>JAVANC010000010.1:25866309-26315841 GCA_033319125.1 Parnassius glacialis | reverse complement strand
TGTTTTGTCTTGTTCGCGGTGTGCACCGAAGCATCGTCATGGTGTATGGATGCGAATTCTTGGCCGTTTTCCCCTAACTTTTTCTGACACTAGCCTGTCTGATTATATTTTGTTGGTTCTCAGTTGCCTTGAAACACTCATTCAGAAGACTGTTTGCTTTTTTCCGGTATGTAACTACATATTCTATATTTGTCATCTCATATCATAATGTCATACACAGCATCTGAACGTCCGTAATCGTACTTTAACAACACATTTTACACCAATTAACACAAGCCCGTATTCGTTCTTGGGTGAATTCATAAAGAATCCAGCGGAAAAAAGTTTTATAACTTTTAAATGTTAAAGCATATTTTTGCATTTGGCTCATACCAATACCCAAACGTTCTCGAATCTCCTCATATGCGATACGCCGCTTTTCTTGCCTGACAGTAGCCATATTTTTCTCAATGATCTCGGTGTAGGGTCGACTTTCACGAATTTAATCATGGAGGGAAACACGACCACAATCAAATTCTGCGTACCAACGTCTTATTTTATTTTATTTTATTTATTTATCGTCACGCACAATCCCTGACGGGGTAGCCAGAGAGAACAGATCGCCAAGTGTCAAGATAATGCGCGGTTTTGCATTTACCGGCACGGCCCCAGCGCTGGCAACAGGAAGCAAAAATGTATGAAATATAATTATGGCTTGTTTTACCACTTGCTGGCCTCGGCCACAGCACTGCGTTGACTCCCACCGATGCCGTGAAGATGAGGTAACAGCAAGCTCCCACTCGTTGCCGGCCGGAAAAACTGCATGTATATTGTGTACGTATTGCAGCCGTGTGCGTGTGTGCGTGTGCGCAGGCCGAAGTAGAAGGGACGCGTTGAGATTGAGACTCGAAATTGACTTTTAAAATGATGAAATGTCTCCTCGTTCGTGCGGAAGTAGTTGAAATATTTTTTAGAATCCATTTGCAACTTTTAAAATAGAGTATAATATGTTCCTTCTAAGTGTTTTATTTTTAAAATTGGATGAATCCAAAGTTTGACTTCCCTGCGTTGATCAGGCACCGTGCCGTCGCCGTGCTGGTAAATAGAAAACCTCCCATTGTGTCGGCTTAGGTGCCTTGAGATACTATCACCATTGATTGTCAGCATGCTCAGGCTACCGTCAAAATCTTTCAAAAACTTTACAATGTAACGCATTAACATAGCGTGAAGAAGTTTTTAAACAAATTATCATAATGGAAAATTTCTTAAATACTTGACAGTGGCAAAAAAACAACAGTACGAGTCCATTACCAAAGAAAAGAAAAGACTTTTCAGTTTTAAAAATATAACATTTGAAATTCATACACTTATGAGCGGCCAGGAGCGCGGAACTTTCAGTGTGCCTTGAACCATGCCGAGGCCTCGTCAAACGATGCCACGAACTGTCCCGCCGAAGAGTGGTGATTAGAGAAAAACATTCTAATAATGGCCATCCGTCTGGATATTTAAAGTCTGATAATTTTTTATTTATTTGCTCCCAAATAATTAATACTTATTTGGGCAGCATATAACTATAACAAGTATCATTCTATTTATAATAATTCTAACAGTTACGATTAAATATTTGTTTCGTATACATAAATCATCATTTATTTTGTTCTGACAGGAAGCATATTTTTTTCCATTTTTATTACATATAATATAATAATAAAATAACGGACAACCTATACCGTCTAGGTACTTTCCAACTACACAGTTAAAGATAGATAAGAAGTATAGATTTTGTCTATACTTTATATAAAGAAAAGCGATAAGCCTCTTATTTACACTTCCGTAGTAGAATAAAAAGTACCTAACTAACCTACGCTCATCAACCATCTCCTTGCCAAACTTAATGGAAACCCATCAAGTAGTTGTTGTAGGAATCGTAAATAAACAGGCAAACAAAAATTTTAAATAACTTATTTGGCTTCAGTATCCTTTATATTATAGTCACCTAAACTTATATTCTCCAAAAAATTTATTAATACCATTACAACTTCACTCTCTTAACGTCAATATATTACTACCATCACGACATAACACGGAGCTATTTTAAAATGAATACTTTAATTATTTTTAGACATAAACAAAAAATGTCAACGGTCATAAAATAATTACAAGAGGCTCCCCTACTCTTGGTTTGCATACTACATTTATTTTTGTTATCTTGTTTCACTTCTAACTTCTTACTTTGTTCCTTAAATGTTTTATGAAGTAAAGTCGTTATAAAGAGGTATTATTTTCATAAAAGATTTGATTCTCTTTAATTTATTTCTAATATAAACTTTAATTATATTGAGATTTTGTATGTGTACCTACTAGGTATGTTTTATTCTATATATACTTTTTCGAAAGGCGAAACAATTCTTATAACTTTATTGAATTTGAAATATTTATTTGAAAGCAATATGTTCCCAATTGATAGGTACAGGCACAAAGGGAGTGAATCCACTCGAGGATGCTGTTACACAATTTCGTCGGCATACCCTTTTCACTCGGCACTCCACTTCTTGTTCCTTAGCGCCTGTCTTCACCTTTTTCAATAATGAAAGAAGGTCAAGTGCTTGCACTTATTGAACAGGTCTTTAGAAGTTTCATTCTTATTTTTAGGTCGGTTTATTTTTATAAACAATAATCTTGATTTAAGAATTAGTATTACATGATTTTCTTAAAACTAATTTCAATCTAAAATAAAATACCCACGTAATATATAATTTACACGTGACACAAAAGTACTTTCCTAATATTTAATTTTAAACAAGGTAGAGCCACTCAGCAATTGTATTATGTTTGCAACACGAATGAGTCGGCTCGACCGAGAAGGGATCACTTTCTCAATAAATACCTAAGTTAGTCTCGACAATCTTACAAAATTCCAACGTAAAATAGCACCATTATGCTGTGTTTCGTATGGTGAGTGTAGAAAACCAGAAAATATTTAAGATGCATTTGATCTTAGTCCTCAAGTGTAACGACTAGTCTGCATTTTGATTCTTAATTTAGGTAAGATGTCTATGAACCACAACACATCATCCAATTACCATTAAATGAACTATGTACTCGTTAGATAACAAATAAACCTAGCAAGCTAACAGCATAGCAAAGTGGCGAAGCAATCAGCTTTGTAGCGGTTTCTAACGGTTGCCGTTGAGCAATAAGTTTCAAAATAGGAGGTTCAGATGCCTGGGTGATCAGTAATCGATTGCTGAAAACAGAATTTGAAAATTCGAAACCGTTCTCGAGATAATCGTGGGACAGACGGACAGACGGACGGACAGACGGACAGACATCGTGAAATCAATAAGTGACTTCGCAAGCTTCGCCACTTAATAATAATATTTAATATTAATAAAAAGATAATACAAACAGCAACATCTATAATTGCGTGATTTAGTTAACTTGTTTGTTCCCTTAATCACAGAATAAATATTACTATAACCATACTTCCGCCGCTTTCGCATTTTTGCTTCTTCCGAACACGAGATCGCTACGAGTTTTTATTCATTATGATATCTATTAAACGAAGGTAAATTAAAAAATATCTTTAATATCCTGGCGTTACCGTACTCTCATAAAGGAAACCGAAAGATATATTCATTGTATAATTTGTGGCGCCAAAATCATTATAATGGGGAGACGAGTTGGAAATGTATTTTGTTTTAGTAATTTTTTAATAAGGCATGTGCATGTGCATGTGCAATGCATACATAGCAAAATTGTCAAGCAATACGATACGATTTAGGGATCTTAAAAAAACGAGCTTACTCCTTTTTAATGGCCGGCAACGCACCTGCAGTTCCCCTGGTGTTGCAGTTGTTCATGGGCGACAGTTGACACTTCCTATCAGGTGTGCTCCTTTCACTTCATCTTCTAAAAAACGACTATGCATTATCTTATCTTAAGGTTGACAATAATGTCACCTGTAAGAGGTTATCAAACTCTATTAAAATGAGTCCTCAGAAAGGCATCGCTATGAATGTCATAGCGATGCCTTTTTGAGGACTGATGATCAAAGAGTTATAATATGATCAGTACGTTTTACAGATGATGCTCGCTAAATTGTCAAGGACGTGATTCGAAGACAAATCAGCTAACTTTTAGCTAATATTGGCAAATCCATCTCAAATTAGATAAGTTTAGAATTGAAGACTGTAAAAATTGATCTCCATGATCTAAAAGATTTCATGAATTTTATTTAATATAATAAATATGAGAATTTTAAAAAGAACTCACAGAAAGCCGAGCTATGAATAATATCCAGTAAAATAGTAACGTGACAAGCATATTAAATACTCGTATTTCCCTACTTGAAAAACACAAGCAATGTGAAGATACGATGCAAACCGAAGAATATAAAAGAGAAACTTATTTCATTGTATTTTACGTACCTAACATGCCTTTCCAAAATGGACCACACCAAACCATGACGTCGATCAATAATGGTAAATTCAACTCACCCAGATTTCGTAACGAACTTCTCGTATAATCTATATCTTCTTGTTGTAGCGGTAATGAAGTTCAATAATTTCAGCGAAAATAACAAACTTCTTTATCATCAGCTGTTACGAGGTGATACTAATTGTATTATTTGTATTTTTTGATGGTAAAAGACCTTTTCACATGGTAAAGTACTTATATTCTCTGCCCCTGTGACTGAGGGTCAAGGTAAATAAATATCTATGTATAGTTTAGGTTTTAAACAGGAAATTTTATTCGTAAGAAAAGAGGATAAATCAGATTATTTGTATTGATAAAATAATGTAATCTTTCATGTTTCTGTATGATGTTCGTTACGTCCTTAGAGCTTCTATTATTTGTAAATTTTATTAAAATTCAGCTATTTAAATATTAATGATTACCAAAATGTAAGATATCTTACAATATGAAATGCACAAATTGATTTTTGGTAGAGCAGTATCCTTTAATTGTGTACTTATATTCAAAATAGCCATAAAAAAACCTAAGTCTTACGTGTGTAAGGACTATATCCTCCTATGTTTAAAAAAACCAATCAAAGTAAACCTTAATGCTTTTTAGACCTATATAAAGGGATATCTAGGAAATCTAAAATCGCTACAGAAGGTAGGCTGAAGAAGTATGTCGTGTTGTTATTCTTTCAACTGTTTTCGTCCACCTCTAATACGGATACTCAATCATCTTTACACGCATGCTAGATTGCGAAATACTTCATTGTCTTTAACTAAAGCCTACGTTACATCACATGATTTCGCAAAAAGAAGCATAGGAGAGTATTCTGCAGTAAAACCGACATCATGATAAACAGTGTTGCTGTTGGTTTGCATACTTAATTTGTTTCGGCGTTATCATGTAATTACATTCATCACGTTCCACTACATGTGTAATTATGACTGGCACGTATTGCGATATGGTCGAATTGTAATCGCTCTATGCTTTATGTGTAATGTGTTAATTGCTTAATTGCGCTATTTTACTAGAGCAAGACCTTATAAGATCTTACTTTTATTATTTTTAACAATATATTTTAGAGATATAATTATTGCATGTAAAATCTACGCTAGACTTATTAGAATATCTTGTCCTTAACGATTACATTGCTCATTTGATTCAATTTTAAACTTGACCTAAAATTATATTAGAAGTCCAAAATTGACTCCTTGTACTGGCGGGTAAGAATACCCACTATCCCATATCTTCCCGGGGGTGTAGTAAGAGGTGACAGAAGGACACTGAGGCATAAGATGGGCAGCAGCATCTTTCTTATAACAGCAAAACAACCATAAAACACTGCGGCTGCCAACCCGCTCGCCAAGCGTGGCAACTATGGCAATATACCCCTCATGATTAAAGTTATGAAGAGATGGCCTCCAGCCCCCAGCGGCTCCGCTATTCCTGACTGCGGTGGTGACCATGGTAACGGCAGGGCAGGGGGTGCTAAGAATCCCGAAGATTCTTAGCACCCCCTGCCCCTTCGTTGCCACCTAAGACGACTCGACTTGGCAACATATAACGCAGATCATGGAGCTCGAAGCAGAGATAGACGAGTTGCGCTGGAATATCATAGGATTATTTGAGGTCCGAACAGAGGGGGAGGACATGGTAATCCTCGAATCCGGCAACTTGTTCTGTCACCAGGAGCGGCCCATCTGTCCCAAGAAGGTTTTGGATATAACATCCACAAGTCTCTCGTTAACAACGTTATAAAGACTGAGAGCGTGTCGACGAGGGTTGCGTACCTTATACTCAGAATCACCAAACGATATTCGCTGAACGTCATAAGGGTTTACGCACCAACCCCGGCACATCCCAATGAGGAGGTGGAGGAAATGTATGAGGATATATCTAGATCCATGCATTCCTCCAAAACCTACTATACGGTGTTAATGGGAGACTTCAACGCAAACCTAGACACAAGAGAGAACGGTGAGCTGAAGGTAGGGAAAATTGGAATAGGACAACGGAACCCAAGTGGCCAGCAGCTGGCCAACTTCATGGAGAACGAGAAACTCTTTATGATGAACTATTTCTTCCAGAAGCGGTCCCACAGGAAGTGGACCTGGTCAAACTTCGACGGTTTGACAAACAATGAGATTGATTTCATTATAAAGACCAGACAACAACTGTTCAGTGATGTCTCAGTGATCGCGAGGATGAAAACCGGCAGCGATCACCGAATGATGACAGGCACACTAAACCTAAACGTTAAGTTGGAGAGGTCACGTCTAATGATGTCAACGCTCCGTCCCACTCGTGCTCTGTTCCAGAGCTCCGAAACCTTTCAGCTCGAATTACAAAACCGTTTTCAGTGCCTAGAAGACTGCAATGAAGTGGACGATATGAATGACAAGCTCGTGGAAACTGTCCATGCGATCGGAGCTAAGTTTTGCAAGACCCACCGCAGAAGAACACAAATAATCTCCGATTGCACTCTTAATCTCATGACTGTTAGAAGGGAAATGAAGCTGCATTCTTCAGTAGATTGGACAGAATACAGGCAACTGTACAAAAAAATCACAAATCTCCAAATACATGCGGTGAGACTTACGCAACTTTAATACTGCTCGTATTGAAGAAGCGATCGAGCGGAACTAAAGCTCCAAAGTCTTTGCCAGAGATCTGTCTGCCAGAAAGAGCCAACTGTCGAAGCTGAAGACCGAGTGTGACAACGTCATTTCCGGGATACCTGAGATTATGAGTAAAATTGAGAGGTTCTATGGGCAGCAGTACACATCACATCATCGTTGGAGCCACACGTAAGTGTGAGTAACGATCCAAGAGCAAGTCTTATCCGACACTATTTCGATGATATTCCGGACGTCAGTCTGAGTGAGATTAGAATGTCTCTCTAGCACCTTAAAAATGGCAAGACCACAGGCGAGGATGGAATTACAGCGGAGCTTCTGAAAGCGGGTAAAAACCGGTACTTGAAGACCTTCAGAAGCTCTTTAATTCCGTCCTCCATGGTGGCTCTACACCGGAGGTGTGGAGCAGAAGTGCGGTGGTCTTGTTGTTCAAGAAAGGCTGCAACGCTCTCCTCACAAGATATAATAAAAAAATATTATATAGAAAATATAACACGTAGGCCCGCGTGGGATGACGCTTTGACTACTTCGAACCAGGCTTATTTCGACGTGCTTGCGACCTTATTGTGCGTGTTGCCAGTGATAACCTATGGAACTGAGACGTGGTCCTTCACTTCTGGCTGAATGAGGAAGCTCAAGGTCACTAAGCGAGCTATCCGCAGTAGAACCAAAGTGACCGACATAGCCCAACAGATTAGGAAGCTGAAGTGGCAATGGGCCGGCCATATAGCTCGAAGAACCAACACCCGATGGGGAAAAATGTTTCTTGAGGGCGGCCACATACCGGTGGACGAAGTGTAGGGCATCCCCCCACTAGATGGAGTGAAGAACTGGCAAGACTTGCAGGAAGTCGACGGATGCAGGTGGCTCAGGACCGTGCTTTGTGGCATTCCTTGGGGGAGGCCTATGTTCAGTAGTGGACTTGCAAAGGGATGTAACGATCATGATGATGATGATGAAACTTGATTCACCTGTTTGAAGGTAAAATTAAGTTTTCATTTACAAATGGATTCGGGTCGACAGTTAAGGTTGGAAACTAAAAATAGTTTTTAGAAATAAAACCAAAAGCTTCTGCAGAAAGTAATCTATTTATTTTTATAAGAAAATACAAATCCTGTTAATTTATTAAGTTCACCTCAAGTGCATGCGCCTCGTTTTGAAATATAAATATCTGTAACAAAAGTAGCATCTTGTAATAGAGCTATAATTTCCAGATGTGGCGAATTAAGAACAACTTCACTTATTACCACATACATATTCACAAACGCATACACCATACACATGCACACACACACACATACACAGACACACGCACGCATATGCACGCACGCACGCACGCTCGCACGCTCGCACGCACACACGCACACACAAAATCTTAGTCATGTTCATGTAAAATTATTGTCCAAAGTTAATGTGAAGATATTTTTAGTTGCTACCTTTACTACACTACTTAATACTAAATTTTCCTTTTTTATTTTTTGTGATATGGGCCGGAATAAATATTTTATAAATTATATACAATCTTAAATTAAAAAAAAATGCCTTAGCTTCTAAAACTCACTTACTCGTATATGCCCAACCATTTTACCATTACATAGTTCAACTTTAACTCATAGTCTTGAAAAAATCTAGGGAAATGTATATAATTTAAAGCAGATTACGATATATTTTTTACTTAATTAAAATGCTTTAGATGGACGCTAGACTAAAGTCTCACTGCAAGGATGCTCGAAGCTGTAAGTGCTGCCCCCGGGACGAACTTTTAATCGAGCAAAACGATAGAGGTTCCAAACGGAATAGAATAAAATGGAATATTTTTTATTCAATTTAAATTTACATGAACACTTAAAAAACATTAATTTATAGTAAAATATTTTATCCAACTAAATTTAAAAACTTTTTAATAACAAGGTAGTAATCACTTCATTTTCCCGGAGTTATTATCAATCATGTACTATTTAAGATTTCAAAATATTATTAAGAAATAATTTTTTCTTGGTAAAAAATTTATACATATTGATAGGTCCTACATATTTTCTGGAATTTTGTTGAAAAAGTATTAGCCCCATGAGGAATCACTTCCTCTTTAGAGGCGTGTAACTGTTATAACTAACTTGCGTTTGCTCTTATTATTTACAAAACGTACATCACTATTTTTGATAAAACTGTTTTTCTACCGACTTTAAACAGGAGGACGTACTCAATTCGACTGTATGTTTTTTTTTTGTGTTTGTTACCTCTTAACTTTCTTCTACGTGAACCGATTTCGATGATTATTTTTTTATTTGAAAGGTGGTGCTTCTCATGTGGTTCCATATAAATTATATCAAGATCTGACCAATAGTTTTTGAGTTATATTTAATAATGTATATTGAAGTCGTAATATACATTAAATTTTCGTAAATATACTGAGATGCCAAAGTTAATATACTTATTTCATTAAATCTTTCTCTAAATGTCTCAATCGGACTGAGGTTATAAATTGCTCTTATGGCTCTCTTCTGCAAAACAAGGATGCTTTTAAAGTCGGTCGCATTATCGCATAGCAACATTCCATATGATTATATACCTAAATTATGCTATGAAATAACTAAAATCAATTAATCTAGGTATTTCAACACATGTAAGGCTTCAAATCTTTTTTTACACAACAAAGGACTAGTGAAAGTTTTCTAATACCATATGAGATACCCAAATGCCTAAGTACTTAGAATTGAAGCGAAAACAGGAGTGCCTAAATGTACAATACAACGAAATTAACTGAAAAATAGCTCCACCCGTATCATGTACAACGAGTACAGAGTCTAATACCTGAGCTGTCGCCTTTTTTGAGATCGGATAGGGCTATATAGGACTCGTAGACGTCCAGGGAGCGACATCATCAGGGCACTTAATTTTGCATAAACTGGACGTCCGACATTCAGCACCCACATTGCCGGATGGTCAACAGTGAGGTTCTTGGCACCCGAAGTCGAGGTGGACGCAAAAAAGATCCTAAAAGATTGGCTTTCTACTTTGCGGTGTGGGTCAGCGAGTCATCCTCCCTGTGCAGTCTCTATTGAAATTATGATATTTTTTTATTTCAATAGCCTCACTTATTACCCCTAGTAGGAGTCGATGTTCTTTCGCTAGAATTTGTGGTCTATCCAATCTGATGTAATGGCGGCGGCATCTAGGTAATGATGACAAACTGCAGACTGCTCGGTGTTCCACGTCATCTATACAATTTTTTACGCGGGTTTTACAGAGCTTTTTGATTTCTGGTGCTTGGGATCCTATAATTAATAAAATTAAAACTACACCCAAGAATACCACTGCAAGTCACACTAATTGCATTCTACGTAGATCAAACCAAAAGTGATAATTAAAAATCTGAATGTACTCCAAGTTTTGAACCGATTGAAGTCCCGAAGTCAAAAACTTTGACTTCAGGACTTCAATCACATCAGTTCCCACGTGATCATGGGTGATGTAAAGCACTCGACACGTCGGGAATTAAAAATAAGTAAAATTAAACGCGATAAAATCTGTCAAAGTAGTTTTATTCAATGTGTAGTAATTCGCATAAATTTAAGAAATCATAATTTTTTTATGTTTGATTTTTATTAAAAATTTTCAAGCGCTAAAATAACAAAGCTTTCAGACAGAAAAGTAATATTACGTCCATTTTTTGATAATAATTGAATTCTAAAATAAGCAATGTCATCAAAAACATAACTTGTAAAAAAACCAAGTCTCGCAACTCAGTTCTTCTACCGTAAATAGTTGTGAGATCCATGTAATTCCAAGTCGGTTAACATATTCAGTCCCTACTTAAGGGTCCTTCTGTCTTAAGTTAATACATAATAGCTAACCTAACAACATCTTATAGTGACCATATCAATATTAAAAATCTTTTATATTTTAAATAAACATATTGCCTTGGTCATCGCGTGAAAACGCAATGTTTTGCCAAGTCAATTAATTAATTTATTTAAATATAAAAGATTTTTAATATTGAAATGGTCACTATAAGATGTTGTTAGGTTAGCTATTATGTAATAACTTAAGTCAGAAGGACCCTTAAGTAGGGACTGAATAAATTAACCGACTTGGAATTACATGGATCTCACAACTTTTACGGTAGAAGAACTGAGTTGCGAGACTTGGTTTTTTTACAAGTTATGTTTTTGATGGCATCTCATTTCTTTTTGTAGATAGTTATATCTAGGTACCTATTTACACCTATTATTCCATTATATTATAAATATAGGCACACTGATTCCTTCACTGCGTAATCCTATATCTTTATATGGCATTACAAAGTTATTTATGCAGTTGGTATATCTCGAAAACTGGACTGAAATTGCAAAATATTTTAATTTTTCCTTGATTCATATACTAAACAATAGGTATATTCCAAATTTGAAGCTTCTATGTCTGCTAGAAGTGCCTTAGAGTTTTGATGATCAGTCAGTCAGTGAGTGACAAAATTAAGAAACTTTGACTAGTTTAATTCTTAAACTACTGGTTCAAATTTAATAAAATTTGAAACATATCGAGTTTATACAAAGTATACTAGGTTACTGAAAACTCAGGCTTCTAGTTTTATCCACAACGAAGTTATAGGGTTTTGAAAATGGCCTGAACTGCTTCGAGAAAAGGATAATACGGCCGTGCCGCTTTTTTGCTCGACTTGGCGGGGGCACTGCAGTGCCCCCAGATCTACCTATTTACTAGTTACTAAAAATCGAAAAGCGGTGGTAACACTTTCTGGATTCGTCAAAATACTATAATTTCAAAAGAAAGAAAATATTCTCTGCCGCCCGGCTTTCTTTGCCACGCCCACTATCCACTGACCGCGTGCTCCCAGGTCTTTGGCCTATTTAGTCTGTAGTGAAAAACTGGCGTGAAGCTTACAATTCTAATAATAACTTTCTGCGCTTACAATGATAAAAGTAGTTACTTACCAAGCCCACAATTCCGTGCACAGATGAATTTTTCTTCATTGAAAAATGTCACATTGTTAGAACCGCATACAGGGCTATAAGCCGAAGATGACTCACAGTCCTGAATACATTGCTTTTGAGATGGTGTTTCCGAACTGAAAAATAATTTACGATTTTTTCAGAATTAAAGTAATTACATGAGTAGTAAGATAATAATAATTTTTAAGCCCGAAGTCGCCACGAGAAGATCTCTTTCCTTGCTCCTTTCAGTGAATTTAGTATTCGACCATATTTTTTCCCGCGCCGCTATACCAATAATCTTCTTTCCTGTGGCTTCATCTCTGCTGCGGAGGAAGGAGGAAGGTTGCCAATATACTTGTTACTTGGCATATTTTTTTATAAGATAGGGTGACAAACGAGCACACAGTGGACTGATGGTAAGTGGTTGCTGTAGCTCATACACATCTACATGTATCCTCGTTTGCGAATCAAAATGCAGATGCGTTGTCAGCCGTGAGGACTAAGATGGAATGCCTCTTTTCCAGTAAAAAAGGTCTCCGGTACTCTGCACTCACCATACGAAACACAACAGTGTTAAGCTGCTATTTTACGCTGGTATTCTGTGAAAGCGTGGTCCTACCCCGGTCGAGCCGACCCATTCTTGCTACAACTATACTACCAATATAGCTGAAACATGCTCTACCACGTATATAAGATATTTATAACCAAAAGAGATTATTTCAAGTTGGTTCAACAGAGGAAAGCGAAAACATCTATGAAAAATACTCCAAATAATTTAGCATAATTTTTTTATCAATGTAACCTTATATAAAATAAAGTATAATATTACATAACATTGAAAAATATACAATATTAAAAAACTGTAATAAAGAAACACCTAAAACTAATAACTATTATCATACAATCCTGCTCTCCGAGATACTGTTTCCGCACTGCATGGCTATACTTAGCCTTTGAGTGAGAAAATAACCAGCACTCTTATCACCAAGTCGCGGATAGAGTTCCTTAAGGAACTTAACAGCACGTGGAACCTTAAGTTATATTGTTTATAACTTTAAGTGTTTTTTGAATTTCTTATAAAAAAAATTATTCAATTTTAAGCGTTTGTTTACCACATGCAATTCATCGTGAGAAAACTGTGCAAGAAATAAAAATATTTCGAATATTTGCAAGGAGGTAAAGCATTTTGAGTGACAACCTAATAAGACATGCAGGAAGTCGATGAACCGAGGACCATGCTTTGTGGCGTTCCTTGGGGAAGGCCTATGTTCAAGAGTGGACTTGTGACGAGCTATAATCGTGATGATGATGGTGATGACTGTCGTGTTGTAGCATCTGTGCGTATGAAATTATTTTGTTACTACTTTTTTTTAATTCATTTGATAATAATTTGACAATATTTAAATTGATATTTTACGCAATAAACATAAGCTATACAGCTTTACCGTATACCGATGTATAAATAATAATATACTTAACGAACCTGGTAGTAAAAACCACTCGATCCGGATTGAATTCAGTCGTCGATACGAGTATAGGTAGTCCTAAAATTGCCGTTGGTTCTGTGGTGACACTACCTTCATAATTTTTTTCAGGTTCATTTTTTAAATGCTGAGGTTCTTGATATTCTATTGGTAGTGTAAGTTTATTGTTAGGTTTCAAAGATGGTTCATTTAAATTTAAAAAATTAGGTTTTCTGGTATCACCGTAAAAATAATCATGATCTACAACTGGATTTGTATTGAATCTGTTTCCTTGCCCATTGTTAAGAAAAATGCTTAGAGGAGGATATTGATAAGGCCCGTTTCGAAAGTTCTTCAAATCATCTTCAAAAACCAAAATTTCAATAACATCTTTATGTGGTGGATTTGCGATATTTTCCTGATAAACATTTCTTATTCTGTGGTTTGGGTAATAGTTACCAACCTGAAAAGCAAACAAATGATATCAATGTTTTTGTTTACTCGTAATTTTAAAATTCATAAAACTGTATGTTCCAAGTATATTATAGTATCTTGCTATTCTATATTATCTATAATCTTGCATTTTATTTCTGAAAAACTGATTTGGGTGAAGGCGGTAGTGGCAAATGGAATCCATCACCTCATCTCGTCACGTGGGTGTTGTAATGGTTAATTAGGAAAATACTCAAACATTATGGACATCAAAGAATAGCGGTAGAACGTCTAATAGGTAGGTTTTGAAAGTATTGCAGATTCTACTTATTAATAGAATAGGCGTGGTTAGCACTGTAGTGCTGTTAAGGTGTGATAATAGTGTAAAATCATAATTTAGACATTTCTGCATTATTAAAAAACAGTTAATATAAAGTTAAAAATTGATTTCTAAAGTAAAAATAAACAAGAAAGCTTTTTGTTTATTTTATATAACATAAAATCGAAATTTAAGAGAGTACGCGAGCGATTTTTGTAGGAGTTAGAAAATCACCTCAGCGTTAGTATAAAATTGTGAACTTCTTGGGTAATTACTTAACAGATGCCCGGAAACTCCCCTCACTCCGCTTAAATTGAAACCCGGGCCAGACTTACCTGCAAAACCTATAGAAAAGATAAAGATTTCGATTAACACAAAAAATAAATATTCTTATTTTATGTTTGTAGTTTTATCAATTGATGAAATACCATTGATATTTTTATGGAAAGTGCAATTATGATTTTATAATTGTCTAAATGGATTGCATTGTAGGAAAACAAAATTCAGCTCTGAGTCGTTCACGGTGAGACTCTTATTTAATAATAAGAGTTATTAAAAATTTACTATGAAATAAAAATATTTTTGTCGATAATTTCTAAACATAATGCTTTTAGTAGCGAACATTAAGTGTTCCTGAATAGCGTAAACCAAAAAGCTTAAAAATAAATGTATACGAATTATACATAGCTAAAAAGATATTAAATATAATTTTTCGAATAAACTAATGTTTTATGCTTGGAAATACATTGTAAAACACTCACCAACTATGTAAAGAAATAAAAATACGAATATAATGTTCCCTTTCGTTGCTAACATTGTGTTTTCTGACAATTATATTCAAACAAATCACAAAAATAAATAACCTTATTTCAATACTTTAATAAGGTTAGAAGCAGCAACATCGCACTAATAGATTCTACTAAAGGTCGTTTGTCTGTGTTATACGTAATGCCTTCATATGATACATAATTTATTTAAGCATATTAAATTGCGGAAACTGGTTTATAACGAAGCCACTGACGATGGATGAACACAATACATCGAAATGATTTAAAAAAAAATTCGAGCTTAGTTAAATGAGATGATGGTGATTAACGATTCGTATTTACTAGTTTGATCGATAAATTTTCGGAATAGGAGATATTCCCGAATTCTCGAAATCATTTCCTCGAAATCTTAAATTCGTTAGTAGCCAAGGCCAGAAAAAACTAAATTAAAAACTATACCCAATTATCTTTTAAAACTTCTCATTTGGTGGGAGTTCAATTCGTATGCAAAACGGAGAAACTCGAACTTCGTGCGATCATTAAATATTTCTGCCTGAAGTTTTTTTCTACAAAAAGTGTTATTGAAGAACTGCAGGCTACTTTGGCAAATAATGTCTTATTCTACAATGGCATACTGGTGCGCTGAATTTAAACGCCACTTCAATTTCGAGACAGCGAAGCCGGCCTTGCTCTTTCTGACCGAAACGGTGATACTTCGTATCTCTCCTACCCGCGGTTAAATTGGAACACTCCTATGTGCCTTGCGCTGTAATTTACGTATACTTCAGAGAGGACATCTGTTCTCGACGCCTGGGCAGTCTTGAATGTTGGGACCTGTCCATCGGCGACGACTATCCACGTGTCTACGGGTGCCTCTATAGGTCAAATAGCGGTAATGCCGAAACAGACTGACTCATCGACCACGTCCAAATGTCTACAGATTCCTTCCTATAGCAGATCGCATTCGCAGAGATCGTGATCCTTGGCCCACCACGCCGAACGCCTCGGTTCACGTTTAACCGATCATATGGGGAGATCTGTTCATGATTTCGCCTTGACATATAGTCTGACACAACTGGTTACTTCGCCTACGCAGATTGCAGATGTGGAGGATCACGCACTTTCCCTGTTTAAACTTCTGCTGACCACTTATCCGGACCGATATCAGGCCTCCGTCGATGCTCCTCTTGACTTGAACCATTGTCTAGTCCGGAGTGAGGTACCACTCACGCTGAAATCGCGGTTTCATTTTGCAGGCTGCTGCCGTGTTTGGCACTATAGGTCGGCCGATTGGGATATGATGCGGTCTTTCTTTGCATCCTACCCTTGGAGGCGGGTTTGCTTCTCGCCGGACGATCCCAACATTGTTGCTAATTCTGTCGCTGATGTGGTACTTCAGGGTATGGAACTTTTTATTCCTTTCTATGTGGTGCCCATCGGAGGCAGATCTCAGCCATGATTTAGTCGCTCCAGTAAAATAGCATCACGCTATAAGCAGGAGTGCTACTGGGCCTGAGCTACTGCTTCAAATTCCCGGGATGTAAACACCAGCACCCTTAAAAAGACGTATAATCCCGCCTCCAGGTCCTTCAAAAGAGTCCTTGCCAAGGCAAAATTGCACGTAGGCAGAATTGGCGAGAAACTAGTTCGCCTTCCTTCGGGAACACGTGCATACTGGTTTCTCGCCAAGCCTGTCCAAGGGAACTTTTTTCAGCCATCTCTTCCATCTCTGCACAGGGAGGATGACTCACTGGCCCATACCGCAAAAGAAAAGGCCGATCTGCTTGGGTCTTTGATTGTGTCCAACTCGACTCTCGGTGACGGGAGGACACATCGCCGACCATTCCGCCGTGTGAGTGCTCCATGCCGGAGGTGTGGTTCACACAGCGCTCGGTTCGCAAACCACTCCTCTCCCTGAACATCCACAAGTCGAGTGAGCCTGACGGAATCCCCCCAATTGTGCTTAGGACGTGTGCTCCAGAGTTGGCACCGGTTTTCCGTTACTCCTACTCCCTAGGCGTAGTCCCGAAATCATGGAAGATGGCTTTCGTCCACCCGATCCCTAAAAAAGGCAACTGCTCAGAACCGTCTAGCTACAGGCCTATCACCATCACCTCCTTTTTCTCTAAGATAATGGAATACATTGTAATCTGCCAGCTCATGCAGTACCTTGAGGATCGCCAGCTGATTAGTGACCGCCACTACGGTTTTCATCGGGGTCGATCATCTATTGATCTTCTGCTCTACCTGGCTCATAGATGGGCGGAAACAGTAACGGCCAAGGGGGAGGCATTGGCCGTTAGTTTAGACATTATGAAGGCCTTCGATCGGGTTTGGCATAAAGCGCTTCTTTCAAAGCTCCCTTCTTATGGGCTTCCCGAGAAATTGTGCAATTGCATCACCAGCCTTCTTGCAGATTTTTGCCTTCTTGACATTAAGGTCATTGTAGACGGTGCATGCTCCGATTACAAGCCTATTAACGCTGGTGTTCCACAAGGCTGCGTGCTATTTCTTCTGCATATCAATGATATGTTGCAAGCCGCTAACCTTCATTGCTATGCGGTTGACAGCACTGGTGATGCTATACGCCGGTCATGCCAATATTTCTCGGGAAAACGTCGCCGAGTAAAGGAACAAACTTGTGTCTGAAGTTCAAGTCTTTACTGAACAAAGTCGCGAATTGGGGGCGACTATATCTAGTCCAGTTTAATCCCCAGAAGGCACAAGTTTGCGCGTTTCCCGCTATAAAGAACTTCTTTGTCGTACCTCCTCAGTTTCAAGGCACTCCCCTTGTTGCCTCAACCAGTATCGGAATCCTCGGCATTGATATATCGAGTGACGTGCAGTTTCATGGTCACTTGGAAGAGAAGGCCAAATTGGCCTCTAAAGAGCTTGGCGTGCTCAGCAGAGCGGGACAGTATTTCATGCCGGCACACCACCTGCAACTTTACAAGCTGCAGGTTCGGCCTCACATGGAATACTGTTCACCTCTCTGGGCTAGGGCGCCCCAGTCCCAGCGCCTTTCACTTGACCGCATCCAGCGCAGAGCGGCTCGAATCGTCGACGACCAAGTCCTTTCCGATCTGCTCGATTTACTGGCGCTGCGAAGAGATGCTGCATCCCTTTGCATTTTCTTTCGCATTTACCATGGAGAGTGCTCTGCAGAATTGTTTGGATTAATCCCAGCCGCTAAATCTTACGAACGCACGTCGCGACAAAACTTCCGATACCATCCACACCATCTGGATGCTTAGCAGCCAACCACTGCACGTTACACTAGAAGTTTTCTTCCGCGTACGACCTCTCTGTGGAATAGTTTACCAACGGCGATTTTTCCAGACCAATACCACTTAGGGACCTTTAAGAAAAGAGCTTACTCCTTTATAAAAGGCTGACAACACACCTGTAATTCCCCTGTTGTTGCAGTTGTTCATGGGCGACGGTAGTCACTTACCATCAGATGAGCTGTTTGCTAGATTGCCCCCTCTTGTAAAAAAACTTTAAAAAATAGAAGAAATGATTACGGAAGATCGAAGTGTGACCATCCATTATTTAGCTGAAATTCTAAAGATTTCGTTTGGGACAATTCTGTTTATTTTATTAACTCATATCTCAAAATTCAAAAGGTGGCTAGGTTCCTCGAATGTTAATAGACTCTCAAAAGAAAGCAAGAATTGATATTTTATAACTAAATTTAGTAATAATTTAAGAAGATCCAGATTCTTTTTGCGCTCGTTTTGTATCAGTAGATGAAACGTGGGTACACTATTTTAACCCGGAGACGAAAAACCAAATCAAGATGTGGAAAAGACCGTCTTCCCCGTCAGCCAAGAGATTCAAGGTGTCTTCGTCTGCTGGAAAAATGGCCTCTGTCTTTTGGGATGCAGAAGGTATAATAATGATCCACTATTTAAGTAAAGGAGACACGATAAACGGAGATTATCTCATTAATCGAAATATATCATTAACCGAAAAACCACGCAACGAAGAACTAAATTATATATACGTTGAGGAAAATTGCATGCTGGAGTATTTTTACATTGTGATGCCCCTGCCTATCGATTCGAACTCCTGGGTTTCAGTTGATGTAGCATCAACCATATTCTCTGGACCTAGCTCCTAGTGATTTCCACCTTTTTACTCACCTGAAAAAACACTTTCGTGTATTGATACCACGTAAGTGTTTTTTTTATTTCGTCTTTCGACGGCGACGAGGCGGTGGCGTGTGATTTAGAGGCCTTTTTCGAGTCCCAGGACTAAGCCTTTTTGCAAAGGTAATTAAACAACTTGCAAAACGCTATTCAAGGTGTTTTAGCGAAAAAGGTAATTACGTTGAAAGTAAATACAATTTACATATACTTATCCCAGAGTTTCATTGCGTTTCCGAAAATTTATTGATCAACGTAGTATAAAACTTTTTTCATTAATTCATTAGTCAAGCTATCAAAACTTCACTGCTAAACATAGGCCTCGTTCCATTTCTTTCTAATAGAGTGTCAATGATAAAATATTTTGAGGATATTAATAGTATATACATCATTACGGAAAACGAAATGCTTATTTTTTTCAATACGGAAAGTGCTGAATAGTGTTATAATTAAACTCCGTTTAATATTTTGATTACATGATTGCTTCGCTACATTATCAAACCTTACGGTAACTAGTGGCGGCGTAGCGTGGGTTGCCACGCAGGGCGATTTTCTATCAAGCACCCCCCAAAATAAAACAAAAAATGCTATACATGCTAACGGGACTTTAATTTGCTAAAATATTCTAATATATTATCAAAATTTACTTTCTTGTCATTTTCGATAGATAAAATGGAAAGATTGGTTAGTCCCGCTTCGCTCATTGTGGACCTTAAGTAAGATTTTATTACCTTGAGTTTTAAAAAGCTTCCTTCACATGAAACTTAATAGTAAAAACAAATCTTAAACACAGCGCTAGATTCGGAACAGATTCAGAATCGCCCAATTTCACGAGAAAAGTTCCAATGAATTACATTGAACCACTTCTTGGAAAGAAATGCTGGCAGCTTCCAAGTCGTAAAGTCTCCAAAATTATATATCCTGCAGAAAAATCATCGTAGATTTTGTCAGATTTTGAACTATTACACGAAGATCTTCATCTGGTGACGTTAGCAGAGTGTAAGGCTGAATAACACTAAATGTTACGAGAATATCATCCATTGCTCTGTAGCGATGGTCTAGCTCCTCGTAAAATCTATCAAGACATCCTAAAATAGCTCTATGCAGCCCCTCTGGCAATGTTAGTCCAGCATATCGGCTCATTTCTCCTGATAAACGTTTTCGAAATCTCTTCATTCCTCTTCTTCCTTCAATCGAAATGTCCACATTCTTACATTTTTTGTTACGTAGGAAATAGCTTTTTCCACTATTTGAATACGTTGGCTTTGAAGAAAAATTTTTGGGTTTTGATTTTTATCATATACTTTTCCAGTGATAATCTAGATTATTATTTTATTAATTAGTATTTACTTTTGTGTATGACTAACTTCTTTTAGGATTTTACACCAAAAGTAAAGATAGCATAAAAAACTGAAGTTTATGTGACTGATGAGATGGTAAGAGTGTACATGCTGCTTCTCTTGTATCGAGGTTTTCTCTGTTGGTGCTGGGATCATATATATCTTAGTGTTTATACTAGTTTTTTAAAATTATTCTGCAGTGGTTTAACAGCGTCATGATGAGCAATCCATCTTGTCTCTGAGTCTTTTGACGGATACGCCTATACTTTTCATTAAAGTTTCCCATTAGCGTGTGGATGATGAAAAGAACCTGTAAACTCTTTCTACTGTTCCGAAAAAAGTTAAACTTGAATTAACGCTCCATAAGTGAATGCACTCCACATAGATTTAGCGAATGATTAGCACAAGGCGTTTTCTACGTGGTAGAGCCATGCTGCAGCTATACGTAGGTCACTCAATAAGTTTTGAGATGCTCGAAATTTAAAAATGGAACGCACCCATATTATATGTTTCAGAAAAGCAAATTTATTTCAAAATAGAACTCCATAAGCCAATTGCTCAATATTAAAAAAATAAACAAAGTTCTATTAATTTTCCTGTAACGCTTCCCGCGCTTTTCATTTAAAACGATAAATCTTAACCGTGAACATTTGCGCGTTATGATATATTATGATTTTAGAATTGGTTTAACCGAACAATTAAGTTTACAACGGTTACAATCAGCATTAGTGGACTCAGTTACATCACGCGCTACAATTTTTAGGTGGTTTGCTGAATTCAAAAGGGATAAAATTAATTTTAAAGACGACCAAGGAACCGGGGCCCCGCAGACAGCAATAACGGCAGAAAATGTGTAGACTACTGAAATGTTGGTGCAAGAAGACCCACGAATCACATATACGGACATCGAAAATATTGTAGGCATTAGTTCGGGGAACATTCCTACCATCAACATCTTAGAGTGAGGAAGCTTTTTTGTCGATGGGTCCCTCGTTTGCTCTCCGAAAGCAAAAAACAGACTCGTGTGGATTGGTGCCATGAAATTTGTCTGTGTTGAAAACGGGGCATTTAGGCGTGTTTCGGAAATCGTTACTGGTGACGAGATATGGACCTATCAATATGATCCGGAAAATAAAAGGCAATCATCGGTATGGATCTACTCATAAGGACAATTACCGACAAAACTGCAATGACCTCGCAACGTCGGCAAAAAAAATGGTGGCTAGTTTTTTTCGCGGAGCGGACATTTGTCGACGTCAATGCTGGAAAATTATAAGTCAGTCAACTCTGTATGGTATACTACAGTTGCATTACCGACAGTTTTTCAAGCTGTGCGGGAGAGAAAACCAAAGACCTGGCTTCGGGGAATCATGCTGCATCACGATAAGAGGCGTTACAGATACCTCCCTTAGAACAAAAGCATTTATTGAAGAATATGGTGTTGAAACTCTAAGTCACCCACCCTATAGCCCTGACTTAGTTCCTTGTGATTTCTTTTTGTTCCCAAGAGTCAAAGAAAAAATAAAAGGCAAGTTTTTTTCAAGCACCGAAGAAGCCGTGGCTGCCTACGAAGAAGCGATTTCCGACCTGTCAGACCTAGACTGGCAAAAATGTTTTCAGACTTGGCTTAGGCCAGTGATGCACGGACTTATTAAGGCTAGAGGCCACTCGGGCAAATTATGAACTAATGGCGGGCCGTCAGAAGTATAGGTAATTAAAGACAATAAAGAATTGAAAATAATGTATTAAAATTGAAAAAGAATTTATTAATTTGAAGCGTGGCACTGCCAAATATAAAAAAGATTGTAAGCACTATGCTTACAATCTTTTTTATATTTGGCTCAAATTTACTTCCAAACTTTAATTTGCAAGGCGGTTTCGATTTTTTATTTTATTATTATTTAGTATTGAAAAGGTTTGTTCACATATATAGGTAGAACCAAATAAGCTGGCACATTTCAGAGCGTTTATGCGCAACTCTTTGTACGTATTTTTATCAATGCAGCGGTAAAAATTCAGCAAGTCTCCTTCGTTGAATTTGTTGCATAAATCTTGGTCGTTTTGAATGTCGATAATTTCTAACTGCATTGACTCTTGCGTATTTTCAACTGAAATCGTGAAAGGATTGCTGAATATGTCCAACAGAGGTTTCACTTTTTTAAACTCTGAAAATCTGTCTTGAAAAGATTGAATCTAAATATCTAGGTTTCCTACATAACTGAAATTAATCGCAGTTTTGTTGAACTTTTCAGCCATTTTCTTATAATTCGGAAAATGATTGTAATTTCCAGAATTCAATTGCGATCTGAAAAGTGTCAGCTTGCATTGAAAGGATGATATATGAGCGTAGAGCTGGGACATCAGTTGATTTTTGCCTTGAAGCCGTGTGTTCAAGACATTCAAATGATTTTTAATATCAACTAAAAAAGCCATATCACACAACCAATCAGAATTTTTAAGTTCCGGGACATCCCATTGCTTTTCCGCCAGAAATATTCCAATTTCTTCTATTAAATTTAGAAATCGCTCCAGTGTCAATCCACGACTTAGCTACCTTACTTCTGTATAATACAGTAAATCTCCATATTCGCTTTCGATGTCATCAAGGAATTGTTTGAATTGCCTGTGATTGAGTCCTCGTGATTTTATGAAATTTACAGTCGAAACTATCACTTTCATGACATTTTGAAATTAATTTTTTTTTAGAACAGAGGGCTTCTTGGTGTATAATGCAGTGAAACTGCATGAGATCTTCAGCGTTTATGTTTTTTCTTGCAGATGTTTTTTCAGCAAAGTAACTAGCCCAGAATTGATACCAATCATCAAAGGACCACCGTCAGTCGCAACTCCCGATAATTTTGATAAGTCCAAATCAGTTTTTGAACACTCATCCAAAAGTACATTGAGTATATCAACTCCTCTGGTTTGACCTTTCAATGAACACATTCCTAATAACTCTTCTAAGACTTCAAAATCTTGAGTAACACCTCGTATGAATATCAGAAGTTGAGCTGTGGAACTAATATCAGTGAATTCGTCGAGTGCTAATGAAAAAAATTCAATGATCTTAGTTTTTTCATTAAATTGTTCCACAATATTACCTAACAAAGACATAATTCGTCTTTGGATAGTCATACGTTTCAGTTGAATTTTCTCAAACTTTTTGCTGCTTCTGGACACATTTTCTTAGCGGCAATTTCTATGCATTCTTTTACAAAATCCCCATCATTGAAGGGGCGACTTCGCTTTGCTATCATTCGAGAAATTTCATAACTAACTTCTGTAGCTGTTTCTGAATCTTGAATGGGTTTTGTAAACATAGCTTGCTGACCAATAAGCTCCCGTTTTAAAGACAACATTTTTCGCTTTATTAATTCGCCTGTAAACTTGGTAAAAGTAGGATGCTGCGTTTCATAGTGCCTTTTTACATTATATTCCTTTGCAATCGTAACAGAATTCTTGCAAATTAAACAAACGACTTTGTTATGCGACCATACAGAAAAGTATTTCTCAGTCCAAATTTCTTGAAACTGCCGATTTTCATCTTTAACCTTACGCTTTTTACTAGGTCCTGGCTTGTCCATGTTGCGTTCTAATCCTGGCTAGGATTAACACAGCACCTAAAAACAATTACAGTACCTACTTAAATCAGCCATCCTTTTTTAAATTACCAAACATAATTGATTAAATAGGTAGGGAAACACTTATTAATAACAGAGTTTTACTTACGATTTCACAACACAATTATACACGGCACGTGATGGGAAATCTACGTTGAATGTGGATCAAAATATATGACACCGGCTAGTCGAGTTAAAATCTACACTAGAACTATTGACACTTCATTCAAGTTAAAACCGAACTGTCGGTCGCTGCGGTTAGCGTAGCTGAACAGAAACGTCAACATCAAACGTCAAAATCAGTAATTTATTCAATAGCTGTCAAAATCAATTCTTGAGGGCTATAGACAAGGTTAGGAATATTTGTATATAGGTTATGTTAACTCCCTCAGTTACCCCGACAGATGTCGACTGGATTAGGGCCCATGAGTAGCCCACTCGACGGGCAACCAAAGGGTCGCGCCGCAAATGGCCTATGGATAATTATTATGTAATGGCTGGATACAAACACAAACTTACCGAAATCCGGAGGTAGGGTCGACTACAAGGTACCGTCAGGGATAAGTAGGTGGGTGTAAGTAGTGTGAGAAAGTGTGTAAGTGTAACCTGACGTCACCGATGTAATCGGGCAGTAGACCCACATGCGCTGCTCTGCTCTTAAATTATAAATAAAATTATAATCGAAGACAAACGCGATCTCCTCTCGGGTCACAAATTTTTAGCGTTCTAACCGACAAAAGAGAAATGTCTTCGTACGATATTAAAATGCCACACAAGCAACCCTTTTCAAGGTCGCAACACAATACACTTTGAAAACACTAGGATACACCAAAAGTGAAGTTACACACACTGTATTTTTCACTGAGTTTATGTAATTTCTATCTATAAACTAATATCTTTCTATTATATATAATATATTTCTATCTATAAACTCTATAAAAGGTAATTTATAACATATTTAATAATAAAAATGCTACTTTCAGCACTGTAAGGCACATAAACTCAAATTTGAGCACATGCGTCCGCCGCCGCGTGTAAAAAACGAGTCCGCGCCGGCCCAAGCCCTCAAAACTGGTTGATCGCCCACACGTCAGGCGAACGAGGGTGAGTGGAGACACGTGCGCGGTAAAGGAGGCCAGGCGGTGATCTAAATACCATCGGATGAACGCGCCGAAACGAGCGTTTTGAATTCAAGTTTTAAATGTTAAGATTTGGTCTAAACCCCCCCCCCCCCCCGTCCCGGGCATAAGGACTTATGTCCGCAAGTAAATTGGCAAACGGGATAGAGTCGCAACGGCACGTTGCAAGACCGAATCTCCAACCAAAACCTCGGCTACCCTAGGCACCCCATCCGATCCATACGACAACTTAACAATGCGCCAACGGCGCCAATACAAAGGCAAAGCGTTGGGTTCTTTAACTATCACGAGGTCTCCAACCCGAGGAGGATCCATCTTGTCAGACCACTTAACGCGCTGCTGCAAAGATGTAGGTACTCCAGAGACCATCGGTGCCAAAACCTCTGAGTCATCTATTGCAGCAGGTCAAATCTGCTCAACCGCGAAGAGTTTATTTCCCTGAAGGGGTACTCGGGCAGGGTGTTAAGCGGCTGGCCAATCAGGAAGTGGCCCGGGGTTAGAACGTCCAATTCATTCGGATCGGACGAGAGGGGACAGAGGGGCCGAGAGTTGACTAGCGCCTCAATTTTACAGAATACAAGCAAGCTCTTCAAATGTCAAAATAGTTTCGCCAATAACGCGACGGAGATGCGTTTTTGCAACCTTAACCACCGCCTCAAAAATACCGCCCCAGTGTGGGCAAGCCGGAGGGTCGAATTTCCACTGGATGCCCTTCTTGGACATCGCAGTACCTAAATAAGTCCTGTTGCTGGACAGAAATTCGACGACCTCTTTCAAATATCTATCCGTGCCCTTATAATTCGTTCCGCAATCAGACCGGATCAGGTCCGGCAAACCGCGACGCGATACGAAGCGGCCCAGCGTGGCCACAAAGGCTTCAGTGCTGAGGGCACTTACAAGTTCTCGATTCTCAAGTGAACGGTCTTAGTGGCGAGGCACACGAAAACGCACAGATAGGCCTTATGTGAACGCGCGTTACGAAGGTTGGAGGACTTGACGAGGAAGGGGCCAGCAAAGTCTGTTCTGACTCTAGCGAATGGTCGGATGGCCCTGACGCGGTCGGGTGGTAAGTCACCCATCATAGGCTGCGATATGGTGACCTTCAGTTTATAACAAGGTATGAACTTAAAGAGGACGCTCTGAATGGTGCGTCGGCCAGCCAAAATCCAAAACTCCCGCTACAAAATAGCCGAAAGAGCGTTACACCCAGCGTGGGCATTCTTAACATGATGGTGAGTTACCAGCAACCGAACAAAGGCGCCGTCCTTGGGGAGCAGTAACGGTTGTCGAGCCCCGTACGGCAGTTGAGAGTTTTTCAAACGTCCGTCAACGCGCAGCATCCCATCGTTGTCCAGGAAGAGGTTCAGACGGGCCAGAGCGCCCTTGACAACGGAGCCTCGTTTCAAGGTTTCAATCACGGGCTCAAAATGCTTCGCTTGGACCATACGGGTCCAATGCATCAAAGCTTCGCGACGCTCGCTAGGGGACAAAACGGAATCAGAGATGGACGGGTTTCTCGAATTGCGGACAAATCGACGCAACCAAGCAGTCACTCTTAAGAGCTTATCGAGAGGGCTGTACCGTTCTAGCAGGGAGAAATCCCGAGTGGGCTTATCCTTGCCCAATCACGCTCGGGATCGTAGGCCAGGCAATTCAATCGGTTCGGAGTATTTATTCTAGGGCCAGATCATTCTGGCCCTAGACTAAATACTCCGAACCGATTCTCAGATGACTGAGTCTCAGTCATCTGAGACTCAGTCAACCAACTGGGACCCCACCACAGCGGGTGGTCAACCAAAGAGCTTCACAGCCGCGAGAAGCGCAGTCTGCGGGATTCAACTCCCCTGGGGCATGTCTCCATTTTAGAGACGTCCCAGAATTCTGGATTTGAGACACGCGGTTCGCCACAAAGACCTCAAGATCGTGAGGTGCAGCTCTGAGCCAACAAAGTACTATCTCACTGTCGGACCAAGCGTAGACTTCCGTAATGTCGATTACAGACTTCAAAGACGAGTGAACGTGGTTGAGGAGTCGCGTGAGAAGAGCCGCTCCGGAAAGTGCCAATTTAGGGATAGTTAAGCGGGACCTAATGGCAAGTACGAGATGGACGGAAGTATGGGCAGAAGAGCTCACAGTCCGCAAATTTACGACAGCAGCATAGCCTTTCTCAGAGGCGTCGCAAAATCCATGTAGGGTAGCCCTGCATTTCCCTGGAGGGAGGAAGCACCTTGGCATGGAGACCCGGTTGATGTCCGGAAGGGAGGACACAATAGAGAGCCACTCTCGCAAGAGAGCACCTTAAATAGTCTCGTCCCAACCCAACCCGTATGTCCAGAGCTTTTGAAGAAAGCACTTAGCCAAAAAATGACCGGAGTGATCCATCCATTAGGATCGAAGGTGCGGGCTACTGTAGACAGCATGGAGTGGTTGTTCCATTGGTGTTCCAGTGGGCGCGCCGGGTCGCGCCGCATACGGCGCTCCATGGAAAGCAACCTCTTTTCGACCAGAGTACGAGATTGGCCCAAAGGGGGCCGTGAGTCAAGAAAGGGTAAACGAGTGACAAAACGACCGTCGACACGACGGCCGGTATTGTTCTGGTAGAACAACTCGCACTCACGGTCCAGAGGGTTGACTCGAGCCGCGTGTGGTGGCTCCTCAATTTCCCAGAACCGCTGGACGACGTCCGAAAGGGACACGCCCATAACAGAGAGCGGGTCGGCCGTCTAAGGAGGTGGAGACAGAGACACACAGAACCGGTCCAAAGAAGCTGTGCCCAAATACAGTGGACATGGCTGACAAGCCATCGGGCTGTAGGGCTCGTACCTCGCCTAACAAGATGAACCCCAGCGCATCGGCCCTCAGCAACAAATCTATATGCCCAGATTGGGACCACTGAGGGTCTGCCGGTCTCAAACCCGACGCCCAACGAACCGCGCTGTCATTTATACGGACGTTAGGGAGAAAACCTACAATGTCATCGAGGAGATTTACTTTAACTAGGATGTGAAGGTGTTCGCTGGCAGGGCCAAACACCAACTCCGCTTGTCCCCTAGGAGCAGGAGGCTCGGCACCTCCGATACCTACCATTGGACGTGATTCAGAGCTCCAGGGGAACCCTAGTCTTCCCACCAACCAAGTGGAGGCCACACAGCGTTGTGAACCCGAATCCAATAGAGAGCGAACCGTTAAACAGTCGCCACTCGGGTTGTACACCTTCACTGAGGCCGTTGGCAATAGAACAGTTTGACAAGTGGACTGTTGACGGCTCAAAGGATCAGTGGAGGCGGCCGTGGTGGGAACTAGGGCGGCAGCTACCTAGCTGGAGCTGCCTCCATCGGACCGGCACTCGAACCGGGGGTCCCGAAAGTGGCATTCCGGCGGCATCTCAATGACCCGTGGTTGGAAATCACCGAACGGGCCAACCTGAGGAGCTTCGGCGATTCTCGGCCTTGAGGCCCGGGACAGATTCGAGGTCGCAGGAACCCCTTAGTACCGGTACCGACCAAAGGGGGGAGGGTGATACTCCAGTCGCGGCCACTCAAGTAACGGGGGTGAGAAGGGTCTAACTGACCGCTGAGTGGCCGTGAAGTTCCTCTCAACACGCTGAGGGGGGCGACGACCCCCCCCCCCGCCCCTGGGGGAACGACCCCCCGGCCGGTCGGGGTAGGGGTCCCCTTCAAAACCAGGGGCACGGTGGCCAGCAGGCGTGGCTGAGCGCCCCCGCCCGTGGGAGTTAAGTGCCCGGCAGAGCCCCGAGAGGAAGCGCCGTTCGCACCCAGGCACAAAACGGCATGATGGATGCCCTGGCAGTGCGGACAGGGCCACTGGTGCGGGCAGTCTCGTTGGAGGTGCCTTTCCAAGCACGAGTAGCACCAGCGGCGCTCCTTGACGATGGTTCGCCTCGCCGGGACCGGTTTACCCTATAACTTCGGGCACGACGTCACCCGGTGATCGAATGCTCAACAATAGGAGTAGGGGGCGCCTCCCTGGCCGCTAGGCCACTATAAGGTGGTAGGGGGCGGCGCCCTCCTGCGGGAGCTCCGCTCGGCCTTAGGGGGTTTGGCGACGATTTGCCCGGCAGATTCCGCCTCTCCCTGGGCACGGCTCGGTTGTCAACCCGTAGGTCGTCGACGGTGCCTGCTGCGTTCTCAACTTGCCGGGACTACCGCTCCAAGAACCGCAGCAGGTCCCTGAAGGCCGGAATATAGGAGGCGCCGTCCCCGCCGTACCTCTCCTCAAAATGGATCCCAAGATCGAGAGGCAGGCGGGACAGCACGATGTGGAGCAACAAGAAGGACCATTCATCCACCGGTAAATCCAGCCGCCTAACGAATTACAGGCCACCACGATTGGATTTATGATGTCCGGACGTAGTCTGTCCCAGTCCCTTAGCAGCGGGAGGCTTAGGAGCTGCCTAACGTATTCGTCCGCAATTCGACGGACGTTGGCGTACCTTCCGGCGAGGAGTATCCGGGCAGTCTGGTAGGCGTCGTCCAACAATTTCAAATGGCCGACGACGCCCAGGGCTTCCCCCTCCAATGAGGCTAGGAGGTACACCATTTTCTGGCTTGGTGTTAAGTCCCTCCGGGCGTCCACTAGGCTATCAAAAAGACCAAGGTCAGCCAGTCGGAGAGGACCCCGGAGAACCTTGGCAGGTCCAGAGTTGGGAGTCGTCCCAACAGCTCCGGCTGAGTAGGCTGCTTCCGAGGGGACTCGGGCAGGCCACTCAGCCGAGCTTCACGCTGTTCATTAGCATACTTGGCCCCCGCCTCGATCAAGTCGTCCGTGAGCGAAAAGAATTGCTCGTAGTCCGCGAGGCAGGAGTCTAGGACTCCCTTTTCCGCATCCGAGTCCACGAGCTCAGTGTAAGCCTCCTTCACTACGGCCCTTCGGACCGCGACCTGCTCGAGCCGCTTCTCTAAACTTTGGACCCAATCTGGTCGCCCTATCAAAGTATGGTCATTTGCGACCCAGCGCAGCTCCGCCTGCAGGTGAAGTGCCGGTGGCTTGTGTGATGGCACCACTACTAACTACGAATTACTATTAAATTAAATTAAATACAAATTACACTACACGACAAGTACACACTACAGTCGGTCAGCAAAGATGCCTCGCTCAGGCGACCGACCCTTTGGCAATTTAATCTACCTACCCGAAATACCTGACGCGTAGGTACCTAACCCTAAACTACACTCCTGCTTGCGCAGCCTAACGGGCGTGATTCTAACCACCGATCCGCTAACAAAACAAAAAAAATCAAAAAAGAAAAATATTTTTATTTATTATTACGGCCGGGCGTGATTCACAATCAACCACGCTCTGCTATCAAAAATTGTTAACTCCCTCAGTTGCCCCGACAGAAGTCGACTGGACTAGGGCCCATGAGTAACCTCTCTAAACTCTAAGTCACCCAGCCTGCAGCCCTGACTTAGTCCCTTGTGATTTCTTTTTGTTCCCAAAAGTCAAAGAAAAAATAAAAGGCAAGTTTTTTTCAAGCACCGAAGAAGCCGTGGCTGCCTACGAAGAAGCGATTTCCGACTTGTCAGATCTAGACTGGCAAAAATGTTTTCAGAGTTGGTTTAGGCGAATGGAACTTTGTATAGAGCATGATGGAGAATATTTTGAAAAAATATAAAATAAATATTAATAGTATGTATCTAGAATACTTTTTGTATATCTCAAAACTTATTGAGTGACCTACGTATTAGTAGTATAGTTGTACAAATGGGTCGGCTCGACCGGGGAAGGACCACGCACTCACAGAATATCAGCGTAAAATAGCAGCTCAACACTGATGTGTTTCGTATGGTGAGTGTAGAGAACCGGAGACTCCTTTTACTGGAAAAAAGGCATTTCATCTGAGTCCTCACGGGAGACAACGCATCTGCATTTTGATTCACAAACGAGGATAGATTTAGATGTCTATGGGCTACAGCAACCACTTACCATCAAGTGGATTGTGTGCTCGTTTGTCACCCTAACCTATTAAAATATATATATATATATATATATATATATATATATATATATATATATATATATATATATATATATATATATATATATATATATATATTCATTCATTTGACAAAGTCAAATTTTAAAATAGTGTTGTCATGTATAGCGTAAAATGCACCCCCTAATTTTTAGGGAAAAAAACATTCGTGTTTTAGTGTTTTTTTTTTTTTGGTGATTCTTAATAATATGCTTAATTGAAATACAATGTAGAATATCCCAACTATGATTAGCGATAAAAAATGTAAGATTATCGTTCTAGCATACGTCTAAAATATTACTTTAAGTCAATAAGTGTCTAAACGTTGGTAATGTTTTTATCTTGTGTAAACACTTATCAATGTTAGAAGGGGATACAAAACTCGGTGCCTCTCTTTCTAAGAAAAATAAGGAACGGTTACAATGTTCTAAGCGCTCATTCCCTATATTATATTATAACCTCCTTAGCAGAAACACAGAATCAATCAAGAAGAAAAAAAGATAACAGTACTGGTACTAGTTGATTTCTCAAATGCTTTCAACACAGTTGATCATGAAATCTTCCTTTCCATACTGTCTCATCTGAATTTTGGTCCTACTGCTTTGGAATGGTTTGCATCTTATCTTCGCGGTCGACAGCAGTCAGTCTGTGTGGGGCAAATGTCCTCAGCTTGGGCTGATGTGGATGCTGGCGTGCCGCAAGGCGGTATTCTTTCTCCTATAATTTTTTCAATTTTTATAAATTTTATTACCTCCATCCTCGACTGCTCGTATCATTTGTACGCCGATGACCTTCAGCTTTATGTGCATGCTGAAATTGGGGATATCCATAATGTGATTAAAAAACTTAACGACAAGTTATCAGCTATCAAAGATTGGTCTACTCGTTATGGAGTTCTGGTCAATCCTTTAAAATGCCAAGCTATACTGGTGGGTAGGTCAAAGATGCTGGCTAAGATTAATGTGGCAGATTTACCTCCTATTTATTACGATAGTATTATAATTCCGTTCAGTAATTCTGTTAAAAATCAGCACGTTGAATTGGAGAACCCAGGTTTCAGAAGTGAGTCGTAAAGTCATTGCCGCGTTATGCTCTCTGTATCGTCTAAAACATTTTCTTCCCACAAAATCTAAGATCATGCTTGTCCAATCTCTCATATTACCCATAATTGATTATGCAGATGTGTGTTATCCAGATCTGTCCCAAGATCTTCTTAACAAGCTGGAACGCCTTCTTAATAATTGTATAAGATTTATTAAGCTAAATTGGCTTACAATCCGTCAGAGGCGCAATTCCAGAATATTGCTTGTTCTTTTTTCCATTTTAAATGACCCATCTTCGCCTTCTTATCTTAAGAGTAAATTTCACTATCTCTACTCATCTCATGATAGGGTCCTACGTTCTTCTTCCAACAACAAAATCTGTATTCCTGCTCTTTTCACCGAGTTCTATGGTAACTCCTTCACAGTTCAGGCCACACGCCTTTGGAACTCCTTGCCCAATGACATCAGAAAAGCTCCCAATAAGTACGCTTTTAAAAAATTGGTCCGTAATCATTTATTGAAGACAACGCATTTTACATGATTCATCCATTTAATATGTATTACTAAACAGACGCATATATTCATAGGTATTTGTATGTACTAATTATATATGTATATTTGTATTTTTTTTTTTTATAGAATAGGGGGCAAACGAGCATGCGGCTCACCTGATGGTAAGTGACTACCGCCGCCCATGAACAACCGCAACACCAGGGGAATTGCAGATGCGTTGCCGACCTTTTAGAAAGGTGTAAGCTCTTTTCTTGAAGGTTCCTAAGTCGTATCGGTCCAGAAAATTCGCTGGTGGTAATTGATTCCACAAGGAAGTCGTGCGAGGGAGAAAACTTCTTCTAAATCGCACAGTCGTGGACCGCCAATCATCCAGATGGTATGGATGGTAACGCGAGTTTTGTCGCGATGTGCGATGGTGAAATTGAGCGGCTGGAATTAGTCCGAACAATTCCTCAGAGCACTCCCCGTGATAAATGCGATAAAATACGCAAAGAGATGCAACATCTCTACGCAGTGCCAGTGTATCGAGCCGATCAGAAAGAACTCGGTCGTCGACGATTCGAACCGCTCTGCGCTGGATGCGGTCAAGTGGAAGGAGCTGGCACTGGGGTGCCCCGGCCCAGAGATGAGAACAGTATTCCATGTGGGGCCGAACTTGCGCTTTGTAAAGTTGCAAGCGATGTGCCGGCATGAAACACTGTCTCGCTCTGCTGAGCACGCCAAGCTTTTTAGAGGCCAATTTGGCCTTCCCTTCCAAGTGACCACGAAACTGCACACTATTCGATATGTCGACGCCAAGGATTCCGATACTGGCTGAGGCAGTAAGGGGAGTGCCTTGAAACAGAGGAGATACGACAAAGGGGTTCTTTTTAGCGGTAAACGCGCAAACTTGTGTCTTCTGGGGATTGAACTGGACTAGATTTAGTCGCCCCCAATCCGAGACTTTGTTAAGCAAAGACTCGACTTCAGACACAAGTTTGTCCCGGTACTCGGCGACGTTTTCCCGAGAAATATTGGCACGGCCGGTATATAAGGCATCACCAGTGCTGTCGTCCGCATAGCAATGAATGCTGCCAGTTAGCAACATATCATTGATATGCAGGAGAAACAGCGTTGGTGATAGCACGCAGCCTTGTGGAACACCAGCGTTGATAGGCTTGAAATCAGAGCATTCACCGTCTACTACGACCTTGATGCTCCGATCAGCAAGGAAACTGGTGATCCATTTGCACAATTTCTCGGGAAGCCCATAGGAAGGAAGCTTCGAAAGAAGCGCTTTGTGCCAGACCCGATCAAAAGCCTTCGCTACGTCCAAACTAACGGCTAATGCCTCCCCCTTGGACTCTACTGCCTCCGCCCATCTATGAGTTAAGTAGACTAGAAGATCACCAGCTGATCGACCCCGACGAAAACCGTACTGGCGGTCACTAATCAGCTGGTGATCCTCAAGGTACCTCATGAGCTGGCAGTTTATAATGGCTTCCATTATTTTGGAGAACAAGGAGGTGATGGCGATAGGCCTGTAGTTGGACGGGTCTGAGCGGTCGCCTTTTTTAGGGATCGGGTGCACCAAAGCTGTCTTCCATGAGTTCGGGACTACGCCTTGGGAGTAGGAGTACCGGAAAAGACGCGTTAAAACCGGTGCCAACTCCGGAGCACACGTCTTCAGCACAATTGGAGGGACTCCATCGGGCCCACTCGACTTGTTGACGTCCAGGGAGAAGAGTGCTTTGCGGACCGACCGCTGTGTAAATCGCACATCCGGCATGGAGCACTCACATCGCGGGATGGTCGGCGGTGTGTTCCCCCCGTCATCTAGAGTCGAGTTGGACGCAAAAAGAGAGCTCAACAGATCGGCTTTCTCCTTTGCGGCATGGGCCAGTGAGTCGTCCTCTCTGTGCAGAGATGGAAGAGATGGCTGACAGAAGTTCCCTTGGACAGCCTTGGCGAGAGACCAGAATGCACGGGTTCCCGAAGGAAGGCGAACTAGCTTCTCGCCAATTCTGCCGATGTGCTCAGACCTTGCCTTGGCAATGACGCTTTTGAAGGACCTTGTATGTATATATTTGTGTATATGTATGTATACGTCATATATGTATAGTTTATTTATATGTAAAATGTATGTATTATGTAGTTAATTATCATTTTGTGTAGTGCTATTTTATTCTATATTGCCGCACCTACGTCAAATTCTCACCACTCCATGGGTTGACTGGTAGAGAATGCCTCAAGGCATTAAGTCCGCCCTTTGTATTCTTTTGTTTTAAGGAATGCAATAAAGAATAAATAATAATAATAATCAATCATCTCTAGTATATATACAGTAATCTATGCACAAAATACTTTTACTCCTGAACAGAAACGTCAACATCAAACGTCAAAATCAGTAATTTATTCAATATCTGTCAAAATCAATTCGTGGGGGCTATAGACAAAGTTAGGAATATTTGTATAGAGGTTATGTTAACTCCCTCAGTTGCCCCGACAGAAGTCGACTGGACTAGGGCCCATGAGTAGCCCACTCGACGGGCAACCAGAGGGTCGAGCCGCAAATGGCCTATGGATAATTATTATGTAATGGCTGGATACAAACACAAACTTACCGAGTTCCAGAGGTAGGGTCGACCACAAGGTACCGTCAGGGATAAGTAGGTGGGTGTAAGTGGTGTGAGAAAGTGTGTAAGTGTAACCTGACGTCACCGATGTAATCGGGCAGTAGACCCACATGCGCTGCTCTGCTCTTAAATTATAAATAAAATTATAATCGAAGACGAACGCGATCTCCTCTCGGAAAGGAAAAATGTCTTCGTACGATATTAAAATGCCACACAAGCAACCCTTTTCAAGGTTGCAACACAATACACTTTGAAAACACAAGGATACACCAAAAGTGAAGTTACACACACTGTATTTTTCACTGAATTTATGTAATTTATAACATATTTAATAATAAAAATGCTACTTTTGGCACTGTAAGGTACACAACCTCAAAGTTGAGCGCATGCGTCCGCCGCCGCGTGCAAATAACGAGTCCGCGCCGGCCCAAGCCCTCAAAACCGGTTGATCGCCCACACGTCAGGCGACTGAGGGTGAGCGGAGACACGTGCGCGGTGAAGGGGGCTAGGCGGTGACCTAAATACCATTGGATGAACGCGCCGAAACGAGCGTTTTGAATGCAAGTTTTAAATGTTAAGATTTGGCCTAAACAGGTTATCACTCGTGGACTACACTCAATACCAGATTCTATAATCACTTTATACCACAATACACTACTCATTTATCAATGCAAATCACTTATATAAATACTATAAGGCAATATACATCTTCGAGCACAATACACTCAATTCCATAAACTTATGATAGTAATAGACGGCCATATAATATGCAAGGGAGAAAAAAATTATTATTAAATAGCCGATTTTGACCGACATTTTTTATCATAATTCAATAACAAAAAAGTTATCTGTAATTTAAATACTCGCATATAAAATAATGACGAAATTTCTTCATCAGTCGTAACAGTCTACGGTTGGACATCAGCGTCTTCCGTTGACTATTATCTATTCCGTGGTTGTAGATAGGAATCGTCACGCTTTGCCGGCAGATTTTACCAGTAACATTTATTGTCGTAGTAGTAATGGCTTGTTTGCCACCCTTGGCAGGCGAGGTGACTAAAATTTTCCATTATTTTTTTTTAAATGAAGACTAGTATGGCATAAACAACATAATATAATCTAAATACTTATACAATGTAAAATATGAAAATTATGGCGACAATACCAACGTGTCATTACAAGTATAGGCTTTAAATTTTATTTAGTCAGGCAAGTAGACCAAAGTATTAGTTTATTTTTTAGTTTTTTTTTTTTTAGAAAAACGTTACCCCCACACTAGGATTTTCTCCTGTATCGTGGAGGCAAACACAAATTACACAAAGACAAACATCCAAACCCGGAACAATTATTTGTAGGCCATACAAATACTAGTTCCGTGCGGGATTCGAACCCGCGGCCCCCAGCGCAGCAACTCATTGCTAAGCCATTGCGCCACGGAGCCGTCGAAAGTAATTTTAGATTGGCAGTAAGACGCCTAAAGCCATAATCTGCTGGTGGCCCTCATCGCATTCCCGCTTTTCTGGTCAAGGATTGTGCGCCAGCTCTTCGTTCACCGCTCTTAATTTTAATCTGTCCCTTAGACAGGCTAAATATACAAAATAATGGAAACTATCTAGGGATGACACCTGTTCCAAAGGGAGAACTTGGAAAAGATGTTTCTGCTTTTAGACCAATTGCTGTGCTTTCGGTTCTGGCGAAGATATTTGAAACCATGTTGGACTTTCGTATTAGGAATCAGGTAGATAACATTTTGCATGACAGTCAACATGGGTTTCGAAAGAATCGTTCAATGACTACTAACTTCATAGCGCACGTGGACTATGTCTGTGCAGAGATGGATTCTAGGAGATACGTAGACGCCACCTATTTCGATTTTAGAAAGGCTTTTGACCTGGTAAGTAATGATTTACAGTTACAGAAGCTAGCTAAGTTGGGTTTTACTCCGAAACTTCTTCAACTCTTTGCTAGCTATTTGGATAATCGTCGTTAATTTGTTACAGTAAGTGGTTTTGAATCCGCTGATTATTTCACTAGATCTGAGGTGAGTCAATGTAGTACTCTTGGCCCTACGCTGTTTTTAATTTTTATAAATGACTTGACTACCAAAGTAAAATCTGCGAAGTGTCTGTTATTCGCAGATGATCTAAAATTAAGCTTGGCGATTGGTAGTGCTACTGATGCACAGACTCTTCAACAGTACATAGATGCGGTATCGGAATGGAGTGAAGTGAACCATCTTCCTCTTAATGAGACTAAATGCAAGGTTATCACTTTTGCATTAAAACAGAATTATCATCATCATCATTACAGCCCTTCACAAGTCCACTGCTGAACATAGGCCTCCCCCAAAGAATGCCACAAAGCACGGTCCTGAGCCATCTGCATCCATCGACTTCCTGCATATCTTACCAGGTCGTCACTCCATCTAGTGGGGGGACGCCCTACACTTCGCCTGCCGGTACGAGGCTGCCACTCGAGAACCTTTCTTCCCCGTCGGTTGTCGGTTCTTCGAGCTATATGGCCGGCCCATTGCCACTTCAGCTTACTAATCCGTTGGGCTATGTCGGTCACTCTGGTTCTACTGCGAATATCCTCATTTCTGAGTTTATCACGCAGAAAAACTCCGAGCATAGCCCTCTCCATAGCTCGCTTAGCGACCTTGAGCTTCCTCAATCGGCCAGCAGTGAAGGACCACGTCTCACCACGTCTCAATTCCGTATGTCATCACTGGCATATGACAGAATTATGTCATTATTAATTATAAATTATATGACGCGCTTTTGGTAAGAGTATATGACATACGTGACTTAGGTTTAATATTAGATACTTAATTAAGTTCTCACAACCATATGACATCCATTTGCAAGTTAGTTAGTAAGACTTTGGGTTTTGTGATGAGGACTGCTGCTGACTTTGATGATTTAGGGGTGGCTAAAACTTTGTATAACGCGTATGTTCGACGTAAACTAGAGTATGCATCTGTGGTCTGGAATCATTACGAGAAAAAGTATATTCTCTTGTTAGAGAGGATACAATTCTCGTTGGTTATATAAGAAGAATCATTGGTACTGCCCTTATTTGTATTCTTCTTTATTCGTCTTGGGTATGGTTGATTTTGAAATCCTAATGTTTAGGAAGGTGGTGTTAACTATTAGGCACTATCTGTCTACAATTCACCACAAGTTGGATTGCCAGTCAGTTATAGAGAGAATCGATTTGTTTGTGCCCAGGTACCTGCAGAGAGATAATGGAGGAACTGTGGCTCTGCGCCGTAGGCCGCGTCTTCTAAATAAATCAGTTACGCGTACCAAACCTGCTGCTTTTGCACCAAAAAATAGAACATTAACACTTATGGGGGACATATTCACTCAGCACGATAAAATTGACCTATTTGCAGATAGCATAACACGTCTGCTGACTCATTTTTATAGAATGATTAATGACATGACAATTAATAATTCGACAAATTAATTTCGTTGACTATGTACTCTAAAATGTTGTCTTAATAAATGCTTAGCGTTGTTTTGCTATTTTTAGCTAGAGGGTGCCACGCGCGCACTAACTCAAAGTTTTTGTATATAAATGTTCCCAATGTCCGCTCTATAGTATACCTATATATTTAAATCTCTTTGGTATAAAGTATTAAATTGTTTTATTGCACTTGACATAACTAGTAGCAGTGATACTAAATGGTGTGTGACTGACTTTACTATACTCCTGACAATTGATTTTCAAATGTGTGTCCACTTAACGCGCATATAATGCATATACAAAGTGGGAATTTTTAGTAAGTATAGTATAATATTAGTGCGTATCAAATTCATGCAAATCTGATGTTACTTAAAAAACAGTATTTATATTTAATCTATTTTCAATATTCCTGATAATAATATATATTTTGATACGTGGAGAAACCCTCATGCCATCTACTTATGGAACTGTTTAAAATAAGGAGGTCGACATCAATATAGGGAGTTAATTAGGGAATCAGGGAGGAGATCAATACAGGTGCTTATCAATATAGGGAGTTATGCATTTAAGTTATACTTCTCTCACATCTTTTTCTTATTAGGTATACATACAAACAAGCCACACTATTAAGAGTAGCCATTAAGATACAGTTATGTTAACCTATCTATATCCTGTGTTGTAATAGTATATTAAAGATATTACCAAAGAAATCTTATGCATGTTCAGCAGATTGCAAAATATCTGTAAAAATAGCTATATCTAATGTCTAAACTGGTGATAATAGAATGTGAATGCCAATTTGCCAAGTTTATCGGTAGACTATTTAAAAACTATGGTGAAGTCAAACAATCGAACTATTTTATTTAACTGTAACTCATTTGCTTATTTTGTATTTTATTTTATGAATAACTTTTATGTCACCATTTAAAAATTAATTCTTAGTGACTTTGCTTGTATTAAAAAGGACTTTTGCAATACTCACATAATGTTAAATAATATTATACTACCTCACAAAGTTTGTTAACTCATTATTACTTTTTTAAACCAATTTTATTTTTCTTTCAGGTTAAAAACTGCCTAAGAATTCTCAGCTATATCTATCGCACACGCTACGAATTCTGCTGCAAATTTTTGTAAGTTGAACATATAATATAAATTATTTTCAATAAATTAATATTATTATGACATCATAACATTAAAACATAAACAAATATATATTACTATTGTGTGCTTATTCGACGTTTATTTAGTTTTATAACCCGTAATTATTATTAATTGCAATCAATATGAAACGATCGTATTTACTTTCAATTTATATAATGATTTTTTTAAATTGATCTAACGACTGTATTAAAGCGAGCGCTATTATAGTAAACTTTTGGACAACATTAAAAAGCTGTTGTTTTTGGTTCTCAGCTAAATTACTGTCACCAAAAGCTGCGAAGGGTTCTTGGTATGCCTGAGTTTTCTGTAGTAAGGTGAAGGGTCGTTTTTTTCCTTATTAAAAAAAAGCTGGATTATAATCACAGCCCGAAAATACATAGAAACCAAGCAAACTTTCACTTAATAAATCACCACGTTGCTCATAAATTTTTGAAATATTTATGAATCGTTCATTATTTCCTGTTCCCGTGAGAATCCATACTGAGAAATTTTTTTTTTAAATGTTGCATATTACTAAACATGATTATTATGATATCCGTATCGGAGCGTACAAAACTAGAAAGAAAAAGACTGGATTAGAGCGAGCGCTATTATAGTACGCGCGTACGTCCCAGAAGTTTGTTGTCTGCCTGGGTGATCCAACCACCATATGTGTCTGCCGTGAAAATTATACATGTCAAATAATATTATCAACAATATATATAAATTGCAGCTTTATTGAAATAACGTAAATTATTAATAAAAAAATTGCACTTTTTAACCTGTCTGCCATGACCTTGAAACCGTCATAGGTGTCTGCCAATGTTATTTTTCGGTAACTTTTATTAAATATTTCAAAATGTCAAAGCGGCAGACTTATTGCTATCACGTTTTTTTGGGTCATTTTATAACACCATTAACACCTGATCGTCTCTATATCGACCGTCGGTCAAACTAAAGAGTCCCCGTTTCATGTAACTCAGGTATAAGGGATTAACTGAAAAAAAATTGAAGCTTATTGAAATGCCGTAAGTCTGCCGCTCACTGGCTCTTAAGCTAAAAATATAAATTATTTAAACTGCACCCATGTAGCTGAGAAGTAAAAAATAGTTTAAGATCATTCACCTTATAACGTCGATACTTCTACTTAACAAATTTGGTTTTATTAACTTTTTGTGCTTATCATTGGTCATTGCATTTTATTCATTTTTAACGATGATGAAATTATAGTAAGGTGCAGTTTTTTTTTTTATATTGCAAAAAGTACCCACCCAATTCTAATTATTTGAAGTAATACCGACGTTATAAGGTGAGCAATCTTTAACTATTTTTTATTTCTAAACTACATGGGTGCTGTATAAAAAAATTATATTTTTGAGATGTGCTATTTGAAATACATCCGTTAGTTTTTTAATATATATATATACACCAAATCATAGACTTAGAATATACTGGCGTATAGACCAACATAGTGTGCAAGGGAGAAGAAAATTCCTTATGGCAAAAATGCAAGATAGAAAAGGATACCAAATCTCATGACTGTAACCGATTTTGAATGACAGGTCGGCGCAATTCGGCACGCAAGAAATAATTCCTAGATATTTTGTAATTTTTTGAGTGTAATAGTGGTTATTTTTAGTAAGTAACTTTGTTCTAAAATGGTTATTTGTTCTGTGCATGACTGTGATGTTAATCATAGAAATAATCCTGATAATTGCACATTTCACAGGTAAATACTCAAGACATCGTCAATGTTATGACGCGTTTATTTTTGGTTAAAATTTATGTTATTGTACCATTGAGTTAAATGTACTACATACTAGAGAAGCCATTCGGAACATTGACTGTGTTCAACTGAACTGTACTGCAATTCGTACAAACTAAATATTGCGTAAATTGAAGATTTCTGAATTCCATAAAATAATTATTATTACATTTTCTTTAGAAATATGTTTGTTTAGATTAAATTTTATATTAAATTATTATATGTATTTTATATTAATATCTTATTTTATATCAAATTAAAGTCTTCGCGCATGCGCGGGAGAGTAGGACACAATTTTTGTTTGGAATGGCTTCTCTAGTACGTAGTACATATAACTCAATGTTATATACTGTTTAAAATATAAAATGTATATTTGTAATATATATAATCTCGACGCAAAGCTTCAGTGGGGCCCCCATATGTCCAAACTAGCAAGCAGACTAAGTTCTGCAGCCTATGCTGTAAAAAAGATTAGAGGTCTGACTAGTGTCGAGACAGCTAGATTAGTTTATTTCAGTTACTTCCACAGCATCTTATTATAATTTTTTTATTTACAATGAAAATGTAATGTTTTATTTAAACTATATATATATATATATATATATATATATATATATATATATATATATATATATATACAGGGTATTTTTGGAACGCTCCCGAAAACTAAGACAGGCGACAGCACCAAGTATACCTTTGATCATGGATCACAAATAAATTCGATCCCGATGAAAAAAAAAATCATCTTTTTACAACGTTTTATTAGCTTTGTTCACGCGCCATTATGTTAGTACAGCTAAATGAAACGATAATTTCATAAAAAATATCATGAAAATACTGAAACATAAAACCAGCAGTGGAAACTGAATGGATATCACCTGACTAATGGAGGTTAATGTACGCGCGAACGGTGAAAAAAGAACGCTGGCCTTGAACTTGGGCACTGAGCGATTTATCACATATTGGTACGAAGGGGCGCGACGGGGGAACAATCCGCCAGTATTACTGTGCCTACATGCTATTGGTTCCCGCGCTTTGTTCGCTCCAAAAATACAGTCGCATACACAGCTTACTTTGCGACTCGCGACGATCTTTTAAAAAGGAAGGAAAGAAAAAATATTTATATCTATTGTTTTATGACTGAACTAGTGAACGAAAAGGTAAATATGGTAGAGGAAGGTGAATGGGGAAAATTGTGCAGTAAAATTAAAAGTGTTGAGGAAGAATACCATGTGATCGACCTGATGACGGAAGCTCAAGCGAAGATGAAAGTGATGATGAAGTAGCATCCAGTAACACCAACACACCATCAACATCTGGCTTCAATGTGACCCAAGACGACATAAAGGACGGCGTGCCACCCTTAGCTTAAGTTTTCTTGTTACAAACTACTTTATATTTTACGATAGAAATAACAAATAATGCTCAAGTAAACATTATCCATTCTGTTCGAGACGGCCTAAATGACTTTAAGCAAAAAGTGATTAAAGAATATTAATTTGTTTAAAAAGTGAAAATACGGACAAAATCAATCAAATAATGTGTTAATATAGTTTTTACCATGTATTTACAACTCTTAATATGTTTGTATAGAAGGTCGTTTTAATAATAGTTAATATAAACAACTTTATTTTGTTTAAGAAAAACCGACCAATCACAGCGCGCCGTGTCGTAGAACTTTCTGGAAATTTAAATTAACTGCGTAATAGTTTGTACCAAAAAAATAATGAGAATATTTTTATGTTCTAAAAGAGTTGTAAATATGATATTTAGTTAGCATATGTTGCATAGATCATGATAATAAAGAAATATTTCGTATAATTAAACACATTCAATAATTATAGGATAATTAAAGAATTAATATGCCCATTTATTGTAAAAGTTTGGGACATTTCACTTAATAACTTTTTTGAATGTAAATATATTAATTATCCTTTATCACGTACTAATGAAGAACAAAAATGCCTATTTAATGATGTATAGCGTGTTAGAATTAAGATTAGTGTTATATAGAAAATGTTGCAATTTGTGCCATTTGCATAAAGAAAAATGTTTAAAAATAAAGAGGCAAATGGGAAATGGCAAGCGGCTCACTATAGAGTATAGCCGAAGTCTACCTTATGGGGGCGAAACCCTGTAACGTTGTAGTAGGAAGAACTACCAGTGCCCAGCAGTAGTATCCGGTAGTAGTTGCAGTGACTAGCAGAAATATATAGTGAATAGTGAAAGTGTTAGCTAGCCGAAAAAAGTGGCAACTGAAAATTCGGTGTTGCATATAGTAAAAAAGTGTTAACTAGTGGAAAAAAGTCGTAACTGAAAATTTGGTGCGGCATATAGTGAAAAAGTGTTAGCTAGCGGAAAAAGGTCACAACTGAAAATTCGGTGTGACATATAGTGAAAAGTGTTAGCTAGACGGAAAAAGTGATAACTGATATTCGCAGTTACACAAGTGTTAAATTCGACTAATTTTAGTTGATTAATAGCTGCTAGTCAATAGTGTTAAAGAACCAACTACTCCGGACAGATATTTTATACTACCGCTCATTTAAATTAAATATTTTAAAATATATAGTGACCAACATATAGTGAACAACCGTAGTTGACCAACCGTTTTGAATAATAGTGATAAATAAATAATAGTTGTAAAATTTCGCGACAAATTAATTAGTCGAACCGCTGGCCACTCCCTTGCTATTTAAATTTATAATCGTGCATTTTAATTTTGAACCTCAGTCCACAGTTTATCCGCAGCAACCGCAGAGACGGCAGTGAAAGACGGCAGAGGGAGGATTCCGGAACCTACAGGTGTAGGACGTGAGCGACTCGCGGAGTATCTTCGACAACATTTACTCCGAAGAGTTACGCCCGTCCGGCACACATTCTTAATTCCAACCTTTTCCAAAGTTCTAAGTGACTAGTAAAGCACCTATTATGATTCTACAATAAAAGAATTAATTACTTACTATAATATTATAAAACAATATCCCAATACCATGTAGTACTTTAGAACGCGACTGTAACCATACTCCCTCCACTCGACCTGTATCTAGCTCGGTGCGAAACAATTGTAACCCGGCCGGCTCGTTTTGCCTCACGCTGTGATGCAGTAGGTTTCAATTTTGTCCGGTTATTAATCGTAGTTTTTGAAACAGTTCCGTACCCTAAATAGTATATTATCTATGCAGTTCCGTGTTGATTTTGTACACGCGTGCGCGTCGCGTTTCGTCGTCGTTTTATTTATTAAATTGTTATTACTTGTGATTACGTGTTGGTATTATTCTTGTTGTTACGTTTTTTGTTTTAATAATGCTTAACGTGTACGTTTATAGTGATTGTAAATACGGCAAACATGTTAGGTATCCGAACCTAGGTACACGAAGTATCGCTAAATAAATTGTTAAGACGTCGGGATGGAACAAGTATGTCATACTGTGCAGTGCACAAAGTGTTGAAGCGTAATAGAATGCGCCCATACAAATTGCACAAAGTGCAAGCTTTAGTTCCGGCAATCACGACCACCGACGAGTTTTCTGACGTTGGTTATTATACCAGCAACAACGTGTGCCTGGTTCCAGTGAGAACATTATCTGGACGGATGAGTCGACATTTACCAGAAACAGCCTGTGGAACCGAAGAAATACACACGTGTATTCAGAGGTTAACCCGCACGCTGTTCGACAAACCGGGCACCAAACCCGATTATCGGTTAACGTATGGGCAGGTTTATTTAAGGATCGCATACTGGGACCAGTGTTTCTACCACAGCGACTGAACGGACAGCGATACCTAAACTTTATAAATGAACAGTTGGTTGACATTTTAGACTACCTATCATTGGCTGAATATCGCCGCACATGGTTCCAGCATGATGGTGCCTCTCCACATGTCGTGAGGTTCGTCCGTGAGCACCTCAATGAGCTATTTGATGATCGCTGGATCGGCAGACTAGGATCACACGCTTGGCCACCTCGCTCACCAGATCTGACCCCGTTAGACTTCTTTCTGTGGGATATGTGAAAGAAAGGGTTTTTAATCGTGAGTGTGATAGTGCTGATGAAATACACCAAAGGATCGTGGATGCTTTCGAGAAACTACGTACGGACTGTGTCGAAGACCACACGATAATGCCCCGCCGGCACCCAAATCTACCTTGAAATGAATGAAGCACAATTTGAGCCGCATCTCATAAGACCACGGAGGATTTAGAGCGGTAAGCTGTTTCATAACTATTTTTTTTAAATAACTTGGTACTGGACTAATCTGAATAGGTACATAACTGAATACATGAGAATAATATACATACCTACACGATGAATAAAAACGCATGACTCCAACCTTGGTTACATTTCATTTAAGTATTTTTTCATTAGCGGGGAATCGAACCAGTTATTTGGGTTTATTTAACCTGTAAATTCGGGTTAAAGTAGCTACGTGGAGACAAGCACAGTGGCAAAATAGTAGGTTAAGTAGATAAGTTAGGTATTTAGACAAGTGTTGTAAATTATTAGGTATTGTGGTATGGCCCGCTAGTTGCGGGCCGCATTTGACACATTGACGTACATTGACCTGATTGAGCTGATATAAATTCAGTCATTCCACTGCTGATTTAATGTTTCAGTATTTTCATGATATTTTTTATGAAATTATCGTTTCATTTAACTGTACTAACATGATGACGCGTGAATAAAGCTAATAAAACGTTGTAAAAAGATGTTTTTTTTTCATCAGGATCGAATTTATTTGTGACCCATGATCAAAGGTATACTTGGTGCTGTCGCCTGTCTTAGTTTTCGGGAGCATTCCAAAAATACTATATAAGAAATATTAATGATTACATTCACTATAAATTAAGTTAGCTTAATTATAATATATTTCAAATTTAATTGGAGTATATTATTCAATAATAATCATTAACAGTGATATACCTCTATTTGGTTTCAATTAATATAAATAAGGAGTTAAATAACTCATTCTTTTAAGTTGAAATTAAATGAAATTTATTGCTGCTTATTTAAGATAAATTAATAAATTAATATTTTTTGAATGCAAATCAAATGTTTTGTATAAACTATAATTCTTAATTATATAGATAGAGGGTGCTACTGTGCATATGTTAACATCAGCTCTGTTGTTTTTTCGAAAATAAAAATAGTTTTAATATCTAAATTTCTGAAATCAGTGATAAATTTGTGAAGTTATCCGTGGAAAACCTAAAAGAGTGTTATTAACCAAGAAACGTTCAGTGATGAGCAGTAAAATCTAATAACAACAGTTAGTAACGGTTATTTTACCAATAAACGGTTTAAGCAAATATTTCTAGAGAACTATAACCTAAGACAACAAAAAAGAGGTTAGTATACATAAATAAATTATTAAAAGTGTTCGAAAGCAGTTATAAATAAAATTTACAAATTATAACCTGAAGTAGTATATTTACAAGTCATCACCAGAAAATTAAAAAACAACAACGCCATCTATTAGTGAGTGGCCAAATCAGATAAAATACCTCTTACAGTTTAAATTACTAATACTTCTCAACACTAGAGGACAGCACTAGGAAAGATTATAAAACTGAAAAAGCTTTTAAATAATTTAAAGTAATAACTATGAATGAAATAAAAAGGTTACTAGAAAATATGCAACTACAATTAAAACAACAGAAAGCTGATATGCTGGAAATGAAGGAATACATTAAAATTTCAATAAATAACAAAATTAACGAAAAATTCAAAAACTTAGAGTTAAAAACGAACTACTCGAGAAAAAAATAGAGGAACAAAGTATAGCTATAAACAACTTCGAGAGACACATAAGACGAAGAAATCTCGTCATATTTGGAGTAGAGGAACAGGAAAAATCTTACCACGAACTTGAAAAACGAATAATCGATATATTAAATACCAACTTTAACCTGAAATATGACAATAACAATATCGAAGCTGTTAGAAGACTGGGAAGAAAAAGTGACAAGGTCAGACCAGTAGTGATAACTTTCAGTACATTAGGATTAAAAATATATATTCAGAAAAACAAAAAACGCCTGGAAAAAACACCTTACTATATAAAACAAGATTATCCCATAGAAATACTTAAAAAACGCAAGGAATTGCAAACTCAATTAAAAAAGGAGAAAGAATTAGGCAAGAAGGCATTCATTAAATATGATAAATTAATTGTATTAAACGACAAAGAAAACAAGAAATCCCATAACAATGCCAGCAAAAGAAACCTGTCAGAGTCACCGGAATTATCCGAGGTTTGTAGTCAAATAATTCACAAAGGCACTAAACACCCAATGAAGAAAAATAAGACCACTAATTTGATGAACTTCATAATTGAAAAGCCTAAACTACCCTGCAACCCCGGAAACAACTCCCAAAAACAAGCAAAATACAAACAGTACGACACAGAATAGCAACAACAGCTGGCCCCTCTTGATCTCCCAATACGGCTTGTCACCGCGGGAGATAAAGACTGTAACCCCCCAAAATGCCAGAAAAGTCAACACAAGCTATATATTTGTACATACAACGTAAGATCTATTATAACACCAGAAAAAATGATATTACTCAAATTCTCTCTAAACAACATAAAATACGATATCGTAGGGCTATCTGAATTAAGAATAATAGGAAATAACATAGTTGAACAAGAAAATCAAATATTTTGCCATACAGGGGAAACTAAGGGACATTATGGAGTCGGATTTCTAATCAAAAAGAAATACAAATCCAATATAAATAGGTATATAGGGATATCTGAGAGAGTGTGCCTGTTAGATCTGGAATTTGAATCAACAAAATTATTAATAATACAAGTATACGCTCCCACTTATGAAGCACCGGAAGAGGAAATAAATACATTTTATGATCAACTCCAAAAAGCACAAAACCTAGCTCAAGGAAAACAGCTAATTCTGATGGGTGATCTAAATGCTAAAATCGGACAAAGAAACCCAGGAGAAAATATAATAATGGGACCATACTGCTACGGGAAACGGAATCATAGAGGTGACCGGCTTCTGCAGTACGCACTTGCAAATAAGCTTACCATTATTAACACAATTTTCAAGAAAAAAACAAAAAATCTTTGGACCTGGACATCCCCTGTTGGAACAGTAAAAAATCAAATTGACTTTCTATTAAGCAACCAACCAGAAAGGTTCACAAATATAGAAATTATAAACATCTCAACATTTTCAAGTGATCACAGACTGTTACGAGGTACATATAGTATTAATAAATTAAAGAAATCTAGAGCTAAGTTTAATAATAATCGAAATATATTATTGACAGACAAAGAAAACGAAAAGAGTTTTCTAGTTACACTACAACAGAAGGCTCATAAACTATCCTGGGAGAAATCTGACGACATAGAGTCCTACAGCAACAAAATAGAGACAGCGATATTACAAAGCTTAATCTCTATAAGCTCTAGAGAAAAATCAAATATTATACTCAAAGAAGAGACCAAAGAAATGATAAAAAGTCGAATAGAATTACAAAAGAAACAACCCAAAACTAAAGAAGAGAAGAAAAAACTTGCTAATCTATATAAAACTATCAACAAACTTCTAAAAAAGGATTACGAAAACCACAGGATGAAAATAATAGCAAAGAACTTACAAAACAGCGGAAGTCAAAAAAGAGCATATAAACAACTTAACAAAAACAAAACTTGGATACCTATTTTAAAATCACAAATAACGTCACAAAACGCAGAAACTCGAACACATATAGTTAAAGTTGCCACAGAGTTTTTTAGAGACCTCTACAGTTATGAAAATAACCTGGCTACAATGCAGATACCTGTGGATATAACTAAGACGACACTATCAGTAAAATCCTTTGATGAGCTAGAAATCTTGAGACAAATAGAAAAGCTTAAATCAGAGAAAAGTCCTGGGCCGGATAATATTCCTAACGAAGCTTTTAAGTTAGGAAAATCGATTCTCATACGCCCACTCACCACACTTTACAATAAAGTACTTCAAACACAAAAGACACCCCGAAAGTGGACAAAATCGAGAATCATACTACTATACAAAAAGGGAGATCCAACTGATGTCAATAACTATCGGCCAATTAGCCTACTCCCAAGCATTTATAAGTTATTTGCGATGTGCTTAGATAAAAGAATTGAGCCGTATATAGAAAAAAATCAACCTATAGAACAAGCGGGATTTCGAAAAGGATACTGTACAACCGATCACATCCATACCTTAGAGCAAATAATAGAGAAGCATCAAGAACTCAAACAACCACTCTATCTAGCATTCATTGACTATATGAAAGCTTTCGACTCTATATCACACGAAAGCATATGGCAAGCTTTATATAGTCAAGAACTCCCAGAAACTTACATAAATATTCTGAAACATATTTATAGCAATAGTGAAAGCAGAGTAAAACTGGATAGAATAGGTTCAAAAATCAAAATATGTAGAGGTGTTAAGCAGGGGGATCCTCTATCACCCAAGATATTCATCTCTGTTTTACAAAATATAATGAAAGACCTGAGTTGGAAACAAAAAGGAATTTACATCAACGGACATTTTCTAAGCAACCTTAGATTTGCTGATGACATAGCGCTCTTCTCCAAAACAGCAAGTCAATTAGGAGAAATGATGAAAGAGTTATGCACGGTCAGTGAAAGCATAGGTTTAAAACTAAACACCTCAAAAACAAAAATTATGACAAACAGCACTCAGAACCCTGTAATAATAAATGGAGCCTTGCTAGAATATGGAGGAACTTACTTATACTTAGGCAAACAAATATCTTTTAGGAAATCCAGGCACACAGAAGAGGTTGAAAGGAGAATAAATATCACATGGAAAAAATTTTGGAGTCTAAAAGAAATATTAAAATCTAAGCTACCTCTAAAGCTAAAGAAGAAAGTTATGGGCTCTTGTTTACTATCCTGCCTATCCTATGGTTCTCAAACCTGGATATTCAACAAAACGACAAGAACCAAAATACAAACGAGTCAAAGAGCAATGGAGAGAAGCATGTTAACCATCCAGCTGAAAGATAGGCAAAGAAATGAACATATTCGTAAGAAAACAAATGTTGTAGATGCCCTTGAACATACCCAGCGCTTGAAATGGAAATGGGCAGGACATGTTGCACGCTTATCAGATAATAGGTGGACTCAAAGAATTACGGTATGGTCAGGACCGACCGGAATAAGACCAAGAGGTCGCCCAGTTGAACGCTGGGCCGATGAAATACAAAAAATTGCAGGGAAAATTGGCTAAACAAGGCCAAAAACCGAAAAATCTGGCATAAACTGGAGGAGGCCTATACCCGAAAAGGGGCCTTAACAACATAAATAAATAAAATAAAAATCTGTCATCTTGTGAATGTAAATATGAATTTGTTAAGGAAATAAAAATGGCTTATTATTATTATTATTATAATTTTTAATTGGTTCATTTAAGTATATTTTGATTTCATTCATGATATAATCCTAATAATAAAATAATTAAAAAGAAAAATCTAATTTTTATTAATATAATAAAATTAACTAAATTGAAAAAAATGATATGATAATCGGGAAAAGAAGATCAATTTCAATATCAAAAAAACAATTTAAAAAATTACTTTAATGTTGTTGTAATGGAAAATTTAATGTATGTTCACAAAAACAAAGATAGTTTTAGTAAAAAAAAGTGATGTACATTCTGTAAACACTAGGAACAAACATAAGCTAGTGATACTAGTTTCTCGACTCCACAGAGTCAATAATTCATTCATGGGGCAATGTACTCGTATACGCTATTACAACAGGGTCCCGGAAAGTGTACAGGCTCTCTATTACCAAGTTTAAATGTTTTGTTAAGTTGAAACTGTATAAAAAGGGTTATTATAGTATATGAATAATTTTTTAATTATTTATATTTATATGTTGATAATAACCCCTGGGAATGAGCAAGCTGTTTCTAAAATAAATTTTCTATCTACCAATTATTAATGTGAAATATGCTTTTAAACACAATCCCGCTGGGTTTCTTGCTGGTTCTTCCCAGACAGAGTTTTTTTTTCGAACCAGTGGTAAAGTAAAAAATGACGTTCAGTAAGAATTACACATGTGATCTATATTGAATAAAAAATTATTCTATTCTAATGTTTCCAATTATTTTGTTAATTTTCATATTTCGCAAAGAAAAAAGTCACGTTGTAAATAATTTGCATGAATTTGGTAAATACATTTTTATACTAAATATGTTACATGTACGCTAGTGATAGACTCAACTATGTCAAAATTAATGTCGATATTTATCTTGCATGTTTATATTGAATCGATAGACTTGCCAACACAACAAGAAAATAAATCCTCGGCTTGCGCTCTATAAATGTAATTTTATTTTGCCGTTTGTTAGAAGGCTTTGTAAGAAATGGTTAAGGTTAATTGAACGAGTTGGTTGGAATCCAAAAAAAACTCAACAATTTACAACATTTACTCGAGAAGTATAAAGTATAAAAGAAAAAGTAGAACAAATACAATTTTTTTAAAAGGAGCCATTTCTACATTATTTGTACCAGTAAGTATAATATTGTTATAATAAGACTTCAAAAATTTGACTTTCAAAACTTTAGACAAAAATAGAGACAGATTTTATAATTATAAAACTGTAGTTCATTAAAGATAATAAATCTTGAGATTATCCTATTTAAACCATTATGAACCCAAGTATCTATTTATCAACCAAAAAATGTATAACCTTACTTTACCACCCGCAACTCACAGTTACGTGAGTTTAGTGCAATATTCATAGCATCAGGCTATTTTCCCCAAGGGGTTGTGCGGAGTTTCGGATTATATTCCCAAGTCACAATGACAAATATTTTAGCGTAGTTAGATTTAATATATTTGGTAATGCTCTAGAAGAGCCACTAGACTCCCGCGCATGAGACGCGCGGTTTAATGTGCCAGGATAGTATAAATTCCATAGTATTTGTTACTCCCAACGCTCGATACCCGATTCATGCTTGATGGCCGGCGACATTGTGTCTAAGGCTTAAATAGCGTTGTTCATCGCCTACAGTGTTAGTCGTAGAGAAGATTAACTCGTGGTTAAGTAATATTTGTGTGGATCAAAAGATTTGCGAGATTAAGTTGCACTTGCCGCGGTCATTCCATGAATAAGTGACCATTTTCTTAACACACCGAGATTGAGATAATAGAGAGTGCATCTCTATCCTCAGACACCCCTTTTCCCCTCGGACCGCTGTATGGTGTGGACATACGTCCATTAATCACATAAGTCTATTAATCTGTGCCAGTTATTTTTGCAAAAATAAATAATAATTCATTGAATTAATTTTTCTTACAAAAATAAGAGTGCATAAGTTACAAGGAGCTGTTCATTCATACTCATAGTGAATTGCAACGCTGCGATCTAAGCCCCACCCCGCTGGCTACGCCCCTAGTGACTCAAGCAACGTCTCGCTTGCCGCTTACACATCGTTTACGGCCGGTTACGCAATACGCACTGCTCACGCATTCTGTTATCCTGGTACTTGTAGCGCGCTGTGACGATATCTTCACTTAACAGTAGCTATGTCGGACCCAGATATGTCAATTTGCGCTTTAGAAGAGAACGAATCTCCACTGAACGCTGTTTTTGATCGACCGCGTAGACGTGCCCAGGGAATGCCGCAACAACAATTTGAAGCCTTTAGAATGGAGATAACTCAATTTATAACAACTTTCAACACTTCGCATAGGGAAGAGCTTCGACAATTGTGCACGAAAATGCAAGAAATTCAAGACACTACCAAAAGCATAGAAGCATCATTGGCTCATTTAACAACACAGAATGAAGAACTGAAACATAAAATAAATATCCTTGAAGATCGATCACGGGAATATAGGGAATATATCGTATTCTTGGAAGATAAATTGAAGGATTTGCAGCTCTCATCTCGCAAGATCAACTTCGAAATAAAGGGAGTGCCTAAAAAGGAATCTGAGACTAAACAGGACTTAATTGAAATGGTGGTAACGCTATCAGAAACTATTGACTGCAAAATAAACAAGATCGATATTAAAAATATTTATAGGGTCAGAGGAAAAAAGCCAGAACATAAGAACACCCCCATTGTAGTGGAAACTGGCACAGTGCTACTGAAAACAGGTCTCCTAAAAATGGCTAAATCTTTCAACATCCGAAATAAAACCAAATTGTGCGCAAAGCACCTTGGTATGAAGTCTCAGGCGGATACACCAGTTTTTCTTTCAGAGAATCTGACACCAGAGGCTGCCCGGCTTCATTATCTGACCCGTGACCTTGCCAAATCTAAAGGCTATAAATTTGTGTGGACATCTTATGGCAAAATTTATGTGCGGAAAAGCGAACAATCGCCAATTATCATGATTAAAACGGAACAACAGGTACATATATTACTTTTAGAACAAGACTGACTATATTACTGCCCATTTTCAACTCCAAGTGTATCTAATCTGTTCCCTAATATAACCTTTATGCTTTGTATTTTTGCATTTTGTATATGGCTTAACATTATGTACTGTTATACAATATTGTGCTATCTGATGTCTATCTCTATACATATAGAACTTATGAAAATTGTTAAAAAGTTTTACCAAACACTACACACTTTTTCCCACACACGCACACATACACTCATACACTTTAGAAACATAAACTCTCAAACATACATGATTACGTCTGTTAAAAATACACATGATAAAATCCTACAAAAACTCGCTCCCAAAACTCAATCCACACTAGTATACATATGTCTTCACATCTTCACTCTTAACATAAGCTACTCACGTAAAGTATTCATGAATCTAATCGAACAACACTTCTCCATTATACCCCTTTTTACTATCAATTTACCTACAGTCATGCAAATTTTAATTATCACTACCGCTAGATTATTTTTACATCTGTTTCAATATGCATGAAACGTTGTATACGCTTCAAGAATTAGACAATATTAAAATAGCAAAGGCACTAGAGTGCGATACCGCTGATCTTGAGAGACTCATACAAATTAATAAAAATGGCTTTACCATAATATCTCAGAATATTGTTAGTATCTACAAAAATTTTTAACGATTTTATTCTTACTCTGGCAAACTTATCTTTTGAAATCGATATTATCACTATAATGGATGAAAAGTGGACTGTATATTTATTTCTGACTGATTACTTATTGACTGATCTGAGGTTAGCTATACTAGGGGACTGCTTGAAGAAAAGATGGTACTTTTTACTATACTGTATTACAATATTTACAATATTCGGCACTATTAAAATAAACTATCTAATATGTACAGAGAGAGGTCTTCAGTTGTGGAGTCTTGATCTGTTGTCTTGAGTCTTCTTTGGAGTCTTCTCGAGTGCCGCTTCCGAAGTGAAATGAACAGCTCACAGACCGAGACGCCCTTCTTATATCTCGCAAGAAGGTGCCTCAGTCTGTGAGTAGTGCCGTGCGACGATAAATGAAGCCACACGCGCGCTGATTGGTCGCCGACATCACTGGATCGGCGCCGGTGTGCGGGGTGCGCGGGGGGTAGCGGGGTACGAAGGGGCGACGGGGCGGCGGGTCTCTAGCTGTCCTCAACATCCTCCCCCCGGCGTAGCTCGCGAGCCTCATCTTCTTTCGGGAGGACGGCGATCTTCCTGACCGGCCGCCGCAGCAATCCGCCCCTGGTCCGCACCTCCACGTTGCGCACCACGCCGTCTGGTCCGGGAAAGGTCCGCGTTACAATTCCACGCGGCCACACGTTTCTTGGCAGGCTACCGTCTGCCACCACGACGAGGTCCCCTTCTTGTAGCTGTCGCTGTCGCACATCCCGTGAGGCCCCGCGCGCAACCAGCGTCGGCAGGTACTCCTTCATCCAGCGCTTCCAGTACTCGTCGGCAAGTCCTTGCGCCGCTCTCCACGCCCGACGATCACTAGGCGTGCACGGCGCGGTTACTGGAAGGCTCGATGGTCCCAGCAGCAGAAAGTGGTTGGGTGTCAGCGCCTCTTCCTCGTCGATGTCGACCGGTACGTGTGTCAACGGTCGAGAGTTCACCGTGTTCTCGGCTTCTGTGAGGAGCGTCACCAACGTCTCCTCCCGCGGGCTCTTCTGGTGTAGAGTGGCTTCGAGCGCGGTCTTCACTGAGCGCACGAGACGCTCCCATGCGCCTCCCTGGTTCGGCGCGCCCGGCGCGATGAACTTCCAGTCTGTCCGCCGAGTCAACGCGTAGTCCTTCAGCAGGGGTGCCCACTCCTCCATTGCCCGTCGTAGTTCGGTGTCCGCCCCATGGAAATTTGTTCCGTTGTCAGAGTAGATGACCCGTGGCCACCCACGCCTAGCCGCCATGCGCCGCAATGCCGATATCGCCGAGTCCGTCGTTAGGGAATAAACTATCTCTAGATGTACCGCGCGCGTCGTCAAACAAGTGAATAACGCTATCCACCGCTTTTCATGCCTACGTCCTATTGTTACCGTTATAGGCCCGAAATAGTCGATTCCGGTGTAGGTGAATGGTCGCGCGAATGCCCCTAACCGTTCAGGTGGTAGATCTCCGATAACCGCTGGCCGTGGTGTCGCCTTGCGTACCCTGCACCGCAGACATCTCCGCTCCACTTCTTTTACGGTCGGTCGTAGTCGAAGTATGTGATATTTCATGCGTAGGTCGTTCACTACCCGTTCCCTGTTGGCGTGGCTTGCTTCCTTATGCGCCTTCTCCACAAGCAGCTTTACAAATTGGTGGCGTCCGTTCAGTATGATGGGCCTCTTCATTTGGCTGTCCACATCGGCTGCGTCGATCCGTCCTCTAGCTCGCAGTATGCCATCTTCGAATATGGGGTCGAGCTTCCTTAACGCGCTGCCGGTTGCCAAGTTCTTTCCTCGCTGCAGTCGACTGATGTCTTCAGCAAAGCTCTCTTGCTGACTGCGCTCTATCCACATCCGCTCTGCTCTCTGGATGTGGTCCAATGTTAGTCCATGCGCCTTTCCTCTCATGGCATCGACGAACTGTAATATCCGAGCGGTGGCCCTGACCAATCTCTCGTAAGAAGAGAACCTCTCGATGTCTGGCAGGTGTGGAGCGTCCCTGGTGTCGCTCTGGTGCACCACGACTTCCTCCAACTCGTCATCTTCATCCCCTGCCTTCTCTTCCCGACGTCGAGGCCATCGATCTTCATCTTCGTACAGGAGTGGCGGTCCCGTAAACCATTTGTCGCTCTCTTCCTTGTACGTATAATTTATACGCGTTGCCTGATCCGCGATGTTGTCTGCGGTCGGTATCCACCTCCATTGCTCGGGTGACGTCTTCTCCGATATCTCCCCTAATCTATGAGCCACGTAGGGGGTGTAACGCGCCGTATCGTTCTGTATCCAGTGGAGCGCCGTAGTGGAGTCTGTCCAATACACTACCCTATCGGATACCACTCTGTGCTCGCCTTGCACGAATTCCGCGAGTCGCGCGCCTATCAGATTCGCCTGCAACTCTAACCGCGGTATGCTTTGCGCCTTTATCGGGGCGACTTTCGCCTTTGCCGCCACTAACCGTACCTTAACCGTTCCGTCGCGTTATCGTATTCGCCAATACGCCGCAGATGCGTACGCACGTTCGCTTGCGTCATTAAACACGTGAAGCTGACGCTCTACCACTCCCTCCGTAGGAGCATAGCACCTAGGCAGCCGCAGTCGTGATACTTCCTCGACGACTCGCAGTCACCTCTGAAATTCCTCAGCTGCCTCCTCGGGTAGTTCGTCGTCCCATCCGACCTTCTTCATCCGCCACAGGTCTTGCAGCAGGATCTTGGCGGTGATGGTGAGGAAGCTCAGCAGTCCCAGCGGGTCGAAGACCGACATGACTGCACTTAACGCCTCTCTCTTGGTCGGTGGCCTCTGCAGCGTCTTCACTTCATTCGGTACCCTGTTCATGGATGTGTTGAACGTTAAGGCATCTTCATCGGCCATCCATAATAGCCCCAGGGTTCTGCCTGGGCTATCTTGTCTCAAGCCTACCTCCTTAGGCTTGCTAGTAATTCCTCCGGCTTGTCCTCTAGTAGGGCTGCGTGGTTCGAATTCCAGCCTGCTAAGGTGAAGCCGGCCTGCTGGTGTACTTCCATAACCTGCCTCGCAGTGTTTACCGCTTCCTCTACCGTAGCATAACTGTCTAGGTAGTCATCCATGTAGTGACTACGTACGATAGCGTTAAGTGCCAGCGGATGTGTCTCTGCGTGTGCGCGCGCGTTATGATCCCTAACGCTATGTGCGAACTCCTCGCACCGAAAATCATTGAAGTCATAACGTATTCCCGCGGTGGGCTGGATCGCTCGTTACCTCGCCACAGAAACAATTGCGCGGGTTGGTCGCGACGGTCTATCTTCACGTGTAAAAACATTTCCCTAATATCCGCGGACACGGCTATTTCGTTCTCCCTAAATCTAAACAGTATGCTCGGTAGGTTCCGTAACAAGTCGGGGCCGTCAAGTAAATAATCGTTCAAACATTTACCGGACGCACGCGCTGCCGCGTCGAAAACCACTCTTGTCTTCCCAGGCTTGTTCGGATTCCGTACTGCGAAGTGGGGCAGGTACCAGCTCTTGGGGTCCTCTCTTTCTGTCCCCTCGGCTTCCCTTGCGTATCCTTTTGCCAGGAGGTTGTCTATTTGTGCTGTATAGGCGTCTCGAAACTCCGGCGATTTGTCCATCTTCTTCTCGATCGTCCGCAGTCTTCGAGCAGCCATCTCGTAGCTGGGAGGCATCCGCACGTCGTCGTCCTTCCATGGCAGTCCCACCTGGTATTGCTCGCCGACCTTCTTGACGGTGCGCCGGAATATCTCGACAGCGCGCTCCTCTTCCCGTCGCGGCCTACTCTTTAGCGAGATACCGATGGCATCGATCTCGTACTGCCGTTTAAGGAGTTCCGTTAACTCCTCGTCCTGACTGGCGAACGTTCGAATGTCCCTACCTAACCGTCCGCTACTGCTTACGACGTGTAATACGGTTTCACCGTCCTCCCTACACGTGAATCGCGGCACGGTTCCCTGTATCACCCATCCTAATAACGTACGTGCAGCTATAGGCTGCCTTCGACGTCCTATCCTTAAATTACGGGTGATTATTAAATGCCAGTTGTCGGCGCCTAATAATAATCTCGGTTTGGCGTCCTCGTAGCAAACCGAGCTCGGTAGGTCGCGTAAGTGTTTCAACCGTAAACACTCTTTATTTACCGACTCCGAACCTATCTGTAAATTTGTTACTGTACGCGCATTTATTCTATACATTTCGCTGCGCGTCTTGCCACGTATGCCTATGTTAACTAGCCTGCTATCGGGCTCGCGCTGACTATTGTTTACTCCTCTAATATTCAGCGGCTTTACCGGTCCTTCCGCTCCTAACTCGCGCGCTAAGTCGTCGTCGATCAACGAAATAGTCGAGCCTTCGTCAAGCAACGCATACGTATCTATTTCCCTACCGCGTGGTCCACGTAACGTAATGGGACACACTTTCAATAATACGGACGCATTACTACCAACGTTAGACGCGACGAGCACGGTCTCATCCGGTTTTGCCGATGTCTCAGGTGCGCAGGTCTTGCGGGTGTGAAGGAGGGCATGGTGGGGGGCGTTGCAGCCATCGACGCCGCATTTCTTCGCTCTACATTTAAATCGTCGGTGTTTACTATTCAAACAGAGAAAACACACCCCCTCTTCCTTTACCCAATTCCACCGGTCGTCCACACCCATTTGCGCTAACTTTCTACACTTAGCGATCACGTGTTCACCCCCGCAACACATACAAGAGGCACTACCGGTGTCCTCCTGGGCGGTGAACGTTTTTACGTCGCGGGCCCTATTCTCTACGCGGCGTGTTAATACAACTCGTTTCGACGGCGGCGCCTCTCGTCCTACGGGCGATTCCTTAGTCGGCGCTACGGACGTATAGGCATGACTCAACGCACGGTCAGCCTCTCTCATCATGAACCTAGACAGTGTAACGATGTCCGGTTCGTCTGCACTTCCGTAGTGCTCCGCATAATCGCACCAACGCGACCGTAAGTGAGGGCTTAGTTTACTAGTTACTTCCCTAGTCAGCATTGGATTTTGTAAATACCCTTTGCCGTCGACGTTCTGTAAAATACATACTATATTTTGTAATTTAATCGCGAACGAATTCAATTCCTGAGCGGTTTGACCCGGGCGCGGAAGACGTTTCAGTTCTTCTAACGCTCGATCGATAATTACTTCCGGGCGGCCGAAACACTGCTCTAATGTTCGCATAATATCTGCTGGATCCTTCGCGGTAAACAGCAGTGCCGATACTACCTCCCTAGCTTCACCGCGTAGACAGTTTCTTAACCTTGCCATATTTTCCGTATTTGTGAATCCATATAAACGCGTGGATTCCTTCATCGCGGCTTTGAAGGCTAACCATTCCGCGGCCGAACCATTAAAAATAGGCAAGTCCTGCGTCTGCTTCGCGGCATCGGGCCTGACTCTAATCATATTCTCTAGAGCTTCCGCTAGTCGCTCTATACCCCTCTCTTTCCCTCGCGGAGTAAGCGACCTATCTCTATCCCTATCTCCCTCTAGCCTACGCTGTGGCGCTGGCGTCCTATGTACACCTACATCCCTATGACACGGCGACGATAATCTACGATCCGCGTGGCGATGTGGCGATGGCGATCTATGTACACCTACATCCCTATACGGCGACGGTGATCTACGATCCGCGTGGCGATGTGGCGATCTATGTGTAGGCGATAGAGTGCGGCGTTGGACGCGCGACGGCGACGTAACCCGTACACGACGATCCACCTGGTTCATTTCTACGGCGACTCCACTATCCCTCTGTATCGTTTCTACGCGACGTGGTTGAACCTCATTCGCTACCGTCCTGCCCTGGGCATCTTCACTGTGGTCGTAACCGGTTACCCTGTTCGGTAGGGTCTGCTCTAACTCGATGCGGGGCGCGGGCTAGACGGGCGGCAAGGCGACTCCCCCCGCACAGTCTCTACGTTCTCTAACCACCTATCAACGCGTACCCTATTTTCAACTAACTCGTCTTCGTTAATACTTTCCCTATCTGTTTCTTCTTGCAGTTGCGCGACGTCCCTAGCGTACTTCTTCTTAATAAGATCTTCTTCAAGTTGCAATTGCTTCCTCCTAATTGCAGCTAGTTCCTCCGCGGCGTTATATTCAATTTGTTTTGACCTAGCTATCGCGCTAGCTGTCGACCGGGCTGAACGAACGGAGCGGACCGACGGAGCTCGAGGTGCGGGCCTATGTACGACGTCTGTTACAGGCGCGACGGTACGTACTATCGAACTAGTTTCTGTAGACGGAAGATCTTCAATAATCGCGGCGAGTGTCTCTGTGCGCGGCGCGGATGTGCTAACCTCTCCCAAGCGATCGGTCGTAGACACGGACATAGCGGGGCGCGGCGGCGGGGGCGCGGGCGCGGGCGTAGATGCGGGCGCGAGCGGGGCCTGGGGCGTGGACGCGGCGGAGGGCGCTTGTGCCATCGCGAGATAATCGGACGGGGACGCGGGTGCTTCTTCGAATATACGCATTCCTACCGGCGTGTCGTCCTCGTTCCGTGCCTTCTGGCTTCGTGTCTTCCTCATCGTCCCACGTTGCGACCTCCGGTCGTCTTCAAAAAGACGTACGTATCGTCTTCAAAAAGGCGCACGTATTGGATGTCGTTCCCGCCACAAGGGCGTTACCAGATGGTCACAGTTTGACACCGTTAGGGAGCAACCACCTGGCCACGTAAACGCGGTTAAAGAAACAAGAAATTGTCTGGAAACAGACAATAGACGTATGTGACGTAGTCGTAACAAGAAACAGGGAAGAAATTAGTACCGACGATCTTCTCTCTTCGTCGACGAACTTCTTTCTTCCTTGAAGATCTTCTATAATGATCTTCTCTCTTCTATAATTATGTTCTTTCTTCTATAATTATGTTCTTTCTTCTGTAATTGGCTTCTTTCTTGTTTCTTCTTACTTCTTGCTTCTTTCTTCTGGCTTGAATCCGGCGGCGATGGACCAAGAATATAATGGATGAAAAGTGGACACTACATTTATTTCTGACTGATTACTTATTGACTGATCTGAGGTTAGCTATACTAGGGGACTGCTTGAAGAAAAGATGGTACTTTTTACTATACTGTATTACACTATTTACAATATTCGGCACTATTAAAATAAACTATCTAATATGTACAGAGAGAGGTCTTCAGTTGTGGAGTCTTGATCTGTTGTCTTGAGTCTTCTTTGGAGTCTTCTCGAGTGCCGCTTCCGAAGTGAAATGAACAGCTCACAGACCGAGACGCCCTTCTTATATCTCGCTAGAAGGTGCCTCAGTCTGTGAGTAGTGCCGTGCGACGATAAATGAAGCCACACGCGCGCTGATTGGTCGCCGACATCACTGGATCGGCGCCGGTGTGCGGGGTGCGCGGGGGGTAGCGGTGTACGAAGGGGCAACGGGGCGGCGGGTCTCTAGCTGTCCTCAACAATCACCTTCACGGAATGTAGATTAAATCCCAATAAACATCTCCCACAATTAAACAACTATGAAGTATATTGTACCTCATCCCAACTAAATCAAAGTGACGAAGTAGTTGTAGATATAAAGAAAAGCTTAAAACACAAAGTCAAGGAAGTAATTTTGCATCAAGCTTCATGTCTACAGATTGATGTATTGAATAATACAGTATTATGTATTTACAGATCACCATCGAACCCAAACCCTACAAATTTTATCAATACGCTAAAATCTCATTTAGAGACTCTTCCCTCGCATATGAGCATTATAATAACAGGTAATATCAATATATATATTCGACCTAAACTTAATGAACCTCTTCATGAGTACAAAAACAGAATGAACTACCTGGACATGCTTGCTAACCATGGCATATTAGCGGGACACACCTTACCTACTAGGCAGCAAGGCTGCCTTGACCATTTCATGTTAAAAATCAATAAAATTAAATACAAATCAACTATAGCGATTTTGCAAACTACAACTACGAATCATTTTACAACATTTCTATCAATCTCAAAAATAAAAAATTTAACTAAAGATAATATAACTAAAACCACTATAAATTTTGACGCTGCTCTAAAATATTCACAAAATAGTAATATATCTGATATTTTATTCAGTGACGACCCAACGAGTCTGATTAACTATCTAATGGAAAGAATTATAGAAAGCCTAAAGATGAGTATTGAGGTAACGCGTATATCATGCAACAAAAGATTTATACAGCCGTGGATCTCCAGGAATATTGCGGTGCATACGAAATCGCAACCAACTTCAGAAAAGAACCGCCTGTGCCTTCTTTTCCCAAAAGAGGGTCGCTTCCAATACGGCATAAGAAGCTCTAAACAGCTGGTTGCCAGTCCACAAAGGCGGTTTTTAGAGGGTATCACTTAGGTCCCCCGGTAGGCAGTGAGTCCCTCATAACCACGATAGACCGGCTGTCGTGGTATGCGTAATGCATTTTCCGCCTCCCTACTTAAAGGGTAGCCCTTTCCAATTGCTTCGGGCGCAAAAAAAAACTTCAGAAAAGGCTACGTAATGACCCTCAGAATGAAATTCTTTGCATTACTTACCGACGCTACCGAAATTTCTGTAACGACTTAATAAAAAGACTAAAAAGAAAATATGACAGGGACACCATTACAAAATCTCTAAATAATAATAAATTGCTTTGGAACAATATTAACAACATTATATACTCGAAAGAAAAACATAACACTATACTCTATTCCAATTACGAAGTCCCTTTTGACACTTCTTAGAACGTATAACTCTTCACGTTTCGCATAATTTGAAATAATAATCATTTTGTTCATGGTCGTAAATCATCATTTAAAAATACACAATCAATCTAAATCATTATACAATTAATTCACACACACAATCAACATATTGTTTTTAGACATCGTGCTCAAAATAATTAAAACTTTAAAAGATAATAATATTTTACTGCCGTTTTGCGTTTACGTTCTATAATTTTATTTTTACTTTTTACATAGTGACGTGACTAAAAGAATCGTATAAAATCCATTATAGACAGATTCTTTTCGCGAGTGAAAATCTGTCTAAAACACTTATACAAAATTGCTTTGTAAACCGCCATCTACTCCATTCTATAGGTAAAGTCATTTTATCGAACGAACATTGATTGACTCTCAAGGTGTAACGTAAAGAAGACGCAAGATGGCATAAATACGGCTAGGTAAGAAATCGATCGTGGATGATTATGAATGGACTGGAATATAATAATTTTATTCATTATCGTTTATTTTATTTATTTAATAAATTTGCAATTTTTTTAACTGTTTATTTTAACAGTTAAAAGATATATTAACCATCTTTCTTTAAATACTTCCGGCTGAGACAAATACAGTAGTAGGAGCGGTACGGCAATTTCTTCCCAGTCGCGTAACCCAATAGTACATGATTTAGAACGTAATCATCATAACTTTAGGAACTATTTTTATGACATCGTTACGTTACAAAATTATTTAATTACATTTAATCATAAATGTAAGAATTTAAAGTTTAACTTATGTTGCCTAATAATCATAAATTTCAAATCTGATTGTTTTTAAAGTCTAAAATCGAGTGCATTTCATAACATTATTTTATATAGAATTTTCAATTTATTTTTAGTTCTAACAGATCTGCCAGAATAAATGTAGTGGAAGGAGAAAGTTGCAATTTTTATCCTTTTAAATGCAATTTGTGATGTAAATAAGTAGTAAAGACACTGTAAATACCTACTATTTTATATTATATAATTTATTGAACTATTTTAATTGAGTATCTAGTGTTGTAAATAAATAACTAGTTCAAAACTTTAAAATAATATAGTTAAAACTACAACTATATCTGCATTAGCTCCAAGAAGATAACACAATATAAATTTACTATAATATATCAACAATACTGATTCGCATCGAATAGGTAAGAGTAACTATAAAATCCTCGTATCAGATTTCAACAGCGTATCGGAGTAGAAAATATAAACAAGTGTACGCAGAATATATTGATATTGAAATATATAGTTTTGATATCAGATATTGAAACTCGAAATCTGATTTAGATACGATTCTCAGAAAAGGCGATACGACCCAGGCCTATTCAGTACGAGTGCAGAAGCCTTGTATACGATACGCGTGTTCAGTTTAGTTGATTTTGTGTTGTGTTTTTATTTCGTTCTTGTTATTGTAGTTATAACTGTTTGATAATTCTTTCGTTGTTATTAAGTTTTGACTTATTATTTGATTTGTTTTTTTTTGTATTTATAAACACTATGCCCGAAACTGAGACCACTAAAAGAACAGGTGATGCGCAGTCAAGCGGGAGAGTTTGTAGTACGCCTACAAGATTACTTTGAAAGATTGTTGCCACTTTCACAAGTGACTAACCGAGTAAGTACAGCTCTTGGTATTAGTCGAAAAACTGTTTCCCGAATAAGTAAGGAAAAACATGGTAAAGATTTAATGGAAGATAACAAATTAAAATCGCCACTAGAAGATCGATAGTTACACATATCGGCAATTTTGATAACGACGCCATAAGAAACCATATCTATGGCTACTATAGTAGAAACGAATTGCCGACTCTCGATAAATTGTCAAATACTTTACGAGAATCTGGACTGTTTCACGGCAGTAGAACTTATTTCTGGAGGGTTTTAAAAAATGTTGGCTTTTCTTATAAAAAATGTGATAAAAGGCGGATTTTGATGGAAAGTAGAGATATAGCTTTAGCCAGATTTAATTTTCTAAGATCACCAAAGTCCATTGCCGTTTGGAATAATGTTATATTTCTAGATGAGACGTGGCTAAACGCTAATCATACAGTTGGCAAGATATGGACAGACGACACTCCTCACTCCTCCACAAAAGTACCTAGTAGCAAAGGCGAATGCTTAATTATTTGTCATGCGGGTTCCATGAAGGGATTTGTTCCGAACTGCCTCTCGGCGTTTAAATCTAAGAAAACTGTGGAATACCACGAAGAGATAAATTTTGTTAAATTTAAGGAATGGTTTTGTACCTTATTGACCAACTTGAATGAGACATCGACAATCATTATGGATAATGCACCATATCATTCAGTACAAATAAGTAAGCCTCCAACTTCAAGCAGCAAAAAAGCCGATATTGTGAAATGGCTGAATGACAATAATATTGTTGCTGACATGTCCATGTTAAAAGTTGAGCTGCTGCATTTGGTTGCTATAAATAAGCCAGCTAGACCAAAATACGTATTGGACGAAATGGCACAATGTAATGCGCCTTCCATCCTACCATTGTCAATACAATACCATAGAATTGATTTGGGCGCAAATTAAAGGCAAGAATTTAAACAAATCTTTTTTATAATTTATTTTTACCTATTTTAACATTTTATCTATTGCTATATTAACACGCAAACCTTTATTTTAGGTTATACGGCTCATATAAATACCAGCCCACCGTTTACTGCAAACAAAATGCTGTCATTGTTGCAAGAAGCTTGTGACAGTGTTACTGCCGCGAACTGGGAAAGTGTGGTTTTACGAACAAAAAATTTGATTTTCGCTGCTTGGGACAGAGACATACATATCGATGCCGTCATAGATAACCAAATTATAATAAATACAGGGGATTCTACAGACGATGATGAGGGTGAAGTGGTGAAGGTGATGAGAGTGGAAGGTCCTCACCCTCTGAATCGACTAACTTTATTAATGACTATTTCGCCAATATAGGATTACAACTTACAAATAACATTCAACACGATACAAGGACATCTAAAACATTTATAGAAAATAAACCGACACAACCAAATTCTTTTGTACTACTGCATACTCATTTTGATGAAGTTCGTAGCACTATCCTCCATCTAAAATCAAACAGCACCCCAGGATGGGATAATATTCCAAATAAATTTCTAATGTTGGCGGTTGTTGACTTGGCTCCCATTATCACCCACCTTGTAAATCTTTCCTTTGATCTAACCTTCGGAATCTACCATTGAAACAATCAATTATAACACCCGTATACAAGTATACACGTGAGGATGGTGAAGATATTAGCAATTATAGGCCGATCTCGGTTCTGCCAGCAATATCTAAAATCTTAGAGAAACTACTTTATACTAGACTACTAAATTACTTAAATAAATTTAAAAAAATTATCATCTTCACAATTTGGTTTCAGACGGGGAAAATCGACAGAAGATGCAATCACGGAGTTAAGCTCTTTTGTAACTAGGCAACTTGAAATCAGTAAAAAGGGTCTGTCGGTTTTGCTCGATCTGAAAAAAGCTTTTGATACTGTGTGCATCCCCATCCTTGTGCATAAACTTGAAGATATGGGAGTAAGGGGGACTCCGCTTGCCCTTTTTGAGAGTTACTTAACGGACAGGAGACAAAGAGTAAAACTACCTGGTTGCACTAGTGAAGCTGTTGATGTGACGTGTGGCGTGCCGCAGGACAGCGTTTTAGGACCTACCCTCTTTTTCATCTACATCAACGACCTATGTAGCATGAAGATCTATAACGCCAGAGTTTTGTCATACGCTGATGATACGGCTATAGTATTTGCCGGTGATTCATGGGAGGTGGTCAAAACTAGTGCTGAGGCTGGTCTGTTGCGAATCGCTCAGTGGTTGAAACACAACCTTCTGACCCTAACTACTTTTAAAACCAACTATATATGTTTTAGTACGAACAACAACTCTCAACCTCAGGCCGACTTCAGTTTAAAATTCATGAATGTACAACGGATACTAATAAAAACACCTGTAACTGCCCTAGGATCGATAAGGTAGTTCAGACAAAATATCTGGGAGTAATTGTAGACCAAAGACTATCATGGTACCCACACCTTGATCATGTCATCAATAGAATGAGGAAACTAACTTGGATCTTCAAAACCCTCAGACATGTAATGCTGGGCAAATCAGATAAGGACTCACCAAATTATCTCCTCAATCAAATCTACATTGCTCTTACTCAATCCATCTTGGCCTACTGTATTCCTGTCTAGGGTGGTGCAGCAAAAAATCGATTTCTGGAGTTAGAGAGGGCGCAGCGTTCTCTTATTAAAGTTATGTACTTTAAGAAGAGACGCTTTTCTACCGATCTTCTATTTCGTATCAGCGGTTTACTCTCTGTCAGGAAGTTGTATATATTCTGGACAACCCTCAAAACTCACAAATCATTTGTCTTATGATCCATGCCATTTAAATAAACGACGTAGAAACATGGTTGCCCAGATGTACAGAACTAAAACCACATTTACAAGCAGACAATTTATATCGCGTTCTGCCTTTCTTTATAATAAAATAAACAAAGATATTTATATATACGACAAAATATATCACAACTGTAAAAAACTTTTGTTAAAATGGATTCATCATAAGACATGACGAAATTGAGAAGCTACTGGATCATGTAACATGATTTGTTCAGATTCAGACACTGTAATCACACACTCTTTTTAACTCACGCAAGCATAGACACAAACACACATACACCCACATACACACACACACACACACACACACGCGCGCGCGCGCGCGGGCGCGCGCGCGTATAAATAAGTAAATAAACTAAGAATAGAATTAATATAAAATTTAAGTAATATATAACATTAATATGGATATAGAATATGTTTATCCACACTGCCTTGTAACATGGATATCGAAATGGAAGGGCGGACCCTCCAAACACAGGTATTATTTGCTTAAATGGAGATTCCAATCTCCTAGTTTTTAAGGCATGTACTTTTTAAAAACGAAATAAAATTTATTTATTTATTATTACACTTGGTGAACTTTATTTACTATGTTAAGATCATTATGTTTTTAAAATTCATGCAGCTAAAATGTTAATAAGTTTATTTTTACTTTTCAGGGACAAATGATAGAATATAAACACGAAGCATGCCTCATAAACATATCGGCCTTTAAACAAAGCAATCTTATTTAACTGGTTCCCTCAAGTTTCCTATTTTTATTCATTGTTTTATTCCTTTACACCTTTGGTTGCCTGGAAGAGATCGCTATGTAGCGATAAGGCCGCCAAATTGTACATATCATCTCCTTTTTGTTATGTCATTTGTATATTTGTTCGTGCTGTATAGTAAAAGTATATTCATTCATTCATTCCTTTCCTTACTTAAATTATTAAGTTTACATTCATATTTAAGTCAAATTTTAAAATAAACTTCTATAATCTTAGAGTATTAAACTAACAGGAGACGATATTGGAGATCGTTCCCCGCTGTCAAAAGTACGAGAGCGCGGATCATTCACGTTATATAAAACTAGTTGCGCCGCGTACGGCGTCAGTGAGTTGACCTCCAGAAAAATGCCGAGTTGCAGTGTGTTTTCTTGTAAAAAAAGATCACAGACCTCAAATTTACAAAAAGACGGCGTTACCTTTCGTCTTTAAGTATTTATTTTGATTTCAATAATTAATATAAGCATTAAATCACGAAAATTCTGATTAATATAGTTGAGCAGGTAGTGTTGCCAACTTAAAGTATTAATACTATAGTAAGGACTTTTGCACTACTAAGACATAATTAAATTTTGCTTAATTGTAGACAAATGTCGTTTCTCTTTGTTCTTATTACACAAGACAAAATCGTGTTATTGAATAGTCTTAAATTCATCAATATTATTGTGATATATTTGCAAAACTATATTATTTCAAACAACGTTAATAATCTTTAATTGTTTTTAAAGAAATGAAAACATCAATTTAGATTGTTTTATTGTATACATTATACATTTAAAACATTTTAAATAGATATTTTCATTTCATTATGTTACGTTATGAAACGAAAAGAAGGGGAATTTCGAGTATATAAAATGGTATCATCAAGACTATAATAGTGATGTTTACTGTAATCTTTAGTGTCGATGTTTTTATTTGACTATAAGTAATACTTTGTTATTTAAACTTCTTTTTTGTACAATGTTTAAAAAAGATCTTTGGTTTTACAGTTTTCCAAAAGATCCTTACAGGCGCCAAGTTTGGATAAAAGCATGTGGCAGTCATATAACCTGGGTACCTAAACGAACAAGCACTTTTTGTTCCGAGCATTTTGACCAATCGGTTTTCGTAATCCAATCAAATAATAAAAGGAAACTAAATGAAACTGCTGTACCGACTTTGAAATTATTGGAAGTAAGTTTATTATTTTGCTACAGGTTTGTTTTACATTATGAAGGATAAAATTTAAAACATGTAACAAATCAAAATGGGAGGGTTAGTGAACGATATTTATTCATTTTAAAATGTTATTTACAAGTTTATCGTCTTAGATTGCGTCAACCAAATTGTTGTTTTCAGATGAGATACGAATTATTAGCGCTTAAATAAATAAATAAGAACTAACAAATAATTTCAGTATCATATTTATAATCTATTATTATTAAATATATACAGAGTACTACACTTTTCTACTGTAGAACACAAAATATTACCGCTTTTTACGAAGACATTAATTATTTTTCAATCCTAAGTAAAATGACGAAAAAAAGTATGTTTGGTTAAGCGTAAACTTCGACCAAGAGATAGCAAATGTTAATTTTTTTTAATTGCATCATTCCGTTGCTGCGTTAAGGAAGGACAAAAAAGAAATAAACAAAAAATCACACTTTCACATTTATAATATTATATTAGTATGGATTGTCAAGAATGATATATAAACTTTTGAAACCGGTTTACAATCGGCTTTTTGAGGGTAGAACTATACACTCTCGCTCTCTTTCTCGCTCTAGTAAATAACTTTTCTGAGTGAGCAAAAAGATAGAAGCACAGGAAAGTGCGATTCCGTGCTGCCAGATGTAGTTCAACCCTAAGCCTTGAAACGGTTTAACTGTATAGGTTGGGTAAAATCTGTAAAATTAGACCGTTTAAAACCCCTATACAGATAACCTTTCCGGTTGGTCATGACATTAAAAATCGTAAAAACATTTCATAGACTAGGCATATTATATATTTTTAAGCATACAGGAACATTATTTCGATAATGATTACGTTCCACATAACATTGAACTGGCAAACTTGGTGATGGAAAAATATGCAAGCACCAGAATTAGCTACCTCGCAAAAAAAGAGTGATCCCAAAAAGTGTATTCGTCACATATACCAAACCCAAAAAGCGTATTCGTCACATATACCAAACTTATTCACTTTAAAAACCAGTTAAAATATAGTATAATACTTTTTAAATTTGTTTTAATTTTGGTAATTTTGTATTATTATATTATACCTTATGTATTTTTTTAATTTACTTTGAATGTAATATTACTCATTAAACATTTCTTAATTTTTATTTTATTTAATTTGCTAATGTAACTTGCATAAAATTTCATCGACATATCCATATCGACAAGGCCCTTGCACTAGTTGTTTATAGCTTATGCATTGTAACGACGAGACATTTATAAGAGATTTTCAAGGTTGTGTGCGTTTTGCTTAATCGTCTGCTCATATTATGCTGTGTGCGTGCGTAACGACGTGGCCCAATGTTTACGATTTGCTTAGTGTGCGTTACCTCGCCTCCCGCTAGATGTGACAGACTTTTTTGTTTGGAACTTTATGCGCTTGGCGTCTCCTGTTAGTTGAATACTCTAAGTCTATAATGTATTTAATTAATAATTATAAAATGTTTGTAATTATCAAAAGTATTATTATATGAAAAATAGAGCTGCCATTATATACTCCGTGTCCCCGTTTTTCATTTACCCATCAAAACATTTTATTTTTTATATAAAATATAAATAGGTATATACTTAGTTAAGTATGTACCTATTTATATTAACAATATGTTAAAAAAGAAATTCCGGGGAAACTGTCCATGGCAGTAAATAATTTTCTCCAAAGATCATAACTCGGAAATACAACTTTCCAATTTTTTTTTTATAGGATAAGGGTGACAAACGAGCACACAGTCCACCTGATGGTAAGTGGTTGCTGCGGCCCATAGACATCTACATCTATCCTCGTTTGCGAATCAAAATGCAGATGCGTTGTCACCCGTGAGGACTAAGGTGGAATGCCTCATTTCCAGTAAAAAGGGCCTCCGGCCACCTGCACTCACCAAGCGAAACGCAGAGGTAAACCTCTACTTCACGCTGGTATTCTGTGAGGTCGTGGTACCACCCCGGTTCGAGCCGGCCCATCCGTGCGACAGCAAAAGCTGCCACGTGGCTCTACCACTGTTGAAATTTGATTCTTGGGGAGTTTATCGGTAGATTCACCTGGGATTTTTTACATTTGAATTAAAATCCAACAAAAGGCAGATAGGTTCGGTTTATTCCCAGGATTATGTTATGTGAATATTTTTTAATTATTTTAGAACTATCATGGTAAAAATTCTGTAAATTTTTGAAGTTATTCAATTTCGTGTATGACTACTACTACTACTTACTAAATATTTTTTTTAAATCTTTTTACCGCTTCCTTAACAATCATTTTTCGATAGTCCTTGTAAGTAAAATGTACATCACTAGCTAACGCATAAAATGACAAATTAAAATTAGTCATACATTTTCGGGCTGTTAGGGTTAGGTCGTCTATACACCAGTATATTCTAAGTCTATGCACCAAATTCATAGGCGCTATTTACTGTCTACGGTACGCTTCTTATTAGTTTGTGGTGTAGTCTCTAAGTCTCTATCAAAGAGAATATAATTAATATAAACACTACGTTTATGGTCTCTCGGTAGAGTAATTGTGTTTCTGTGTCTATGGTCTCTATGACTTGATTTTTTCATCGACGCCTAGAAAGAATATTCAAGAGAAATATAATTTCACTTTTTTCGTGTGCGATAAAATTACTTTAAAGGTAAAAAAAAACCTAAACATTATGTAACATTGCAATTGATATTTCATATATTCTATATTTCTCTGTTAAGCTACTCAATAGTATTACGACATTATGACTTAAATCTGTTTACCGGTAGGTCAACAAAGATGAGTTGCCCCTTCAACGAAGAGCAGTTGCTGCAGTTACAAGCATTTGTTGAGTTATGCAAAACTCAGCCACAAATTATACATCATCCGAAACTCGCGTTTTTTAAAGATTACCTGGTGTCACTTGGAGTCACTTTACCGGCAGCTACATTTGGCACTAAGCACTTTACTGCATCAGGAGACGGGTATGATATACTTTTTTAATTATTTATACTCTCATATTTTGACGTATAATGATAGTTTATGAACAATAGAAAAACATATATATATATATATATATATATATATATATATATATATATATATATATATATATATATATATAATATTATATTTATATATTATATTATATTTATATATATATATTACACATTAACTAAAACTAACAACAAATAACAATCATCCTTGGAAGATGTTTAGATTAACTACCCCTAACTAAAATATTTAAATGGAAGATCAGAGAGAACCTTCACAGACTCATTTTCGTCCCTCAGAATTACATATATTTTTTATAAATCTGAAAATTTCATAATTAACCTTTTAGTATGGACGTGATATATTTTCAACACTAGTGCGGACGTGGAGTCTCTCAGGCTACTACATTCAAAAGCAACTTTTTTCTAGAAAACATTACCGCACATCGTCTTAGCCTTTCTATTCATAAATAGAGGTCTTTAATAAGAAAAAAATAGTAATTTGTAATCAACTTTCTTTATTATAATCATAGAAATATGAAAAATTAACAATCATGGCACTTTTTAAGACTTTTGGTAGGGTTATCATTTTAACTCACTCAATTTTACTAAATCTAACAATAAAACAAAATAAAACCTATTTATCCTCTAACTTAATGAACAAACGAAAAAAAAACATAAAAGCTCTTTCTGACAAAGAAAAACAAAAATTCTGACAGCAGTCATAATATCTCTAAATTACTGGCAGTCAGCGCACAAAGTGCGAGAGCATTGTAGGCACACAGGCTTGCTGCACCCCACACAAACATAAATGGTCATTCTATGTTTTTTTGTGGGACATATTCTACATGCTCTTCTAGTTCCTTGACTGACGGGTGGTGTTTGGACATCTTCAGTTACCATATCTTTACCCAATATTCGAGCTATAGTTGACCTCAGCTCTCTCGGCAATTTTGTGTTTACAACACGTCTTTGCATATGCGGCACTACAAGGGAACGAGCCAATTCTTTTAGGAAATCTCCTCTTTCAACCTCTTTTGATTGATACATGTTGTAGAGAATGTATGCATTCATGCCACTTAGATCCAGCACTCGAAACAGTAACACCATTGTCCATCTCCGTGTACGGCGGCTACACGAGTAAATAGAACATTTTTTATCCGCTTCGTCAACTCCTCCTTTAGTAGAGTTGTAATAAAGTATTATTTCGGGTTTTATAGTATTTTGGTCTACTTGATCATCATGGTGCATGGAAGATATGAGTATTACAGCTCTATTTTTCTTAGGAACCCAAGAACATAACGTTTTTTGGTTCGTAAATCCAAATAAGGTAGATCCTACTTCTCGACGCTTATTTGGCTGAAATTCGATAGGTATCTCTCTTTTATTTTTTTTTACTGTCCCTACATACGTCAACTTTCGTTTTGCTAATTCATCTACGAGTTCAATAGATGAAAACCAATTATCAGCTGTGATGTTGCGGTTACTTCCTTGGATTGGTTTCGTTAGACGTAAGACGCACTGTGTGGGGACTAGGAATTTCTTTTCTTCTACTGTCAACCCAATACCATCGGAGTCTTTTCCAGAATATACATAACCATTATAAAAATAAAAGTTCTTAGCGTCGCATAATGCTCGTATCACTAGACCATATTTACCTGGTTTTTTAGGCATGTATGATATTAGGTGACTTCTTCCACGAAACTTGACTAGCATTTCGTCCACAGTTACACATTCACTTAGTTCGTACAACTGTTGCGAATTACTTACGAACTTGTTGAAAATGGGGGATATAGCAGCTAACTTGTCAGTCTTTTTCTTCTCATCACGTTCATTAGGATCATCGAAACGAAGGCACAGTAACAATATAAGAAATCTGGTTTCCGACATTGTACACCTGAATATCTCACAGCCTGTACCATCTAATGCGAATAAGTAACTTGTGTCTTCGTGGTTCGACTTCAAAACAGCAGAATAAAATAGTAGACCAATAAACGCTTTCAGCTCAACTAAGTCCAAATCGTTCAGTTCAGGTCGATTGCTACGCGCGAACTTAGTTTTGTAGATATAAATTTTTGCATTAGTCCAGGTCAAAATTTTATGGAGCATTTCATCGTTGAATAACTTGTTCCATATACTGAATGGATCTTTCTCACAGTCGGCTGACAAGTTCGAAGAAGATGTACGAACTGATATAATATTGTGTTGAGATATCCGTACTCTTGTTGACGGTGGCGTCTTTGTCCACTTATAACGATTTTTCCCATAATAATAGTTCGTGCGTAACTCAGAAAGTGGCGCGTCTGAATTGTCACTATCGACTGCATCTTCAAGGTTGTTGACCTCTTCACCTGAATCACTATCATGACAGTTTGTCGGGTCCGCCTCAGATACCAAGCAATTTTCAATATCTACCTCATCGTCTGACTGATCCAAAGCCAACAATAAAGAAGTTATTTCGTCTTCGAAAAATGGATCATCTAGTCGCATTTTTTTTCTCTGAGGTTGTTTTGCACTAGAACAACTCGCTTTAATATTTTCAGCCATTTTACATAACAAACTCTAAAACATACAGAGAAAATTTATCATAATATTTTACATGGCAACAGTGGACGTGGAGCCTGACAGGCTCCAGCCAATATTTCGATGAATATTACTCACGTGTTCTGCATCCAGCGACGTAACCTCCGCCCGCACTGTGTAGTTTGGAACTAAACGTAAAGCTACTGAGACGCTCGGGTGCATGGAGCGGGGGGAAGGGGGTCAAACCAAAAACTGGCGAATCGTGCGGAGCCTGTGAGACTCCACGTCCATACTTAAAGGTTAAGTGGCAATTTAAGCATTTTAGTAAAAATTTGAAGGTAAGGACCCCTTGCTATAACCCTCCCTGGTGAAGGTTTATAATCAAGTTGCCTTGATAAAGGAGTGGGGGCGGGGTGAACGGGGTTCGGGGAGGGGTAGATTCGCCCCCCACTGGACGAGCCTATTTTTTATATTAAATGTTGAAGATTAAAGCAGGCCTCTGTCACTCTTACTACCTTTGTGAAATAATTACCTACAATCCCGAGCTGCAGTCTTAGATTGCAGTTGAGGCTAGCGTGCTCTATACAATTGAATGTTAAAGTTTTTTAACAATTTTTACATAAATAATTTTTTGTAAATACTTGTTGAAATACTAGTAGAAATAGTTTTTGTTTAGTGTTTAGTATACTTAATGAAAGGATAAAGTAGTTGAAAAAGTTTTAAAGTAATTTAAGAATAATATATATGTATATTACCTATCTATTTGATAAATTATAATGGTAAAACGTTGTTCCTGCTATAATTGTTGTGGGGATGGATGCTTAATGAGCTATTAAAAGGATTCAGATATATAATTTTTTGAGTTACCGAAGGATAATGACAGGTAAATTTATTTCATTTTTTTTTGTTAGATAGGTACTTATAGCGAAAAAATAAGTAATAATTTAACTACAGAAGTAATACCTAAGTACTTTATTACAAATATTCATACCTATACATTCATCTTTGTAATTAAAATATTTTTAGTTATAATAGCACAAAATACTGAAATTAAAACTTTCTTTACAAGATTGTGAACTAAGTAGATTAGGATCATATTTCTGTTAGGAATCACATTTCGAGCTTATTTCTTGTTTACGCTATCTACCTATAGGAACCAAGCATCGTGTTTCCCGACAAATGGCCTTGCAAGTTGCATGCGTTGGGCATCACAGAACTCACATAGGAGATAATATGGTTGATTATAGTCAACATAGGTACTTTACCTAAGTAACCATTTCACAATGTATTTTTTTACTCTTTATTAACAGCCCTTAGCAACCACGGAAAGTATGCTGTGACGTAGTAAGGAGAGAAGATTCCAAGTAATATGGACACTCGGGCGCAGCGATTAAGTTTTATTTAGCTTGCGTGCGAGGTTTATCTGATTAATAATAACTATGTAAGCTATTAACCGGTTCAGTGCGGATGGCACGCCAGGCGTGCCATCGATTATTTTTGCGTATGACACGCAAGTCGTGTCTTTTTAAAAAGCGTTATAACTCGCTCAAACTGCTTTTTTGGAAGATTCATACAGAACAAAATATTCATTATTTTGGAAGTACAGTGGATTTCGAGTATAACGACGATGAAGGAACCACTCTATTTTCGTCGTTATTTTAGGAAGTCGTTACAGGCAAAGGTAACAAACTAAATACATTACAGTTGCTATGCAGAATATCACTTTGTAACTGAACTATAAATTTAACTCCGAAACGTACACGCTTTCCTACCTACTTAGCTGATATCTATAAACAAAAGGTAAAGGTCTCCACACTTGCTGACCGTCTGTGGTGTGGATGTAAATAAAAGATAAGAAATGTTTGCGAAAGAAAGAAATGTTTGTGTCTTCGGCGGCCGACTTCGGTCGCAATATCTGCATGGGTTTTCTAGGAATTTGTTACAAGTGATTCATTAAAAACTGTCGCTACACCCGAACTCGGCGTTACATCCAAAGTCGCTATAGCCACATGAATTTTGTACTAAAATATACTTTAAATTCAAGGGACTTAGACTTAACGTCGCTATAGATAATTGGTCGCTACAACCAAGGTCGTAATAAATGAAATCCACTGTAGTTCATGCCTACAGCTTCGTTTCTGGATATTTTGTAACTTTGAAATTTTTAGGGGTTGACAACCTTTTTTTAACTTGTACATGGTACTCTTTTTTCTTTGTAGGTTTTAAATCATGTTGTGGAAAAATAGTCTAATAAGTAACAAATAATAGCACTTTTGCGATCACTCACAAACTCATGGTCTAAATAAATTTCTGGTAAACAAGTCTACTGTTGAAAAAAAAAACAATGCATTTGTCTTATTGTTTAATTTTGTTTAAAATGGTTGAACTGCCGTCTTATTACTATCATATGGCCGAATAGACCTACGAAGTACCATATGCTCTTGTGATATGGATATGCATAAAAAAAGTTCGCTAATAACTAGTCTTTTGTCAATACGCGGCCGTATAACGCCGGCGTTTTTTTCCTTTTGAAAACACTTGTTTTGCTCTTCTTACTATTTAGACGTTTTCAGATCGACTTTACTTTTACATTTGTATAACATTAAATAATATTTAACATTTGTCAAATGTCAAATCATCATAAACCTTTTTTTTCCAAAATAAGGTTCTTGATTGTTTGATATTTACAAATGTTATTATTAGGTGAAAATTTAATTTAATAAAACCAAGGTTTTCCAGGGTGATTTAGTTGTATTTCTATTTATATAAATGATTTCTTATAAAACAAAAAATAGTACAAAAGGTTGGTAATCTCCGCATAAAAAAGTCACTTACTCTCAATTTCAAAGAAAACACGTAGAAAAACACGTAGCTACCCACAAAAAACAAGTCTTCTCCCGGTTGTAACTGATGTACGGCTGGACCGACTCTGACGGGACTTTAACTGACAGATAGCTGATGTTATAAGGAGTAACTTTGGGTATTTTTATTAAAAAAAATAGGGGACCGCGCATAAAAATGAAAACTCGTGACATCCAATCGTAATGAATTGCACGTTCCACGCGGGCGGAATCGCGGGGAACAGCTAGTACAAAATAAAACTGACATTTCATTAAGAAACATTAATCTTTACATTTTCCTAACAATTTAAGTTCCCCACCATGAGATCTCTCAAATTTCAACTCATTCCAATATGTTCTTGATTGTTTCATATTTACAAATGTTATTATTAGGTGAAAATCTAATTTAATAAAAACCAACAGTGGTAGAGCTAAGCGGTGGCTTTTGCTGTCGCACGGATGGGCCAGCTCGAACCGGGGTGGTACCACGACCTCACAGAATACCAGCGTGAAGTAGAGGTTTACCTCTGCGTTGCGCTTGGTGAGTACAGGTGGCCGGAGGCCCAATTCCCCCCCCCCCCCCCCCCCCCATCAACATGGTAGTGGAATTAAATAAAAGACTACCCCAGGAGGGTACCAGCACCCCTGGAGAATCCCTCGCTGAGCATCCACGACCAAACTACTCCACTCCTGGGCGTGGGTGCTCAGGCTGCCCCGCGTATTCTGGGGGGGGGCGAAATTCCGCTCAAGACGAAACCTGCTCGGGGCAAGCGGAGCAAGAAGACAAAGGCAACCCCTGCCACGCTTACCGTGGATTTCTGCAATATCAGGGGACTTCATTCAAACCTTAACGCCGTCCACTACCATCTGGAGATAGCTAAGCTGGCCTTGCTCTTTCTTACCGAGACACAGGTGTCCTCTCCGGCTGATACTTCGTATCTCTCCTACCCGGGGTACAAATTAGAACACTCGTTTGTGCCCCGGGCTGGAGTTTGCGTGTATGTCAGAGAGGACATCTGTTTTCGACGCCTCGGCAGCCTTGAAGGTACGGACCTGTCCATCCTATGGCTGCGCGTAGACAGCGACGACCATCCCCGCGTCTACGGGTGCCTCTATAGGTCCCATAGCGGTAATGCCGACACAGACCGACTCATAGACCACGTCCAAATGGCTGCAGACTCCGTGCTACAACAGGTCCCATCCGCAGAGATCGTGATACTCGGTGATTTCAACGCCCACCACGCTGAATGGCTTGGTTCTCATTTAACCGATCATGCGGGTAGATCTGTCTATGACTTTGCTTTGGCATATGGTCTAACACAACTGGTTACTTCGCCTACGCGGATCCCAGATGTGGAAGACCATGTACCTTCCCTGTTGGACCTTCTGCTGACCTCTCATCCGGACGGATATCAGGTCTCCGTCGATGCCCCTCTGGGCTCTTCGGACCATTGTCTGATCCGGAGTACGGTGCCACTCACGCTCCAATCGCAGTTGCGATCTACAGCTTGCCGCCGTGTTTGGCACTATAGGTCAGCTGATTGGGACGGGATGCGGTCTTTTTTTGCATCCTACCCTTGGGGGCGGGTTTGCTTCTCGCCGGAAGATCCCAGCGTTGTTGCCGATTCTGTTGCTGATGTGGTACTTCAGGGTATGGAACATTTTATTCCATCCTCTGTGGTGCCCATCGGAGGCAGATCCCAGCCATGGTTTGGTCGATCCTGTAAAATAGCATCACGCTATAAGCAGGAGTGCTACCAGGCCTGGGCTGACGCATCAACGTCTCGGGATGTAAACACCAGCGCATTAAAAAAGAAGTATAATTCCGCCTCCAGGTCCTTCAAAAGGGTCATTGCCAAGGCAAGGTCTGAGCACATCGGCAGAATTGGCGAGAAGCTAGTTCGCCTTCCTTCGGGAACCCGTGCATTCTGGTCTCTCGCCAAGGCTGTCCAAGGGAACTTCTGTCAGCCATCTCTTCCATCTCTGCACAGAGAGGACGACTCACTGGCCCATGCCGCAAAGGAGAAAGCCGATCTGTTGAGCTCTCTTTTTGCGTCCAACTCGATTCTAGATGACAGGGGGAACACACCGCCGACCATCCCGCGATGTGAGTGCTCCATGCCGGATGTGCGATTTACACAGCGCTCGGTCCGCAAAGCACTCTTCTCCCTGGACGTCAACAAGTCGAGTGGGCCCGATGGAGTCCCTCCCATTGTGCTGAAGACGTGTGCTCCGGAGTTGGTACCGGTTTTAACGCGTCTTTTCCGGTACTCCTACTCCCAAGGCGTAGTCCCGAACTCATGGAAGACAGCTTTGGTGCACCCGATCCCTAAAAAAGGCGACCGCTCAGACCCGTCCAACTACAGGCCTATCGCCATCACCTCCTTGTTCTCCAAAATAATGGAAGCCATTATAAACTGCCAGCTCATGAGGTACCTTGAGGATCACCAGCTGATTAGTGACCGCCAGTACGGTTTTCGTCGGGGTCGATCAGCTGGTGATCTTCTAGTCTACTTAACTCATAGATGGGCGGAGGCAGTAGAGTCCAAGGGGGAGGCATTAGCCGTTAGTTTGGACGTAGCGAAGGCCTTTGATCGGGTCTGGCACAAAGCGCTTCTTTCGAAGCTTCCTTCCTATGGGCTTCCCGAGAAATTGTGCAAATGGATCACCAGTTTCCTTGCTGATCGGAGCATCAAGGTCGTAGTAGACGGTGAATGCTCTGATTTCAAGCCTATCAACGCTGGTGTTCCACAAGGCTGCGTGCTATCACCAACGCTGTTTCTCCTGCATATCAATGATATGTTGCTAACTGGCAGCATTCATTGCTATGCGGACGACAGCACTGGTGATGCCTTATATACCGGCCGTGCCAATATTTCTCGGGAAAACGTCGCCGAGTACCGGGACAAACTTGTGTCTGAAGTCGAGTCTTTGCTTAACAAAGTCTCGGATTGGGGGCGACTAAATCTATTCCAGTTCAATCCCCAGAAGACACAAGTTTGCGCGTTTACCGCTAAAAAGAACCCCTTTGTCGTATCTCCTCAGTTTCAAGGCACTCCCCTTACTGCCTCAGCCAGTATCGGAATCCTTGGCGTCGACATATCGAATAGTGTGCAGTTTCGTGGTCACTTGGAAGGTAAGGCCAAATTGGCCTCTAAAAAGCTTGGCGTGCTCAGCAGAGCGAGACAGTATTTCATGCCGGCACATCGCTTGCAACTTTACAAAGCGCAAGTTCGGCCCCACATGGAATACTGTTCTCATCTCTGGGCCGGGGCACCTCAGTGCCAGCTCCTTCCACTTGACCGCATCCAGCGCAGAGCGGTTCGAATCGTCGACGACCGAGTTATTTCTGATCGGCTCGATACACTGGCACTGCGTAGAGATGTTGCATCTCTTTGCGTATTTTATCGCATTTATCACGGGGAGTGCTCTGAGGAATTGTTCGGACTAATTCCAGCCGCTCAATTTCACCATCGCACATCGCGACAAAACTCGCGTTACCATCCATACCATCTGGATGATTGGCGGTCCACGACTGTGCGATTTAGAAGAAGTTTTCTCCCTTGCACGACTTCCTTGTGGAATCAATTACCACCAGCGAATTTTCCGGACCGATACGACTTAGGAACCTTCAAGAAAAGAGCTTACACCTTTCTAAAAGGTCGGCAACGCATCTGCAATTCCCCTGGTGTTGCGGTTGTTCATGGGCGGCGGTAGTCACTTACCATCAGGTGAGCCGCATGCTCGTTTGCCCCCTATTCTATAAAAAAAAAACCAAGGTTTTCCAGGATGATTTAGCTGTACCTACTTATATAAATGATTTTACACAACATAAGTTGATGACACGCCGATGATGGCCATTGACACGCCAGGCGTGTCATGAAATATTTGTTCGCCGCTAAAAGTTGTCGAAAATCGGTGCCGCAACGAATCGGTTAAAATGTCGGCAAGCAGTCAACATCAAAAGAGTGCAACTTCTGTACTTATTTATTCCGTTATTAAAGTTTTTATTGAATGATTTCTCAGAAAAATCACTTTAATAGTGAAGGAGGCGTCCCCCCTCCGCTGAAGTAACACCCAAGTGTAGTCGACGGAACCCCGCTTAACGGGGCTCCAATTTCTAAATGGTATATAAAAAAACCACAAAGGGTAGAGGGTCTGTTCGCTCGCTCACTCAACCCCGCCATACCCTTCTAACCTAACCTGTCCGGATCGGGGTGCCCAAGTCCCGAGCTAGCTTCGCTCGCTGTTGCATCAAATAAAACACCATAATGTTAATTTTAAAATTACTTCAATTACTAAACTTATTTTATTACTTCCACCATTTCCAAAAACGCAAAATAGCTAACAATCGGTATCCAGAGGGGTAGCGAAGTCGTCGAAAAACAGGAGGCAGATAATAGCAATAAGGAGCACATTCACGTAAACTCTGAAGCAATGGAATGACGCGAGTCGCAAAGTCTAGTATATCTGTCACTGTCAATGTCTACTTAAAAACCTTAAAAAGTAACAATTAAGTGCCGTTTCAGGTATTACTTAGTGATTTACGAATATTTTTAGAAAATAATTTTAAATATTTCGAAGAATCTCCGGCAACTAAAATTGCATGGGGGCGCTTGAGACAAGCCCCCTTGAACCCCTGCAGCGACAGACTCCTCAAATTTAGGTGACTTGTTTCTAAACCGAACCCTTAAAAATTATTATTTTTTATAATAATACCTGTCGAAACTAGTTTACAGCAAATCTGCAGTCAAAAGCACTTTGCTACCAGTCATTTTAGGTCAAATTAGGTTTTCCTAAACCCAGGACTCATATGTTTGCTGCTTTGGAGTGGTGTGACAACTGATATACATGTTCCCAAAAGCTGATCACAGGAACACAGGAAACCAGCAGACGAGAGATCTCTTTTTGCTGCAAAAAACTGAACAATTCGGCACTTTTGTAGGGTGTCGTTTCAACCGCGCAACTAGATTTAGTCTAGTGAGTAGTGCAGCTCCAACTAGTTTTATTATATGCGTAGGACCACATGGACTTATACTTAGTTAAACTAGCTTACGAATAACTAGTTTAGCCAAGAAAAATTACTTTGTTCCTAAATTGGCTATTTGCTATAAATAAACAACAGATTAATGTATTTAAGTGAAATAATCTTTTTTGACATTAATGTTTTGATTGATTGACAGTCTACATATTGAATATCGATATTTGGATAGCCTTCGTGCCGTCATCAATATAAAACAAAATTTCATTTCATCTTTTTTTATTGAATTGAAACTTCTTTATTGACGTAGTGGAGAAATTTAGTATGGTATAAAAAAGAAAAATAATGTTTCCCTGCCAGGGCTTCATGAGTATAGCATAGAATAGAACATTTATTTGCTTAAAACATGGTTCATAAGATGGTCAATGACATGTTTTGCCATAATTGGCATGCAAAAATTAATGAAATACAACCAATTACACTAAGCCAATCTTACATTTTGAAATTACTTCATCATTACTTAAAAATTATGAACAAATATTCTTTTTAAATACAAATATTATGTACAATTAAATGCTTATACAGACTCATTCAAATATACAGAATTCTTCAATTCATAAGAATTGAAGAATTCTGTATATTTTATCAATTAACAATTCAATTAACAATTTATGAAAAATTTATTTTATAAACAATAAATTTTTCATAAATTGTTAATTGAATTATTTTTACATGATTAATATTAAACATTATATGATATTAGTTAAGCTATTATTATTTTAATTATTACATTACAGTATAAATTATTTAATAATTTTAATTACAATAAAATTATAATTTACAAATCTCTAGCTATTTATTATGCAAATATTATTCCATTTAACTTATTACATTATTTTACATTTTAATAAATTATTTATTTATTATTTATCAATATGAATTAATTATTGTTTTTAAAAATAAAATGTCTATATTCATTAATTTCATTAAACTAAATTTTATATACATAGGTATAGGTATTATGTTATCTCAAAATATTCTGTTACAATATATAAACATTTATCAATCAGCCATGATTTAAGCGCCTTTATAAAGAGAGGAGAAGATAACTCCCTGATATCAGAGGGAATTTTGTTATAAATTTTAATAGTCATCACGTAGCAATTTTTTTAAAAAAGTGAGCTTTTACATGATGGAGCCAAAAGGCGGTTAGTGTCTCTGGGACGTAGCCGTTGATTGACCATTTCAAATTTCTGAAACAATTGTGGATAATTTCTTACAAAACGTATATGTGTGTAAGTAATATACTATTATTTAACCTACTTATGTAAAATGTGAAATGAAAGAAGAATGATATGTCGTAAAGAAGTTTCACTTTATAGATTTACTTTAAGGTTACCTCGTAAACTAGCGTTTCCGCAATTTAATATAGGACTAGACTAACTAAAATGGGATATAACCCCTTATAATAATTTCACCCTTCAAATTGATTGTAGGCTTTGTATTTATACAGTTGTGCCATTGTGCTTAATATGGTGGATTTAAAATGTACTCAAGTAATGATGTGTTATGATTATGTATGTTTCTATTATAATATAGGTGTAGGTTAATGTTGTTGCATGAAAATAAACCTCCCTACCCCCTTACACTTACACAGGAAAGGCAGCCAATCTCCATGGAGACTAGCCATCTACGCAGAACAGAATTATAATGCATGAGTATATAAGCAAGCACAGGTGCACTCTATTATCTCACTCTGATAGCCAAATGAGATGACAATCTGACACGACCAGATAGAAACCAGGACCAAAGGCTTTATATGCTTTCTGAGGCACGAGAGTAATACATTGCCAACACCCAGACTCCAGTTTGTAGTGTTATGCTACTTACATATCATTTTACACTATTTTTCCATTCTGTTTTTGATTTTCTGCATTCATATTTTGCATCACTTTTCACGCTATCAGTTATGCTACTCACATATCATTTTACACTATTTTTCCATTCTGTTTTTGATTTTCTGCATTCATATTTTGCATCACTTTTCACGCTATCAGTTATGCTACTTACATATCATTTTACACTATTTTTCCATTCTATTTTTGATTTTCTGCATTTATATTTTGCATCACCTTTATTTCCATAGGATCCTGTAACGTTTTTACACAATAACAAATCAGTTTTACTTCGTATTTTCACGCTATCAGCACTTTCTAAATCGCTGTCAATGGAGTCTTACCTTTTTCGATCTTTTATATAGTTCTCCGTAACTCTGCAATTTCGGGTTTTGTGCGCGCTGCTGCACTATTTTTTTCCTATATCAATAATATCTCATTTCTTACTTAAATGTTACTGTTTTTCAATTATATGCCTAAAACCAAAAATTTATATTTTTGACAACCGTTATTTATTTCGTTGTCATGGCAATTTTTATTCATATTCGTTACCGGTATGATGTTTTATCTCGATATTTCCACATAAATATTTGCTCTAGGTCATTTACCAAAAATTTCCTTTTAATTTAAATAATTTCTCGTTCTATCTAAAAAGGTATAAAAGCCGAACCATCGGAGAATACGGGGAATCTCGCTTCAGTTTTCAAACGTGAAGCATCTACTAAAGGCCTTATCCCGGGGCCACACTGCCCCGGGATCCTGCAAGCCTCCATCTACATCTGAAGCCGTCGGCGTAGCCTACTTCAAGCGCGGAGCCGCACTACTCCGGGATCCTACAAGCCTATACATTCATCTGGAGTCGTCGCCTGCGCCTTCACCTGCTAGTGCCCGCGCTACTTTTGGGCGCTGCGTCTGCTTGCTCCAGGCGCTGAATGCACCTACTCCAGGCGCTACGTGCGCCGGCTCCGGACGCTGCGTGTGCCCAGTCCTGGCACTGCGTGCCGTCGCCGCCAAGAAACTACAAGCTCCGCGTGTGCCTACTTCTACAAGCGCAGCGTGTGTCACTTCGACCTTTAGGCTCCACTACAATATTGTCATATCTTTATTTTTTTAACTAATTGTAATTTCACGTCATCCATCACCATCATCATATTTCATTTTTTATATAAAATTGTAAATACCTTTTAAAAATTTAAATATATTATTTTCTTGTTCTACTTTTGTTGTTTTGTTGTTCTTAGGTTAGGTCCTCTTTTTTTAACTGTCGCTTCACGACAAGTTTGCTACTGAGAAATTCTTGACAGAACCCAATAATTGATTTCGGCTTGACTCAGAACCCAGAACTTCATGAGGCAGTTGTCGTAGTATAATAATTACATAAATAATTTGCATAAGAATAAACATCCACAACTTTTACAATTTTAGAAAATTGGTATATAACACCTTTACATCTGTATATTATCATAAAATAGTTAAATTTTCTTTTTAGAGCTACAAATGAAAATCAAGCTGCCGAAAATGATTCTTCAGAGGAAGAATCTGAGCCAGAATCCGATGTTGAATTGAACATGGAAGGTATACTGCCCATTTTTTTCATTTCTTTTACATGGTAAACATAATATGGTGTGCTTTTTCTACCAAATGTAACATTGATGAAGGGATTACGAAATTATTTGTAAATCAATGTTTGATAGAATCTTAAGGTATAAATGAAAACACATTGCAGAAAATATAGAATACTTCCTATTATTTTAAGCTTTTCTACTAATCTAGTTTTAAATATGTATAAATGGCTGATCTTAGTTGTAAAAAGGCTAACTTGTAGTTAATATAAGCTAAACATATGGGTGGGGCAAGTGACTATCAAAAGGAAAAAAAAATTATACATAAACACATTGTAAGGTGACCCATTAAAGGCATTGTGTGGATTAAAGGCATTCAGAAACTCAATAGGTGCATATGTTTAGGATAGCCTATGTTCAGTAGTTGACATATTCAAGGCTGTAATCATTGATGTGACTTTGGGGTGAATAACCTTAGACTTGTCCGCTTTGCTTTTTTCTTTATAGAATAAGGGTGACAAACAAGCACACAGTCAACCTAATAGTAAATGAATGCTGTGGCCTATAGACATCTACATCTATCCTCGATTACGCATCAAAATGCAGATGAGTTGTCACCCGTGAGAACTTAAGATTGAATGCCTCGTTTCCAGTAAAAAGGTTCTCCGGTTCTCTACACTCACCATACGAAACACAGTAGCATTTAGCTACTATTTTACGCTGGTATTCTGTGACAGTGTGGTCCTTCCCCGGTCGAGTCGACCTATTCGTACCACAACTATACTACTAATATAGCTGCAGCATGGCTCTACTTGCTTCACCTCTCATCTACAAAAAGAAATCAGTTGATAGTTTTATGAAATATTGAGACAGAGAGCAACTTGTTGTCACTTGGTATTTAGCAACAACAGAAAACAGAAAATTAATAGCAGTAAAATAGAGTAAACATGCGGAAGCGAAAACCAATGAATTCCACATCATGGACTTTCACTTCCTTTAAAAGGCTATTTTGAGTACCTATATTAGCAAAGTAAAACGCATTTACATAGTTATTATTATATTAGACGAATTTACAGGGACACAAAAAGTGTGTGGATATTTTGTTTTAAACTTTTTTAAGTTCATTATTTTGGATTTTGCTTATGCAAACGTTGATAAAACAAATGATCCAATCACAAAAATAACCAAGTTCAGAAAAAAAAACAGCTAAGTGCGTGTCCGAGCCACGCACAATGTAGAATTCCGGAGTTGCCCATCACTGTAAGTGAACTTACAAGGGTCATCTTGATACTATGAGCATAAGTATTTAGTGGATTCACTGTTTGACCGTTATAACGACTAAAACGGGACCAAATAGGTCGATGTTAACTTAAGAACTTATTTTCCAAGTAGACTTATGGAGTGATATTCAGAAAAGATTCAAAAAACTTTTCTATTTTGAGAATAATACAATCTACATCAAAACATTCACATGCTATGTTCAAAAATTGTCTTAGTTCCCCTATTCATCTATTAATTCCCGGCAGTGCAACCCTAAGATATACATGACTGTAAAGAATCTTCCCGTAAAGCACCACTGCCCTAAACTATCCTGAGAGTCGCCCGCGTAAACACATGACTGTAATGAAAAATACCCCTTTAAAGCTAAATATTTCGTAAATGGACCCCTGAATTGAACAAATATAGGAAGTACCCAAAATAAAAATCTCTAGTCTTTGATTAGGGGCGATTAAATCCAAGTCTTAATTCAGTCCTCAGAAGACACGAGTTCGCGCGTTTACCGCTAAAACAAACCCTTTGTTGTATCTCCTCAATTTCAGAGCACTCCCCTCGTTGCCTCAGCTAGCATCGAAATCCTCGGCGTCAACATATCGAATGACGTCCAGTTCCGCGGTCACATGGAAGGGAAGGCCAAATTGGAATCTAAAATGTTTGACGTGACAGTATTTCATGTCGGCAAAATTCTCAGAAATTAGAGAAGGCCTGTGCCCAGCAGTGGGACGTATATAGGCTGTAACTTCAACTTGAAAACCGCTTGCAACTTTACAAGTCGCGAGCTCGGTCTCACATGGAATACTGTTCTCATCTCTTGAACAAGTGGAAGGAGCCGGCACTGGAGTGCCGGCTCCTTTCACTTGATCGCATCCAGCGCAGAGCAGTTACAATCATCGAGGACAGAGTTCTTTCTAATCGGCTTAACCCACTGGCACTGCGAAGAAATGTTGCATCTCTTTGCATATTCTATCGCATCTACCACGGGGAGTGCTTAAAGGAATTGTTTGGACTAATTCAAGCCGCTAAATTTAAATATCGCACATCGCGACAAAACTAGCGATACCATCCTCGGTCCACCACTGTGCGATTTACTAGAAGTTTTCTTCCTCGCACAATCTCCTTGTGGAATCGTTATATGTCGGAATACCTTTAAGAAAAGAGCCTATTCTTTTTTAAATGCCGGCAACGCATCTGCAAACTGCAAATGCCCGGTGTTGCAGTTGTTCATGCACAGCAGTTGACATTTACCATCAAGTGAGCCGCATGCTTAAAAAAAACTTTATTTTAATAGCATTTACTAATGTTTGTGGCCAGTACTCACGATAATTACAACAAAAGAGCCTTCTTCATAATTTAGCATGAGAAAAATAATCCTTTTTAAGTGGCGAAGCTTGCGAAGTCACTTATTGATTTCACGATGTCTGTCCGTCTGTCCGTCTGTCCCACGATTATCTCGAGAACGGTTTCGAATTTTCAAATTCTGTTTTCAGCAATCGATTACTGATCACCCAGGCATCTGAACCTTCTTTTTGGAACTGATTGCTCAACGGCAACCGTTAGAAACCGGTACAAAGCTGGTTGCTTCGCCACTTTGCTATGCTGTTAGCTTGCTAGGTTTATTTATACATGAAGATGTTCCCCATGCCACTCAACATTGACAACAATAATATCCAAATCTATACCCAAAATTACATTGAAAATAAAAAGGTTTTCTGTGTTGTTAGGTTCGTTAATTTTTAATACGTTAATTTTTAATAAATGTTAATTGTTAAGTTGTAACTCAGTTTTGTCACATACAATGAAATTTAATACAACTGCTAAAGTTTATAATTTTATCTTCATCAATTTAGTTTGTGATCTCCTGTTTTATATATTAATCCACTCCAGAACAGTTATTATAAATTTTGTAAAATATTTTAAAACAGGTGTAATCGAAGGAGACCCAATTGACAACGATCAGATTATGGGTGACCAAACCAAAGAACCTACAGATGAAGATCGTGACCTGTCTGATGAAAAACGTACAGAAGCTATGAAAGCTTTTGCTGAACAACAATATGAAAAAGCTATCAAGCTATACACTGAAGCTATTGAACTTAATCCCCAAAGTGCATTATTATTTGCAAAGAGAGGGCAGGTAAGTCTTTTGAGAAGAGTATTATAGCCATTTCAAATTAAAATTCTGTCTAATAAATATCATCTTCCTTATCACAACTCAAAATAATAACAAATGCAATTGGCAAGCGTGGAAACCATGAAGCTAATACAAAGGGGAGACGGCATAATCAACTGTGCACTGTGATTCTAAGTAGGTCCTGACGTCATCATAGTGGGCGTGGCTTTAGTTAGTATACTGTCAGCATTCGTCCAGTGCGCTTATGTGTTGAAAAAATCGCAAATCGGTGTATTTTCGTAGTATTAAGAAGAAAAGGATGAAGTGTTGTGTTTTATTGTGTAAAAACTACTCAGATAGACGCTCTGATGTTATGGATGGCATCACATTTCATTTGTAAATAATTTTACACCTAATTTATTAAACTAGTTCTAGAAAAATCTCTTTGCGTCGGCTTTCAAATATAATTAAATATATTCGGCACTACATGGCGACACTTTGTGTCATGTGAACTAAAAATATAAAGGTCCGTAGAGCTCAGTATTGGTAAAATAATCATACAAAGGTGCTGAAATTTGTTTTGCATTCAGACATAAAGAAATTTTAATCGCAAAATATTATTTTTATAGTTTATAATCATTTTGAGAACAGGCCGTATTCTCGTCAAGTTAACCTCATAAAAATAACAAAAAGACAGAGCCCTAATTAGAATTCAGTTATTTTTCCCAGTAATCCACAACTTTTAATATTAATATGCAGGAAATTGTACTTAGGCTGATTTTTACGAAATGTTTAAGTTATATTTAAGAGACATTCTTTATACAAAGAATCACTTAAATACAATTTAATGTTCTTAGATTGGCATTTAAAAAGTGCATTCGGATGCCTATTTTGGATTAAAATATTTATATTTTAATTGATTTGTAAATAAAATTATATTAATTATAATAATTTGTCTATTATTTGTTCTCCCTCAGAGCCCACACATAAATAATAGTCCAGCCGTTACTGCGTGAAAAAATTACACATACCCAGTACATACTTAGTGTGGAATAAGCTCAAGGAGACAGAAAGAACACACAAAATTTCGCCTTTATAATATTAGTGAGATAAGTAGGATATTTAGTTCCAAATTAAATATCCTACTTAATATTGAACATAGAATATTTAGTTTCAAAGAGACTATTTTATGGATAAAATTTCTTGAAGGTTGACTTTCACGAAATGATAAACATATTTAAATTGTATTTAAGTGATTCTTTGCATATAGAATGTCACTTAAATATAATTTAAACATTTCGTAAAAATCAGCCAAGTACAATTTCCTTCATTTTAATATTGAATGTTGGGTTACTGGGTAAAATAAGTGAATTCTAATTGCGGCCCTGTCTTTGTTATTTTTTATGAGGTTTACTTGACGATAGATGGCGGCTTGTTCCCAAAATTATTATGAAAACTATAAAAATTTTACTTTGGCGATTAAAATTTCTTTGTCTGAATGTATTTGCTTCATGAGATATAGACGCTCCGATGCTATGGATGGCATCCATTTCATTTGTAAGTAATTTTACGCCTAATTTATTAAAATAGTTCTAGAAAAATCTCTTTGCGTCGGCTTTCAAATATAATTAAATATATTCCACACTAGATGGCGACACTTTGTGTCCTGTGAACTAAAAATATAAAGGTACGTAGAGCTCAGTAATGATAAAATAATCATACGAAGGTGCTGAAATTTGTTTTGCATTCAGACATAAAGAAATTTTAATCGCCAAAATATTATTTTTATACTTTATAACATTTTGTGGACATGCCGCCATCTACCGTCAAGGTAGCTAAGCTACATTGCAACATCGATATGGAAAGATTCGAGTAGTTTTACTATTTATCGGTAGATGTAGATAATGTAAAGTGGGCGGGGCTTTGTATCCCCTCACCCCGCAAATTGACACGCGTTGTTACATAGTGAAATTTAATTACGTCTCCTCTTTGTATTTGCTTCATGGTGGAAACTATGGCAAATATTCGATCTTCCATCGATTATCGGACGATAATGAAGTTAGTAGTGATTAAACAAATTTTAAGGCTAAAGATAATGATAGTTTTGATGGCATAGAAAAGCTGATTATTAAGTAAAAAATGTTTTTATCTCAAGGGAGATATTGATAAGGAAAAATTGTGTAAATTTAGAATTCTTTCTTTCGAACCTTCCCCTGGAATAACAATATCTCCGAGTTTAATTAATATAACTCCTTTAATTTTTTTTTCTTATGAATACTATACTTTCAGGACAGTAGTCAATTACATAATTACGTTCTGTTTTTAAAAATGGACCCATACTATCAATTTACTTCATGAAGACACTAGATTATTTTAAAGTTGGGTTGTATTTTTTTTTTAATTATCTCATTGTGGAAGTATTTTCTTACAATTGCTTAATATTTCAGGTGTATCTTAAATTAAATAAACCAAATGCTTGCATTAAAGATTGTACCCGCGCCCTTGAACTAAATTGCGACAGTGCAGCTGCATATAAATTTCGTGGACGCGCTTACAGGTAATTATAAATTATGGACAAAATAGTGTAAATAATTATTTACTTTGTGCCACCCATACAGTATCTTCTCATGAAATATACAACAAATTATGATTATAATAATAAATAATTATTCAAATTTATATAATAATGTCAAAGTATTTATATACAAAGTTGGACTTTCAAATGTAACAGACAACAAATTGGACATATTTTCCATACAAGTGGTACTTTGATGCACTATGAACTACTTAAAAAATTGAAGTTGGGATCAGTATTCAGTATTCAATATAATAATTCAGTGCTACGATCTGCTTTTAATTTTTTGACTTAATTAGCATTGGGGTACATCAATACAATCCATAAAGCCCAGTATATGGCATATTAAATTCAGTATACTGAACGTAAACTAATTATTACTCTATAATTAATAAAATTAAATTATAGGCTCCCAAGCTAATGATAAAAGATACTATAAGCTCGTTTTGCGTAGATCTGTCCAAACTTAATCTCAAGATAGCCGTGACATTGGGATGTCGAATATCACAGTTCCTCCGTGATCATGGGTGCTGTAAAGTTACTCGAAACGTCGAGAATATATATATATATTTGCTGGCCAGGCAGACGTTGTTCTGCCCTCTCCGACGACCCTGTATCCTATAAAAATTCTTAAATTCGTAATGAAAAATATTGAGGGTCACTTATAGGGATAAAAACTATCCTATCTCTCAAGTTAGACAAAACTGCACACAGTGTGCACAATTTCATTGCAATCAGTTTAGTAGTTTAAGAGTTCATCGCGGATAAACAATGTGACACGTAAAAATCCGTAAAACTATGTCAATTCAATGTGTAGTGTTAACATTAGTAAACAATAAGTTTGTTTGATGTCAAATAAAAATATCTATCTATTCTATCGGTATTTCGTAAGAAATTTCAAATCATATAATTCGCGCGTTGTTTTCCCTTTATACATCCCTATTAAGTATATATTAATTTATCGTAACAAGAAAATCCTTTCAGTAGTCACGACAAAACCGAAAATTCTTTGAATAAAGAAAATATTCGCGTTGTAATATAATGCGTGTAATAAAAGTAAAAATAATATTCATTCCATTATCAATTTCGTTAGTTATAAATCCTAATACAGTAAAACCAGCTTAAGACGATTTTGAAGGGACCCAGCCAAAATCGCGACTTAAGCGGGAAAGCGTATTATGCGGGATAGGGAAAATAAAACATCATTTACAAATATTGTGTAGGTATTGAATTATAGGTATACGTAACTTGCTTGTCACATTCGGAGGTAAGAAAACAAGCGTGATGTTCTTTAGTTCAACATCTTTAGGGTGAGCGGGGCAGTTATTTTTTTTTATAGGATAAGGGTGACAAACGAGCACACAGCCCACCTGATGGTAAGTGGTTGCTGCGGCCCATAGACATCTACATCTATCCTCTATTACAAATCAAAATGTTGATGCGTTGTCACCCTTGAGGACTAAGATGGAATGCCTCATTTCCAGTAAAAAGGGCCTCCGGGTACCTGCACTCACCAAGCGAAACGCAGAGGTAAACCTCTACTTCACGCTGGTTTTCTGTGAGGTCGTGGTACCACCCCGGTTCGAGCTGGCCCATCCGTGCGACAGCAAACGCTGCCGCGTGACTCTACCACTGTTAAAATGTATCAATGAAGAGAATTATGCGTCTACATTTAATCTGGAACTGATCATTTAAAGCTTTTAACTAGTTAATAAAACGAAGGCCAATCGTCCAAGCTCGAGATTGTGCATCATATTACAGGGAGCGATATCACATTTTTGAAGCAACCAATGACTAGTAAACGTAACTTTTCCGACCCATCAGAATTTGCATAGGACAGGATAGTGAGTCTCTCTTTACTTGCTTTGCCACCATAGCAAGTTTCTCCCTTGAAGACATACGATTTATCTGGCATCAATTTATAATATGAACCAAATTCGTCTGCGTTAAAAATGTTTCGCGGTTCATAATTTTCTAATAATGCAGGATATTGTGCTATCCACGTATCAACATTTTGTTTTGCTACTATCTCCGATTCCCCAGTGATTTGACGATACACAAAGCCGTGACGATATTTAAAACGATCTATCCATTTAAAGTGGTAAAATCTGTGATGTGATGAGGCCACTTATGGGCAGTTTTAAAGCTCGTGCTTGATTGAATTGAAGCCATTTCACTAAAACTTTCTCTAGTTGATCAAACTTTCCCACCTTTTGCTTTTTTCTCTTCAGACCTCCCAATCTGTATTTTTCGTTAATTTCTTGTTTATTCTTTAAAATGGTACTACTTTATAATGCAACTTGGCTCGGCTCGGGTGTTGCACAGATGGCGTATTAGAAGGGATGACGAATCGTAATAAGCGTGTTAAAAATGTATGAAAACATGCCTCAAGTTGCAGGGACTGACATAAAATAGCGTATTAAACGAGAAATCGTATTAAACGTGATCGTCTTAAGCGAGTTTTACTGTATACGAGGGCGGCACTGAAAGAGAAATGGCAGAAAAATAGTTGACAAAAATTATTGCGTCTAAAAATGAGTTATATATAAAATTAGTGTTATTATTTTTCTATGATTTTTCAAATAAAAATGTATTTTGATTAAAGCCACAGAAAAAAACAAACATTTTTGGGAATATCAAATGACTTAAATCATTTCACTCTATTCAAGTGTTGCCATTTACTATATTCATACTATTTTCGTATACACTTTGTAAGACTACCAACACAACACACAAACACAAAATATTTTTATATTAAGTTATTATTAGTAGATAATAACTATATTATCAGTAATAATAAAAATAAAAGTGATATGGCTGAAAATAAGTCTGTTACAAAGAACTTCCTACAATAATACATTATCTCAATCATAGTAATATGTAACAATTCCATTTAATATTATGGCAACACTTCCTAAAACAAAATGTCAATTTTTTTTAACTGGTTTTACGGCTCTGGGTTCTAGCACTTCTGAAAATGTCACTGTACAACACAAATGCCTTGTAGCCATGCCAGAAATATACATTTATAGTATGCAAATAAATAATAGAAATACAATAATCTAAAAACTCTCAATTATGTAGGTGGGGCACGTTATGTTGAGATTTTATTAAGCTAACATCAAACAACCACAGGACACATGACTTATTCCAAGTGACATGAGGCATAACCTAAAAAGGTTCAAATCTAAATATCTTTTTTTTGACGCCTTCGCGGGACAAAATTCTTTGACAGAGTTATTAAGGGACTGACGTTTAAAATTTTAAGATATTTTTGATATATAGACGCTACCATTCCTTCTCAACTAATTATATGTATGAAAGTCTGACATTGTTCTTTCGGGAATCAAGGAAGTGACACAACATTACTATTTAAAAATGTATTTATTGCTTTTCGAAGTATTCTCCGCGAAATTTGACACATTTTTCCATACGATGGAACCAATCATTGAAGCAACCATTCCATTCGGAAGTTGAGGTCTCCAAAATGGCCGTTTTGTAGCCGTCCACAGCTTCCTCAGGTGATGAAAATCTCTGTCCACGCAATTTATTCTTTATTTTAGGGAAAGTATAGAAATCATTAGGGCTTAGGTCGGGGCTGTACGGCGGATGGTCTAATAATTCTATGTTTTCTTGCTCTAAAAACTCTTTTGTTCTGTGTGCGGTGTGAGAACTCTCATTGTCGTGATGGAGGATGATGCGGCGGTTGCAGTTCTCTTTACGGAGTTCAGAAACGACCTGTGGCAAACAAATGCTAGCATACCATTCTGCATTAACCGTTCTTTGTCCCTCAAGAGGAATAGTCGTAACATGGCCGGTTTTGGAGACAAACGTGGCCACCATTTTTTTTTTTGCTACACTCCGTAAACGAACAATTTTTGTTGGCTTTAACTCATTTTCGAACACCCAAACTCGTGACTGGTTTTTTGTTTCGGGTTCGTACGCGTATATCCAGTATTCGTCACCTGATACGATGTTGTATACAGCATTTGAGGATCCTGCGTGGAATCTTTCGAGAGTTCTGACGCACCAAGTAACGCGAGCCGCTTTTTGCTCTTCACGGAGCGAATGCGGTATCCATCGGGAAAACAACTTTTTTACACCTAATTGTTCATGCAAGATTATTTGTATTTGACTCATGCCAATGTCCAAAGTTGCCTGAATTTCGCGGTATGTCACATGTCGATCTTCCTCAGTCAGCTTACGCACAGCATCAACGTTTTCTTGGGTGACTGCAGTTTTTGGACGACCTTGACGGGGATCATCACTGACCTTGACACGTCCACGTTGAAATTCAGCAAACCAGTGATAAATTGTGGTTTTGGATGGGGCTTCATCACCAAATGCAGAAATCATCCGGTCAACATACTGTTTTTGTGTTAAACCACTTCGAAAGTCATAATAAATCATCGCTCTTGAATTTTCTTGAGTCAATTCCATTTTCTCAACGACTAAACAAGTTTGACAAAACCTTGTGACAAGACTGAGAATCTTTTTTTAAATAAATAAATTGTATTCGATTTTTAAAACCAAGGAGTTTCAATTAAGATGATTTTAATATGACAGGAACAGTGGAAATATTCCATTCCCGATACTTTTAGTGCAGCCTATGTATTTTTTAATGAAATCTCTATGTCACCAATAGAAAGCAGTTGGGCACAATCTTCAGATATTAGTAACAATCATTATGTTATTAATGTCGTTACGCGTCAAAAGGAATAACAAACGAAAGTAGCAAGTTCTAAAAAGTTCTTATGACTGTCAGTATAGATGGCTATATTACAATTATCATCATCTTTAACTTATACCAAATGTATAAAATACCCAGGTTAGCATCGAAAAATATAGGTACAAAAAATGGGCTTCCTTATATCAAGACCCTGGGCACGCCATCCACGCGCGCTCCCTGTACATTTTGCACCAAATGCCGCACATTTTTGGCGCTTCATATAAACATTTTGGGCTTGCCTTACATCCCGACCCACGCCACGGTATGTAGAGTTATTGTATTTGTATTACTTATATGTATAAGTAATACAAGTACAGTAACTCTTATGATAGTTCCTCGTGCATACCTTCTTACAATCTCACGGCATAATACATCCTGACCAGAAAAACAACTTATGTGTTTTGGCGTCAAGGATTTGAACTTGGTTCTGCAAGCCTACAACTATAATAGTCAGATATTCTGAAAACTAAAACATGTGATTGTTCCTATGTAATTAAAATGTTTGGGATAGCACTAAAGTACATAATAATATATCAATGATGATAGCTTATTTTTCATTTAAATATTTTTAAAAATGTTAAGATTGCTGGGCAAATTTGAAGAGGCATCCCATGATCTTTGCGAATCACTGAAAATTGATTATGATGACCAAGCTAATGAATGGTTAAATGATGTGAAGCCAAATGCTGAGAAGCTTCGTCAACATAAACTCACCGTTCAACGCAAAAAAGAGGAGAAAGAGGTATGTTTAGAAAGAAGTTTATAATATTTTAAAAGTAAAATTTAACTTGAATATGCGAGATTCCTGCATTATTTTATAGTTCTTAAACCTTTATCGCAGGTACTTGTGCATTTACTTGCATAATATGATACTTTTAGGAGATCTCTGCAGTGTTGAATCACTATTATTTTACGCTTACAGCATCGTGAAAAGCTGCGTAGATTACGCAAGGCTCAAGAGGCTCGCTCCAATGCGGCAAAGGCACAAGCTCAGGCACATGCACAGGCACCGCCTAGTGGTATGCCGGGTGCCGGAGGTTTTTCTTCTCACGACTTCGCCAGTTTATTCATGGATCCTGAGATTATGACAGCATTCCAGGTTAGCATATTATTAATTGTAATAAAATTAAGCAACAGCCTATTGGCACAACATGCTTTGCCTCAATCTGATTGATTTTGGAGATGTGTCAGCCGCGCTACACCATGTTTGTCGTGTATCATATGGTAGCAGATGTCACATGGCTTTGAAATAATTCATTTTAATTATTTTTTCTCTTTTAAACTGTTACTAAATTAGATTTTAAAATTAACATCAGCGATTTCATTGCTACTAGCAGAGATAAAAATCGTGTTACTCATCAACTGATATGAAATTTAAAGCGAGCACTTATCCGTGCTCCCTGCATATGATTAATTCGACCCCATCAGTTGACAGTACTTTGGGCTATATGACTGCACCCAAACCTTATTTGTTAATACATTATTTCCAGGTATACTTTACAGTTTCAAGAAAAATAACTTAATATCCTTAAATGTTACCACTGCTGGATACAGACCTACTCTCATTCTAAGATGTTATGGAGCATAAAAGATCCACTTTGTCACTCCACTATAAATTGATGGACTTTTCGTGAACTTTTATTTAATTGCTCAGACATGCACAAAGTAAATCAAAGCCTACGATTTTGGTAGATAAACCATTAGGTGCAAGATCAAAGTCTGGTTGCTTTTGTATACCATGAAATTTAACAACTGTTCCAGGGTTTTCATGTGAAAGATTTTCTTTTATGTGACATGTAATATTATAATAACTTTTTATATTTCCATAAATAGGATCCAGAAGTTATGAATGCATTACAAGATTGTTCTGTAAATCCAGCCAACTTTGTCAAATACCAAAATAATCCCAAGATTGCTGCTGCTATACAGAAACTGCAAGCGAAAATTGGCAAAGGTGGTTCAATGCCATTTGGTGGTGGCTTTCCACCAGGTTTGTAATAATTTCTATTTTATAAAATAGTTCTTTTCACTAACAGTGTTATCATTAAGATTAGAGATTGGTGAGTCATTGGTGTCTGACCCAACATCAGTTTGTAGCCGAATTACTTATTTATTAATTAATTGAAACAAAAATAAAGTACAAATAAAAATACGTTCAATTCCGTGAAATTCAGTTATATTTGAGGTCGACCGTGAGATAATTTGAAAAGCTTTCTGTCGGAAGTGCTCTGCTATCTCCGCTGAACATAATCTGTTTACTTTACGATAACGCGATGACGCAGTTTGGGTCTCGCACTCGCGCATGGTAGCCTCGTTTCCATCGACGCCCCTTTTTGCTCCTCGGACCATTATCTTGTGCGGAGTGTGGTGCCACTATAACTAATCTCCGGTTGCATTCTGCAGGCTGCCGCCGTGTTTGGCACTAGTTTGGCCGATTGGGATAGGATGCGGTATTTTTTTGCATCCTACCCTTGGTAGCGGGTTTGCTTGTTCGCCGGACGATCCTAGCGTTGTTGCTGATTCTGTCGCTGATATGGTACTTCAGGGTATGGAACTTTTTGTTCCATCTTCTGTGGTGCCCATCGGAGGCAGATCCCAGCCATGGTTTAGTCGCTCCTATAAAATAGCATCACGCTATAAGCAGGAGTGCTACCGGACCTGTGCTGACGCATTAACATCTTGGAATCTAAACACCAGCGCTCTTAAAAAGAAATATAATTCCGCCTCCGGGTTTTTCAAGTCATTGCCAAGGCAAGGTCAGAGCATATAGGCGAATTGGCAAGAAGCTAGTTCACCTGATGGCAAGTGAATGCTGTGGCCAATAGACATCTATGCTTATTCTCAATTAAGAATCAAAATACACACCTGAGGATTACGATGGAATGGCCCATTTCCAGTAAAAAGGGTCTCCGGTTCTCTACACTCACCATACGAAACACAGCAGCATTACGCTCCTATTTTACGCTGGTATTCTTTTAGAGCATGGTCCTACCCCGGTCAAGCGACCCATTCGTGCTGCAACTATAATATAGCTGCAGTGTGACTCTACCATGCATATTCATTTTTTCTTTGCAATTTTGCATAATAAGATATATTTGCGCTTAATTAAGTGCGGTGACTGACAGTCAATTACGCAATATGGCGCCTATCTGCGCCTACTCAGCGTTTCCTCTTATATACCACTAGCTGTTCCCCGCGACTTCGCTCGCGTGGAATTTTTTTGCACGAAACTCTAAACTAAGCGGCCAAGTGCGAGTCGGACTCGCCCATGAAGGGTTCCGTAGCAGCAAGTAATATAATTTACGGTTCATGACGTTTAAAATAAACTACTTACTAGATCTCGTTCAAGCCAATTTTCGGAGGAAGTTTACATGGTAGTGTACATCATATATTATTTTTAGTTTTATCATTCTCTTATTTTAAAAGTTACAGGGTGGGGACACACATTTTACCACTTTGGAAGTGTCTCTCGCGCAAACTATTCAGTTTAGAAAAAAAAATTTAAAAACCTCAGTATCGTTTTTGAAGACCTATCCATAGATACCCCACACGTATGGGTTCTTCTAAGTATGGGGAACCCCCAAAATTTATTGTTTTTTTTTTATTTTTGTGTGAAAATCTTAATGCGGTTCACAGAATACATCTACTTACCAAGTTTCAACAGCATAGTTCTTATAGTTTCGGAAAAAAGTGGCTGTGACATACGGACGGACAGACAGACAGTCATGACGAATCCATAAGGGTTCCGTTTTTGCCATTTGGCTACGGAACCCTAATAAAAGTAGCCTAAATTACTCCTTATAACATCAGCTATCTGCCAGTGAAAGCCCTATCCAAATCGGTTCACAGGTTTTTGCGTGATGCGTGTTCACGCCAAAATAGCTCGCAGATGACTGGTTTTTTTCAGACTTACATAACATTTATCGTTATATTTTGGCCAAATTACACAATATCTTTATATGAATTACAGCTTACGTGTTATTCTGGTGTATGACCTCTATTATTGTAAAGTTTCATTAAAATCCATTGAGTAGTTTTTGCTAGAAAGAGTGAAGCACGAGGCGCGTTTCTCTGATGTCATTCGTAAAAAATCTTTCGTTTTTTTTTTTGTATTTATTGAAAATTCGGTCGCGGCCAAATCTGGGGTCGATTTGAAAGCTGAATGTGTGACCAAAGGTGCTTTTTTGTCGAGGAAGCGTCGTACACTATTGTCCATTGTTGTAACTAGTTTTCACTCTTCTCACTAGTTGATTTAATCTAAAAAAAATTTGACTCAAATATTTGTTTTAAATCGACTATGAATTATTTCTGTAATTATATTAATACTGTCATAAATTTGTATGTAATGTATGTTACAACCCCTATTAAGATTTTTTTCCGAATAATTCATATTTATAAATAGAAATATAAAGAATGTTTTATAATTTCAGACTTTGGGGGTGCTGGTGGTCGGGGCGCAGCAGGGCCCGATGATGATGTTGGTCTTGACTAAAACTTAAAATTGTAATTCCAGCATTAATTAGAAAGTTATTGTTAAATCACTTTCACAAATTATATTCTTAGGTTTAATATTTCAAATTTAACAGTTCGTTCAGTCACATTCTTATGTATATTTAAAGGAGGTTTTTCTTTCTGATTCTGACATCTGAAATATATTTCTATCATAAGATTTTTTTCAAGGGTGCATTAAATTTGCTCAACTATATGTATGTATACAGAGTGTTGCATTTATATAATCTACAGTATATTTTTATTTATAAAAATTTCCTATTACTATACCAAATGCATTTTTCTTTAATAAATAAACAATGCTTTTAATTTCCTACTATTTACTAAGAAATTGAATATATTTCACAAGTAATAATACTATTCACTCCGTATTTTAGTAAGGATAAAAATTAAAATTATTGTGGTACATCTTAAATTTACATGCCATTGATTAAAGCTTTAGAAAAAAATTATAATGATAATTAATATTATAGTTACATATACCCTTACTCTTATTAATGGGCTTATATCATTTGCTGCATATTAATCATTATTGTAACTGTTATGTGTTTGACTAGTGTCGTTTTTTAAAAGCTTTCTTTATTATTTTTTGATTTGTAAGAACTTAGCTTAGGAAGTTTACTAATTCTAGTTTAAGGTATTATTGTCTTAGCGTTGTATCTAGAGACTGGTGGTTGATTTATTATTCAAAATACTGGAATAATTATCCAAGTTGGTTTTAAACAATTTTATAATTAAAAAATGCAATGTTTTTTTTTTCTTAATAATAGTCTAAAGTATAACTAACATTATATTTTCATCATTCAATATATTCTGGCAGTTTCCTACAGTAAAAAGTATAAACTTTATTCTTCACTATTCAGTTCGTAGTCTGAATTTATAAATAGGAGCATATAATTACGCTAAGAGTTTTATTAAATAAGTCTGATTGTATTTTAAAGGTGAACTGGCTGATTGAACTTATAATTTTATATTAAATGGTTAATAAAAAATCTCTTTTATTTTATCCAAATTTAAATAGTACTCAACAACCACGGGAGTGAAGTTTAGAGGAATTTGCTAGAGATGTGACAAAATTGTTTATGTTGACCAATATTTATCGACATTTTCTTTAATAGAATTATTTAAATAAATTAAAATTAATTTATATCTCTCTATACATAAATTAATAAACATTACACGTTAACAATGTCAATTAGTATTCATATCGATGTTAAAAGATGTAAAAAAAGATCAAAATAAAAAGAGTACTGATGGCACTAGGGGAATTACAAGTGCATTGCCAGCCTTTAATAAATTAAAATAAACATTTTGTACGACTGACTTCAATGAAAATAATTAAGAATAACTCAAAAATTATTGGTCAGACCTTGATCAAATTTATATGGGACCACATGAAAAGCACCAGTGGTTTCAAATAAAAATCATCAAAATCGGTTCACCCAGAAAAAGGTATGAGTAACACATATAAAAAAGAACATACAGTCGAATTGAGTACACCTCCTTTTTGAAGTCTGTAGAAAAGTGGAACCTTAAGTCTTATCGGTCTGTAAAAACCGCTGGCGACAGTAAATTCTAGTGTGTTCGTGCGAAACTAGCATATCCCAAACTACTTTTACAACACTGAACGAAATGGGGTGATGGATTATCTTACGCTGCAACCACACGGCAATATTTTGTGGATCTCCGGTTCTCTTGACGCAATACGAATCTTGATAGAGTTACAGCCTATATACGTCCCACTGCTGGGCACAGGCCTCCTCTCATTTCTCAGAGGGTTTTAAGGCAAGGAAGTGTACGCCGCACTGCCTCAATGCGTGTTGGCAAACTTCACATGTCTTCGAAATATTTTTCCTTATTTCTCAGGCAATGCAGGTTTCCTCACGATGTTTTCCTTAACCGGCGAGCACGTGGTAAATCAGCACTTAGAATTGCAATTAACAATTTCATTGGTGCCGGCGGGGGTCGATCCCGGTTTCTCCCGTACTGTGAAACTTACAGCGAGCAATAACCATCTGAGTTACCACGACATTCTTAATAGTATTACTGTGCTGGACGGGCGTAACTCTCCGGAGTAAATGTTGTCGAAGATACTCCGCGAGTCGCTCACGTCCTACACCTATAGGTTCCGGAGGATACTTCTACTGCCGTCTTTGCGGGTGCTGCTGGAATACTGTGGACTGAGGTTCAAAATTAAAATGCACGATTTATAAACTAGAAATAGCAAGTAAGTGGCCAGCGGTTCGACTGATTGATTAGTCACGAATTTTATAACTATTATTTATTGACCACGGTTGGTCACTATATATTTCAAAAGATTTCTTTAAATTGTTCGGTAGTATCAAAATATCTATTGATAGTATCATAATATCTATTGGTAGTATCAAAATATCTATTGGTAGTATCAAAATATCTATTGGTAGTATCAAAATATCTATTGGTAGTATCAAAATATCTATTGGTAGTATCAAAATATCTATTGGTAGTATCAAAATATCTATTGGTAGTAGCTGGTTTTCTAACACTACTGACTAGCAGCTATTAATCAACTAAAACTAGCTGATTTTATCACTTGTACAACTGCGAGGGACAGTTGCCACTTTCTGCGATTAACTATCACTCACTATATTTAACTGCGAATATCAGTTACCACTTTTTTCGGCTAGCTAACACTTTTTCATTATATGTAACTGCGAATTTTCAGTTACCGCTTTTTTCGGCTAGCTAACACTTTTTCATTATATGTAACTGCAAATTTTCAGTTACCACTTTTTCAGCCCTTTGAATGAGATTTTCTGGAAATAGCCATACAAAGGGCTAATATGAACTTACAGGGTTGTATTGGTGATTTTAATGATAATAATTCTGTAAACACATAGTCGCTATGGTCGCGAATCATATTTTGTTAAATATACAATCTAACCCTGACCTGCAAATTCCAAAAAACGCAAGAAAATTTGAATTTCGCGGGCCACCCTGGAGCTTCCAACTTAAGGTGACACTAGTTGACATTATTTCCATAGAAATTTCGGAGGGGATTTACTCCGCTGTTTGGCAGTGTACATCCAAAGTTAAACATGATATCGTTTTGTCTCATTATTAAATTTGTCTGTACGGAAACAGAATAGTAAAATAAAATGTTATTAAAAAGTTACGAGCTACCAAAGATTCGTTTTTATTGCCAATTTTAACACAAATTTGGGCGTAAATTAGTAATAAAAGAAGTGTATAATTTTCAAAACAAAGTCGGTACCGACACAGCTCAATTATCGAAGAATTCAATAAATTTTATTTGTAATTGATTTATGCAGTGGTTTTTTTATAAAACCCCTTCTTCCAAAGGCCTTTTCGTATTTTTAATGCGCGCATGTTACTATGAATTATCGTGCATCTCACTGAATAATGTTTCCCCCGGTGCGGTGCGGGAGGACGACGCTTACACACACACATGCACGGGCGGTGACGCGCGCTTATTAGAGTTTTATTCGAAACGAAAAGTTTTGCTATTTTATAATTTGGACGCCAAAGACAAAAGACGGCATGGAAATTGATATAATTGAAAGAGATGATGCGTTTTGGACGACAGACAATATTTTAAAATTTTCGTCTGTAATATAATATAATTATAAAAGTAAAAAAAAGTAAAGTCTATATACGATTACTATATAAAATTGCAACAATTTCATTAGTGCCGACGGAGATCGAACCCGGGTTGCTCGCGTAATGTGATACTTACAGCGAGCGCTAACCATCTGAGCTACCACGGCTCTCAATGCAAGTGTTATAAATAAATAAAGAATTACAAAACAGTTTAATTATTTATTAGACTTTTGCGGCGGACAAACAAGGTATATTATGTGGGATTTTCATAGGTACCTACTGTTATTACCTAGATACCTACAACCTACAATACAACAAAATGTCACAAAACGTCGCCGCGTCGTGGCCACAAAATTGTAAACTATAGGTAGGTATGTCGGTACTAAGAAAACAATCTTGATGGGTCACTTATCTTGATAAAAACCTGTGTTTACGTTTAGTTATATTGAGTATATATAAAAAAGTAAGAAGACAGGTAAGTATTTTTGAAAACAATTTATAGGTAGGCAGAACTAATTACAATTATTATCTAAATATTATAAATACGAAAGTTTGGATATTTGGCAGGACGGATGAATGGATGTATGTTACTCAATCACGCCAGAACGGCTGAAGGGATCTGAATGATATTTTGCTCAGAGATAGATTATAGCCTGAATTTTATTATTTGTTTTATTTTTTAAAAAAACGTTACCCCACACTAGGATTTTCTCCTATATCGTGGAGGCAGTTTACAAACATCCAGACCCGGAACAATTATTTGTAGGCCATACAAATACTTGTTCCGTGCGGGGTTCGAGCCCGCGGCTCCCAGTGCAACAATTCATTGCTAAGCCACTGCGCCACGGAGCTGTCAAATAACATATATGATACCGTTTATTAAGGTATTTCGTTCCCGTGGGATAATTTTCGAGTTACACACGTTCGAAGCCGAACTCTTGAGTGATCGCTGCATGACCACTCGGGGAAATCTAAACATAATAAAATAAGCAATCTATATTAGGTATATAGAGCCACAGAGGTATATATATAGACATGACACTAAAGAAAACATGAAGAAATAATATTTTATTTGATAGTAATGTATGCAAAAATTGTCATAATTAATGGAGTACTTTTATTTTATCTGTCGGCATATTATGCGCGGTTTTTTCCAGTTTTAAAGAAAAACGTACACGATACATGAAAAGTGTGTAGGCAAGAAATGATTCTTGATAAATTTTCTATCAATCTCTTATACTTATTAATCAATTAAACTTTCAAAATACCATAGCAACGTGAAATGAAAGAGTTCAGAAATAAAGATGTAACTAATCATTGTTACGCTCACCCGGGAGATAGATAAAAGTACTCAATTAATTTTGATTTTATTTTAGCTACTAGCTGTTCCCCGCGACTTCGTCCGCGTTTAGTTTAGGGCGTTAATTTTGTTGCACGGACACCTAATATTTTTTCTAAAATTTAAGCAGTCTAAGTTACTTCCTATAACATGAGCTATCTACTAGTGAAAGTCCCGTCAAAATCGGTCCAGCCGTTTTGGAAATTAACCGGAACAAACAGACTGACAGACATACAAAAATGTTAAAAATTGTGTTAATGTTATAAGTACCGTATATAATTTCATATGCAATTACGACATTGCCAAAGCCTTCGACCGAGTCTGGCATGAAGGCCTCATATTCAAATTATATAGAGTAGGACTCTCCGAAGTACCTCTCGTGGCCTCTTACTTACAACATCGTACCTTTCGTTTTAGACACGAAGGCACGCTTTCCTCTCAGCGCCCCATTAAAGCTGGTCTTCCTTAGGGATCAGTACTAGCTCCCCTCCTGTACATCTTGTACACCAACGACATTCCACTACCTTTTACAAGGAACAAGCTCCAAAAGTCAGTCGATGACCTAGGAGCTTGGTTCCAAAAATGGCGCATCGATGTGAACCCGGAGAAGAGCTCCGCAGTTCAATTCGATTTTAAACGACGCCGTATCAATAAAAATACTCCACCAATACGTATTGGTGGAGTACATATGTATGTTAGGGACGTCTGTCCCTTGGCATACGTCAGCTAAATTTTTAGGTGTAACCCTTGACACAAGGCTCACTTTCGAGCCTCATGTCAAAAGAGTAACCCGTCTAGCTCGTTTTTACCTAGGTAGGCTTAACAGTATGTTGGGCCGACATAGTAAAATGTCTTTAAGAAATAAGCGAACCCTTTATAAGGTTTGTATACGACCGGTAGTGTCTTACGCGGCCCCTATATTTGCACACGCTGACCCTAAAATTATTAATGAACTCCAAGTAGTTCAAAACCTTTTCTGTCGTCGAGCTGCGAACGCACCTTGGTACGTCCGTAATGCCGACCTTCATCGGGACTTAGAAATCCCAACTATTCAACAATTTATTAAAAAACTCTCTGAAAACTTTTTCAAAGTCTCAGAGTCGCATACAAACTCTTTAAATAAAAATTACAAACTCAAAATTCGTGAGGCAGCTACTTATGCAGCCCCACTCCCCTCCCGCTATCGCGTCCGCAGGCCGAGAAACTCTCTCTCGGACCCGCCTAATAAATTGTCAAACGACCTGAACTGCCTCCTGGCGGCTCAGGCCAACTCTAATTAAATTATTCAAAATTAATTTGCCTTCGTAGGCACTCCCTCAGCGGCTCGTAGCCGCCTGCGCCCTCTTTTCCCAAAAGAGAGTCGCTTTAGATACGGAATAAGAAGCTTTAAACAGCTGATTGCCAGTCCCCAAAGGCGGTTTTAGGGGGTATCACTTAGGTTTCCCAGTAGGCAGTGAATCTCCCATAACCACGATAGACCGGCTGTCATGATATGCGTAATGCATTTTCCGCCTCCCTACGTAATGGGTAGCCCTTTTCCAATTGCTTCGGGCGCTAAAAAAAACATATGCAATTAGTAAAAAGCTGTTATTTTAACATTACAAAGAGACACTCCAATTTTATTTATTTGTGTAGATATAATAATTGAACTAACGGCTAACCTAACCTCGCTCATAGAAGCTTTCAATAGTCAATACTGGCTTCTCAGTTCGCACCGGGCTAGGGGTTATACGTTGTTTGCGCGTCAAGCCAAGTATTGAATTATTTTAATTTTACATTATCTCTTAAACTATGTACTATATAAACATGGTATAAAGAACGGAGTTTATCTTCATAAAATTGTCTTGATAATGAAGTAACTTTCGTTCGTAAGGATAAATATGCCATGCCTAATAATTAAATTTTCATTTTTTTTTTGTAACAAAATACCTAATTGTGGCTTATATATAAGAAATAGACATATGATATCGCGGACTTTTTTTAGACGGAGTAAACATCTATATTTTTGTAGAACATTGTATTTACGTATCCCGAACCATAACATCAGCGTACGCGGATAAATCATTTTGGGAGCGCTTTTTCTTCTGACTTGCTTAACAAATATAGGCTAGCTGAGATATATAGCCTAATGCTATATAGCCTATACTATTTAACATGAATCTGGCTATAATATCCAAAAAGATATTTGAAATCGGACTGGTAGTTCTAGAGATTAGCACGTTTAAACAAACAAAACACTCTTCTGCTTTATTATATTAGTATAGATATTGCACCGAGTAACGGTTCGGAACGCCGTACGAACAAGACGTGCGTGAATACTAGTGTCGATATGCTCATCACTGATACTATCTCTGTCGGGCACGATGTCAGGTGAGACAGCGTGCTTTTTGGCCACGCCCACCAGCGAGTTCGAGCCCGCGACTTGTGCCACCTTAACAAATGATATTATCAAAATGATGTTCTATACAGATATATTAGAGTTGTAAAACACACTGTAAAACTATATTAATACATTATTCACTCGATTTGGTCGGTGATTTCACTTTTAATATTGTCTTTAATCACTTCGATTTTAAACGTTGTCAGGCCGTCGCGAACAATTATTCTACTATTTCATGCTATAGAACATAGCATGAAATAGTAGAATAATTGTTTCGCAAGAGCGGTCCTTCCTCGGTCAAGCCGACCTATGAGGGCTGTCACAACTTTTTCTGTACCCAGGGCAGCGCCATATTGGAATGAGTTGAAATTTGACAGATCTAATGGTGGGCAACTTAAATTGCTAGGAAAATGTAAAGATTAATGTTTCTTTAAATGACATTAAAATGTCAGTTATATTTTGTACTAGCTGTTCCCCGCGACTCCGCCCACGTGGAACGTGGAATTCATTAAAATTGGATTTCATGAGTTTTAATTTTTATGCGCGGACCCCTATTTTTAATAAAAATAACCTAAGTTACTCCTTATAACATCAGCTATCTGTCAGTTAAATTCCCATCAAAATCGGTCCAGCCGTTTCGGAATTAAGACGTAACAAACAGAAAGACAAACAAAAATTTTAAAAATTGTATTTTTGTTATAAGTACCATATATACCTTTAGGTGCATTTAGTAAAAAGCTGTCATTTTAACATTATAAACAGACACTTTAATATATTTATATGTATAGATTAATGAGATTATAATGGTAAACCAAACAGGGCTGTTTTCGTAACGTACTCATAACAAATAACTGGCGCACTAAGAGGACATTATAGGTAGCAGTGTAGTTTTAGCTGCCCCTACCCAGGCTGGCGCAACTTCCATAGTAAAAATTATATGTCCTACAGGGGTCAAATTTTAATGACGATTATCTCTTCTTTCAGCTTTTCGTAATACTATGTCTATTATTACGAAAGCGCCATATTGGAATGAGTTGAAATATGCCATGCCTAATAATTAAATTTTCATTTTTTTTTTGTAACAAAATACCTAATTGTGGCTTATATATAAGAAATAGACATATGATATCGCGGACTTTTTTTAGACGGAGTAAACATCTATATTTTTGTAGAACATTGTATTTACGTATCCCGAACCATAACATCAGCGTACGCGGATAAATCATTTTGGGAGCGCTTTTTCTTCTGACTTGCTTAACAAATATAGGCTAGCTGAGATATATAGCCTAATGCTATATAGCCTATACTATTTAACATGAATCTGGCTATAATATCCAAAAAGATATTTGAAATCGGACTGGTAGTTCTAGAGATTAGCACGTTTAACCCTTAAATGCATAATGTAGGATGCAGCCTACATAATATTCAGAAGGCTGTATGTTGGAATCCTTTGCCTTAAAAATAAAAGTCATGTCACATTTGCATAGAGAACAGACTTATTTTTAATATTCTTATGTTGGCAATAGTGAAACGTTTTTAATATTTTGAGGTAACCGCAAAAACTTTTTGGCAGCAAGTGACTTGTGAAAATTTGTTGGTGAAGTGATTTAGTAAAAGGAATTTTCTTTAATTTTCAAGGTGAGTTGTACTGTTTTATTTTAATTTCGGTTCTGAAACTTGTAAATTTTGGGGCGAGTAAATAGAAGATGCAATCAGACTCAATATCAACACGATTTTTTCAATATTTCTTTACGTAGGATATAGCCTACACTATGCATTCAGTACATAAACATTGTGTTTCGTATGATATATATTTACAAAAGTTTTAACTGTTATTTTTAGATGGCTAACCGAAGGTGGAGGGGTACTGATGACCAAATAAGCGACTATCTAGCCAGCTTAGATGGAAATGAATCAGAAGATGGCGTTGAAGATGATGAAAGTGAGGAAATTGATGAAGAGGTCCAAGTTTACAGGGAACGTGCAGATCTTTTACGAGTTCTAGAAGACGAACATGAAGAAGTTGAAGAAGACCCTGCTTTGGAGGATGGAGATCCTGGTGCTGATGCTGGCCATGCTGAAGAAGATTCACCATTAATAGTTGACCCACCAGCTGAGCGGGAATCTGCTGGTTATAGTTTGCAAGATCGGCGTCAAGGTATGAGAAGATTATTGTGGAAAAAGCAAAGCATGAGAATGCCTGAAGATAGTGTGGCTTTTTTAGGCACTTTAGATTATGGTGAGCTGAAGTCTATAGACACAAAGTATGGCTTTTTATCGTTCTTCCTATCTGACGACATCTTAGAGAAAATAGTTGAAGAAACCAACTTGTATGCTATACAGAAAGAACCTAATTCCACTTTCAAAACTAGCATTACAGAGATAAGGAATTACATTGGTATATTATGTTTTATGTCAGTCATAAAATATCCTAATGTGAGGATGTATTGGTCCCCTAAATATGGATTTCCATACATTTATAACTGCATGACAATAAACAGGTTTGAAAAAATAAAGCAAGTGCTGCATTTCAACAATAATGATCTACTGCTTCCAAATAATCATCCGCAACATGACAAATTATATAAGATAAGACCACTCATAGATCATTTCAATAGGCGATTTGCCCTTTTTCCTATGGAACAACGTTTGTCGATAGATGAGCAGATGTGTGCCACAAAAATAGCACACTATTTGAAACAATATCTTCCAAAAAAACCTCATAAGTGGGGATTCAAATTATTTTTGTTATGCAGCATTTTTGGGTATGCTCATAAATTTGAAGTTTATGTTGGAGAAAATAAAATTCAACAACCCAGTGAACCAGACTTGGGCGTAACAGGAAATGTTGTGGTGAGACTTGTAAGGGAGGTACCCCGAAACATAAACCATATTATTTACTTTGACAATTATTATACATCCATTCCATTAGCTTGCTATTTAAAAAAGCAAAATATTCTTTGCTTAGGCACTGTGCAAACAAACAGATTACCCAATAATAAGTTACCAAATCAAAAAGCTTTCATGAAGAAGAATGTACCAAGAGGATCTTTTGAAGAAAATATGACAACTTATGATGGGACTGATGTATCTGTAACTATGTGGAAAGATAACAAAGTTGTAACTTTGCTATCAACCTATGTGGGAGCTGAGCCAGTACAAAAAATAAACAGATATGATAAAACTAAAAAAGAAAAAATTCAAATTGACTGTCCACAGATAGTCAAAGACTATAACTCCCACATGGGTGGTGTCGATCTTATGGATAGTTACATAGGAAGATACCATATATCTGTGAAGAGTAGAAAATGGTATATGCGCTTGTTCCACCACATTTTGGACCTGGCCATAATTAATTCATGGTTAGCTTACAAGAAAATTTTGTCACAAAAAACTGAACCTCGTGAGAAGCCATGCAACCTCGGCGTCTTTCGTCTAGAAGTAGCTGAAACTCTTTGCCGTCTGGGGAAAATAAACGAAGTTAAAAGAGGAAGACCAAGTTCAGCTTTAGAGCTGGAAATTCAGGCGAAAAAGAAGAAAGGCGTTTCCCAAGTTGCACCAGCAAAAGATGTTCGACTAGACCAAGTGGCCCACTGGCCAGTTTTTTGTGACAAAAGTAACCGATGCAAGATGCCTAGGTGCAATGGTTTTACCCAAACCTTATGTGAAAAATGTAATGTGTCGCTTTGTTATAATAAACGTAATAATTGTTTTAAAGATTATCATAATAAACAAGTAGTATTCACTATGTAAGTTTCTTTAATTTCGAGTAATATGTCACTGCACAAAGAGACCCCTACACACAAACACATTTTGTATGGAGTGCATAATGTAGGCTGCATCCTACAGAACCAAAAACCTGATAAAAACAGGTTGAACCTTCCCAGATATTTTTTTAATTATTTTTCCCGCTATCCTCTCACCCCAAGACATACCTACCTATTTTTTTTGTTAGTAAAAAAAAATTCATACATTTAAGGGTTAAACAAACAAAACACTCTTCTGCTTTATTATATTAGTATAGATATTGCACCGAGTAACGGTTCGGAACGCCGTACGAACAAGACGTGCGTGAATACTAGTGTCGATATGCTCATCACTGATACTATCTCTGTCGGGCACGATGTCAGGTGAGACAGCGTGCTTTTTGGCCACGCCCACCAGCGAGTTCGAGCCCGCGACTTGTGCCACCTTAACAAATGATATTATCAAAATGATGTTCTATACAGATATATTAGAGTTGTAAAACACACTGTAAAACTATATTAATACATTATTCACTCGATTTGGTCGGTGATTTCACTTTTAATATTGTCTTTAATCACTTCGATTTTAAACGTTGTCAGGCCGTCGCGAACAATTATTCTACTATTTCATGCTATAGAACATAGCATGAAATAGTAGAATAATTGTTTCGCAAGAGCGGTCCTTCCTCGGTCAAGCCGACCTATGAGGGCTGTCACAACTTTTTCTGTACCCAGGGCAGCGCCATATTGGAATGAGTTGAAATTTGACAGATCTAATGGTGGGCAACTTAAATTGCTAGGAAAATGTAAAGATTAATGTTTCTTTAAATGACATTAAAATGTCAGTTATATTTTGTACTAGCTGTTCCCCGCGACTCCGCCCACGTGGAACGTGGAATTCATTAAAATTGGATTTCATGAGTTTTAATTTTTATGCGCGGACCCCTATTTTTAATAAAAATAACCTAAGTTACTCCTTATAACATCAGCTATCTGTCAGTTAAATTCCCATCAAAATCGGTCCAGCCGTTTCGGAATTAAGACGTAACAAACAGAAAGACAAACAAAAATTTTAAAAATTGTATTTTTGTTATAAGTACCATATATACCTTTAGGTGCATTTAGTAAAAAGCTGTCATTTTAACATTATAAACAGACACTTTAATATATTTATATGTATAGATTAATGAGATTATAATGGTAAACCAAACAGGGCTGTTTTCGTAACGTACTCATAACAAATAACTGGCGCACTAAGAGGACATTATAGGTAGCAGTGTAGTTTTAGCTGCCCCTACCCAGGCTGGCGCAACTTCCATAGTAAAAATTATATGTCCTACAGGGGTCAAATTTTAATGACGATTATCTCTTCTTTCAGCTTTTCGTAATACTATGTCTATTAACGACATTAGGTTCAAATGTCAAATCAAACAATTACATTTGTATATATTTTATTTCTTTAGATTACTTCTAATTTGTGTAATTGAGTGGACAGGAATGTGTTATGGTAAACACTGAACTCATTTGGGTTGAGCGCTGGCTTGATCTTTACCATGAAAGGTCATATAATCATAGCGTCGAATTTAGGGAATATGTAAAAAAATATTCAAAAATATTTAAAAGAGTGTGCTCCACAGCCAAGTCTTTGCATTTGAGCAACAAAATTAAGACGGCTTCTAATAAAATTAAAATGACATGGAGTATAATTAATAGCGAAACTGGTAAGATCAACTCTCGCAATTCAAACTACCAGTTAAGTGTTAATAACAAATTAACCGAATCAGATCAGGACGTTGCAATGGTTTTTGAGAAATATTTTACTGATATTCCGATATTAACCACTAAGTCACTGAATACTTCTCCTGCGGTCGCCGAATCATTACTTAAACAAAATGTAAATGCGTGTACAAAGAATTTTACATTTCACAAAGTATCATCAAAAGATATTGTAAAATATTTTGAAACTATTGATGTTAAGAAAACTGCGGATCTGTGGGGGATTTCCGTTAAAGTTATTGCGTCTATTATAGATACAATCGCGCCTCATTTAGCTATTATTTTTAATACTAGTATCGAATCTGGTGTTTCCTGATTTAATGAAGTATAGTAAAGTAATACCTTTATTTAAATCTGGTAGTACATTAGACCCCGCCAATTTTAGACCTATTTCTGTACTACCAACACTTAGTAAGATTTTTGAAAAAATTATTCTTGATCAAATGTTTAATTTCTTTAATATAAATAATTTACTTCATAAAAATCAATTTCGTTTCACAAGGGGTCGCTCGACAACTGATGCCGGTGTTGAGCTGATTAAATATATATTTAATGCATAGGAGAATTCACAGGATGCTTTGGGTATATTTTGTGACCTATCCAAAGCCTTCGATTGTGTTCACCATTAAACATTAATCAGGAAACTTCAACACTACGGTATAAGAAGTGATGCTCTCAAATTAATTATTTCATATTTAAGTAAGAGAACGCAAAAAGTTGTCATTAACAGTATGAGTTCTTCGGGGTCGATGGTACAGATGGGCGTGCCTCAAGGCTCAATTCTCGGCCCCTTTCTGTTTCTTGTATACATTAATGACTTACCTTACATAGTAGGAGATAACCATGAAAAAAAGAGCCAAGAGAATAAAGGCTTACGACAGAGTGGACAGGAACGTGTTATGGCAAACACTGGCCTCATTTGGGTTGAGCACTGGTTTGATACAGGCATCAAAGTCTCTTTATAGGGACTCTAGTGCTTGTGTCAGGATCAACGGGGTCTACTCGGACTGGTTTGGCATTCAAAAAGGTGTCAGACAGGACTGTATAGCTTCCGTGGCTGTTTAACCTATTTATGGACTGTTGATTGCAAACTTTGAAAGTTGAAGAATGTGGGTTGAGAATGGGCGAGTTAACCGTCAAATGCTTTTTGTACGCCGATTATCAAGTCATATTTGCATCGTTGGCGGCCGAGTTGCAAATGATGGTTACTTTAATGAACTGGTCATTAAAAGAAAGGGGTATGAAAGTGAACGCAAGTAAGACGAAAGTGATGGTTTTTGAAAGAGAAGAAAGTAAAACGTTATGTGAAATAAGAATAGAAGGGGAGTTGATTGAGCAAGTGGATGAGTTTGTATATTTGGGATGTATATTTAGCAGGGATGGTAGATATGATAAGAATATAGAACGACGAGTAAACGCAGAAAATAGAGTGAATGGGGCTCTACACGCTATTATGAAGAGTCAGAATGTGTCAAATAAGACACGTATGGCAATTCATAATGCTGTGTTAGTCCCTACTTTAATATATGGTAGTGAAAGTTGGGTCTGGCAGAAGAAGCATGAGAGTAGAAGAAATGCTGTAGTAATGCGGTCCTTAAGGATTATGCTAGGGCTGAATCTGAGTGACAGGGTGAGAAATAGTGTGATAAGAGATAAGTGTGGTTTGCAAGATGACGTTGTGACAAGGATTAAGAAAGAAATGCTTCGGTGGTTTGGTCATGTAGAAAGAATGAACGAGGAAAGAGTAACAAAGCAAATTTATGTTGCAGAAGTGAACGGCAGGGTCGGAAAGGGACGCCCTAAACGCAGGTTTATCGACCAAATCGGCGATACATTAAAAATGGGCCAGATTAGGAGTACCCTTAACCGACGAGCGTGTATGCGTAGATATATGGATGTAAAGGAGGCGAGAGAGGTGTGTCAGGATCGCGCCAAATGGAAGTCCGTAGTCTCTGCCTACCCCTCTGGGTGACAGGCGTGAGTGTTTGTATTGTATTGTATTGTATTGTACTTTTAATTTTGCTATAGGAGCCGTTGCTCATTTACAGAATTGTTAAAAAATTAAATATGCATTATAAAACTTTTCAATTAAATGGTGCAAGCGGAAAAAATGATAACAAGAAAAGGCTACTCGTAGCAATATTTCCCTTAGATGATGAAAGGTATGTGGTGATTTCAACTTTAAATTGTAATATGATATTTAACGCGAGTACATTTTTGGATTAGCCAGCTACGTAGGACAGGTTTTTATAGTGTACGATTGTATGCAAAAATACAAACACACTATTTCCTAATCTGATATTTCAATGGGATGGCAATCCGAGACATTCACACTTAAAAACTACATTGTCAATTGTGACTGCTAACATTCTATTTGTTCAATAAAATATGATTTTATTTATATTCTTTTTTCAGATGCAAGCAATGGGTAAAATAACTGGCACATGCACCAATTGAAAAGATTCACATGTTAAAACATAACATATTTGTGGCAAACATTGCATTTGAATCCAACTATAACGAACTTATATTTAACAAAATATTTTAACAGTGGTAGAGCCACGCAGCAGCTTTTGCTGTCGCACGGATGGGCCGGCTCGAACCGGGATGGTACCACGACCTCACAGAAAACCAACGTGAAGTAGAGGTTTACCTCTGCGTTTCGCTTGGTGAGTGCAGGTGGCCGGAGGCCCTTTCTACTGGAAATGAGGCATTCCATCTTAGTCCTCACGGGTGACAACGTATCTACATATTGATTTATAATAGAGGATAGATGTAGATGTCTATGGGCTGCAGCAACCACTTACCATCAGGTGGACTGTGTGCTCGTTTGTCACCCTTATCATATAAAAAAAAGAACTGTTATTTCATCAGTGGACTTAATTTAAACTTCCATAATTTTGTGTATGTTAATTAGGTTTCATTTACATGTAGCTAAATATAATATCCCTCTAAAGTCACATTTTGGCAAGAATTAGATTATATAACTAAATCATTATTTTATTAATCTACAATTAGCTATAATGAGCATTCATTTTGAAAGTGACAATTAGTAATCGATCTCTGCGAGTAGTATGTACACTGGTACCTCTGTGAAGAAGCCTAGCGATTTGTACATAGTATTTGTTATACTTAAAAGCAATTTAATCCAATCAGTGCTAAAACCCCAATCTTTTACCCTTTAAAAAAAAACTAACGTTGATAGCAAGCATCCAGACGCAGACTGTTTTATAACGTTTTTTTTTTATAGGATAAGGGTGACAAACGAGCACACAGTCCACCTGATGGTAAGTGGTTGCTGCGGCCCATAGACATCTACATCTATCCTCGTTTACGAATCAAAATGTAGATGCGTTGTCACCCATGAGGACTAAGATAGAATGCCTCATTTCCAGTAAAAAGGCCCTCCGGCCACCTGCACTCACCAAGCGAAACGCAGAGGTGAACCTCTACTTCATGCTGGTTTTCTGTGAGGTCGTGGTACCACCCCGGTTCGAGCCGGCCCATCCGTGCGACAGCAAAAGCTGCCGCGTGGCTCTACCACTGTTAAAACGACGTAGCGACTCTTGTTCAGTGCGGGAGCGAAGCCTGGGTCCTCCAGTGCCGCAGCCAAACGCTTAGCCACTGCGCTACGGAGTCGTCATTTATTTTTACTTAATTAATTACTAGTATAATAATGTGTTTTTATACATATTTTTGTACCTAATAATTGTAGAGATATAATTACAAATTGCTGTGTGTAAAATACACTGATTTCTTATCCTCGTCGGCATTTTTACTCTATCCCCACGTTAAAAAATTTATTTCTCATAAATACTTCAGTATAGAGATCTAACTTTTATTATGTAAAATATCGATAAACAATATATCGATAAAGGTTATATTAATAAAATTATTCGAGAATATACATTTACCGCACTATTATAATTCGTCAATATTGTCAGCACTGTTTGTCGAAACTATATATCATATCTTGATGTTGGTAGAGTAGCTTGGCATACTTCCATACATTTATTTTACTTATACTATGGAAGTCCCGCTTTTTAAACATAGTGATTATATTCTCTTTGCTGCTACCCATGAAGTTATACAACAGGTGACATTCAATCGACATAATCCATCTTATTACAAAAAGAAGTTTATAATTTATAATCTTAGATTTGAACTAGTCGGTTTCGATAAAGAAGTCCCGTGAAATATGTGATGAAAAGGAACTGTACAAAGCACACGAGATTTGGAAACCTATGTCAAAAAATAAGAAAAAAAAATTTCGAAGATATATGACGTTCGACAACACGCATTGGGGCAGCGCGGCGGTCGTTTCCTTGCCCTAAAACACAGACTACTGTATACCAGCCCTAAAACCCTCTCAAAATAAGAGGAGGCCTGTGCCCAGCAGTGGAACGTATATAGGCTGTAGCTTTAACTAAAGGTCGCGCCCGCGACTAAGGAATTTCTTTCGTAACCAAGACTTTTTAAACCATTGTTTAAACCCGCAACTATTAATAAAACACTTTTTGCAATAAGACGGAAAGCCTTAACGCGCACGGTCTTTCATAACTCTTTACTTAAAGCTCCTAAAATATTCTGGGGAAATGCTCCATTATTCTAATTTTAAATTTATAAAATAGTAAATGAAACAAAACTGACCTGTGTCTTTCTAACTACTAAAAAATAAAAAATCTGCAGTTGCCACTATGGCAAATAGCACCTCCTATGAGGCAAACCTACTATATATTCTAAATCTATGGAGGCAAAAATTAGAAATAAAGAAACTGAACACATTTCATAAATATGTTTACCATCGCTGTTGAGGTGTTGTGAGAGGCGACAAAGGGAATATATTATATTCCTGAAAAATATAAATTGCTTAACGGCGCTAAAATAAAAATTATCTAATAATGTAATTTAACAAAAACCTTAAAATAGATATTGACAAAAATTTAAAACAAATAATCATATGTAACTAACATTTAATTAATAGTTTAAACATCATTTACTCTGCCCCAGCCTAATCTTATTTTCTTCTCATGCAGTTTTAACCAGGATGGCATCTCTTTTGGTAAGGGATGTGCATTGGGGAATCTTAAAGGTGCAGGTGGTCTCTTGAAAGGATCCTCATTTTTAAGTTTCCGCAGTAAATACTCCTTGTTGATCTGTTTGGGATCTCTGTACTTGTCCATATATAGATTGAATGGCCTTCTAAGGGGGAACCATTCTTGTGGTCTTATATAAGGTTGTGGAAAATCATATTCGTATACTGAAATAATTAAACAATAAATGTAATACTTTATATAAAATGTGAAGTACATAGTGTGCTTTTGATTAAAAATGTAAATGGTCTATTTTTGATTAAGGACTAAAATCGTGTAGTAACTTCCTACAGACAGGATATGAAGGACACTAATATGAAGCTTAACCAAGTTTTCAGAAGTAAATAATTGACATACTTCAAGATATGAGATATGCATTAAATAACAACTTTCTGCATTTAAAACCTTGAGAAACATAGATACACGCAGTGGTAGATATTGCTTGTATCATAAAAAGTCTGAGAAATAGAATCAGACTGACGGATCAACAAAGCAATTTTATCAGGGTATTGTTTTTTCCTTGTAAGGTACAGTACAATAGAATCCTAAAAATATTTGATCTAGTGACATTATCCAAGGAGAAAACAGAGAAATGCGTTTGTAAAGACTAAACACCGCCCAGAAAATTCTCTTAAAATCTTACATTTATAAACCATACAAAATTGAGATGTAACTTCGAGCACTTAGTTAATATAAGTATAATCTAATAAAGTGCCAGTTAAAACGAAAACTTTATTAAATTCAATTTAGTTAAGTATTATACAATAACTATGGAAATGGAACTATTAGACCTATAATACTAAGATATGATTATAGACCTATAAAAAAGTATTATGTTGCAGATCGTAAAAGGGAGTCGTAGTTTAGATGATAGAACTCTTTCTGACTAGGAGTCTGTCTGAGCAGGTAGCACCATCTTAGCTATATCTGCCACCAAATAGCAATAGTTGTACTGCCGTGTTCTGGTCTAAGCAGCATAAAGAGCCAGTGTAATTGGCTATGAAGCATTCCATTTTTGTCCTAAAATGTGAAAATACTTCTGTAACCTCCTTTTTTTAAATGCTAGTCTACCATCAGGCAGACTGCAAATTCGTTTGTCACTTCAGTTTAATATAAATATACAATATGTAACAAAAACCCTGTGGTTCCCGTTAAGTACGTTATCAGGATCATTATTCAAACGTATAGAGATAACTTTTTTTTTAAATCTCTAACAATATTTTTTTTATTTAATTTTAAAAAATAATTGTATGGAAATTATATGTGGTTTTATTACCTCTGCATTGTCTGGGGAATAAGAGGATTGTCAAAGACCCCGCTTTACTTAGCTTTAGCATCGACTAGTGTCAGTAAGAGGTAATAAAACCACATAAAATTAAAAAAATATTTTTAATTAAAAAAAATATGGTCGAGTTTTTTAAAAAAAATATTTCTATAGGTTTGAATACTGATCCTGATAACGTACTTAACGGAAACCACAGGGTTTTTGTTGCATATTGTATATGAAAATAAAAAAATTAAGTGAGAATTATAAGCTTGAGCATTTTGGGATATACTTGGTACACATCAGTGTGTGACGGATTTGGGTCATGTCATGCTTGCTTAAAAGGTCTCTTGCAATAAATTAAATATATTTATTTTGCATTTTAGAATATGTTAAAGCATTCTTTTTTATTTTAACATATTTAATTAAATGCTATTGCAAACATTATGTAATGTATATAATAATGGCTACTTTCTCTAAATACTCATTTGACAGTACACAGTATTTATAAGCATACCTGGTTCTTTTTTGTTTAACACATTATGGAAATAATCCTTTACAGTTTGATCCCAATCGGACTGAAAGAATGCTAAACCGGCAGGAGTAATATTGTCTTGGTACTTTTTGTACCAATCTCTGGTGTAAAATGTCCTGTCTTCTAGAGACGAATTGAGGGTAACTGAAAAAATAGTAAGATTAAACTATGGGTATAATCGTAAGAAAATCCATAATACTGTTTTATAACATTATTTTAAGATTTACGGGGTATCTATCTGAAAGATATTGTTGTTGAGAGGAGGATCAACACACCACCTGAAGAGCATTAATCGGGGAAGATTTCATTACACCAATTATAATGCAGAGACATTTATACTAGATCCTGTCTAAACTTTTAAGTGGTAATCAATTGCATGGCTCTAAAAGAAAGCATCCGTAATCTAAATGACTACGAATTACAGCTTTGTTTTTTTTTCTATAGGATGTATAATTGCTTTATAGAAAGGGAACAAAGAATATTTATATTCTTCTCACACTTTTTAGGAATGAATTCAATGTGGTGTGTAGAGGATAATTTATTATCTAGTACCATACCTAAAAATTTTACCTTGTCCCGAATAGGAATAGATAAGCCTTTATATAATAACTGGAATATTAGGCACATTCTTATGATGAGTAAAAATTACTATACTGAGAGAGATAAACCATGATCAGTTAACCAGCATTGTAAATATTCCATGGTTGAATTTAATAATTCAAGTTGTCTGTAGAAATATATAGACTGAGCCTTGTGGAAGACCTTTCCAAATATGTCAGGGGGGATGGTAGTGAGTTTTGCAAATTTATTAAAATAGAACATGAAGAGAAAAAGTTTCGATATATAATTTACTATCTTCACTGGTATACTCAGCTTCAGCATTTTTGCCTGAGTACAGGAAGAAGTACATTGTCGTATGCAGACGAAACATCAAAAAATAATCCAACGAGATACTCATTTTTAGAAAAAGCAATGCAGATGTCATTTTTTGCCATTGTACACGACATTGCAATGAGTCTGTAAGTTGAAGTCTTCAAAGGCTTTAGCCGGCTTGAGAACAAGAAGTATTATTTGGATCTTCTATTCTTTAGGAGGTCAAAAATGTGTTCTAGTTTTTTTTACGGCTTTTAATGATGAATGGGTAACGAATACCATCTACTCCTGGAGAGGAGTCTTTAAGACACTGAAGAACTGTAAATAATTTTCTCGCAAGAAAAGGGGGCATCAAATTTATCTGGAGATTGTTAAGAAAGCCAAATTGAAGGGTCATTGGAAGATACATTTTGTTCAACGGACTTAGAACAGCAATATCTTTTGATATTTTTCCAGACTAGAGAAGGTGTGGAAGGAGATAAAGTAGAACAAAAACTATATAGAATGTGTGAACTAATCTAACCTTTTTGGAGATCATATGACACTTTTTCATTTTGCTTATATAGTACAAAAACATATCTATGATACCCAGTTCCTTTAAGTGGAAAAGGGCGCAAGTAATCCACAATAGTATCACCCTGTTCTATGGAATTACTGGGAATATTAGCTACTAGCCAGTGGACATATTCTTTATCATTTTCAGTTAAATGCCCATCGAGATTTGTTAAAACTAATGTCCATAGTGTATTTTCATTTGATTCATATGTAACTAAAGGTTTTTCAAGTGCTTCTGCTGGTTTAATAACATTGCCTGTATATACAGGTAAAAAGGAGCCATTTTTTAAATTATAATGTACTTCCAAATTAACATAAGGTATGAAATATCCTTCTCCATATAGATGCTCATAAACACAATAGTGATCAGCTATTTGTTTTTTCTGTTTTGGGCCTAATGTTTGTAACCATTCTTTTTTTGCCTCTTCCAAATTTATCTCCAGTTTATGATTACGGGCCAATTGCTCAAGTTGTTTATCATTTTTCAATTTTTTCAACTGCTCCAAACGAGCACTTAGAATTTTAGCTGATTGTCTGAAATAAAAAAATAGCTCAGCTTTAGAAATGACAATGATTCTTATGGTAGAAAGAGTTAATAAAGTACGTAAATACATAGTTTATGTACTTTACTAATGATTTCTTACATTTACACAAATACTACACAGAATAAAACTAATTTTCCAGACTTTATCCTGTTTAATTTAAATATTTTTAATTCCCGACATTTCGGGCCCTGTACACCACCCATGATCACGGGGGAGACTGAGGTGATTGATGTCCCAATGTCATAGTTAACAAAGGCTACTTTCAACTTTGAATTATTAATTTTTGGTCTGATCTATGCAGAACGAGCTTACAGTATCTTGAAGTCTTACAGTAGTATACTTGGGTTTGGATTTAATTTTATTAATTACGGGATCCCAATCAGATAGTAGCACCCACGCATCTTCTCTATTGAAATTAGGATGTATTTTTAATTTCAATAGCCTCGCAAATCATCCTTGGTAGGAATCAGTGTTCTTTTGTAAGGATTTGTAGACATATTGCAGACTTCCTGGAGCGTCTATTGGCTAATGTGAAGAACTATGTACAACATTAGAAAAACACCTATGTCTATATTCGTATAATATAGAGTTGTTTATTAACTATGTAATAACTAATAACAAAAATAGTCAACAACAATTAAGTAATAATATGTACTAATAAAGAAATAATATTATTGACAGTACTATTGCTTTTAATGTGGTAGTGTTTAAGCCACAACTTTTAACAATTATTTGGATATTTCAGATTCATATAAAATAATTTATAGATCTTGAAATCTTGGAGCTAGATGAGATTTTTACAAGATACAAATGTGGAGACACCAATTTTTAATATTTTTAATTGCATAATCAATAGATCAATGTTTTGTTGGAGATGATAATATTGATGGTTTCACTCTTATCATCAATGTTCCATTAATCTGTGGAGTCTGACCAACACATCAGATCAGCATATGCCACTTTTGTAGACCCTCAGAACCATAGATAAGAGTGCATAGAACAATTCTTTTCTAAATGCTATATAAGAATTATACAACTAAAATTCTAAACATTTTATTAGAGTTTGTCTCGTTACTAAATTACAAGAATTAAGATTATATAAGAAATAAATTAAGAGAATTTAGTTCAAATGACTACCTTCTGCTAATTTACTATTAGAACTGTAGCGAGTAGGCAAGTAAACTCGCACAATCTAGTGTGCTTTAATACCTCAGTCATACTAGTACATTTAACTTCAGTAGGACCCCGGTTCAATACCCCGGTTGAACATTGAAGCAAGTAAACGATACTGGTGAATAGAATAGAATAGAATAATTTTTATTCAATATACATTACATGTGTAATTCTTATTGAAAGTCATTTTTTACTTTACCACTGGTTCGAAAAAAAAACCTCTGTCCTGGGAAGAACCAGCAAGAAACCCAGCTGGACTTTCTTTTTTTAAATAAATTTTACAATATAAATGATTACGAACTATTTACAAAATTTATTTTGGAAACTGCTTGGAAGCGACCACCTCATTCCCAGGGGTTATTATCAACCATGTATTCATTTATACTATAATAACCCTTTTTATACAGTTTCAGCTTAATAAAACATTTAAACTTGGTAACTGTTTTATTAAGCTGAAGGTGTACTCATCCAGCTTGTTTCAGAACTATGTCCGCTTCGCAGGTTGATGTAGTACTTGACAAACCGTGATGTTACAGAATTATTGCATTTGTAAGATTTGTTTCACCACATTTCTACCTTAAAGTTGCCAATTTATTTGAGAACCTCTAACATGGGAGTATTCACTTATTGATTTTGTACCTATTTATTAATCTTAAGATACTGTTGTTTTTCCTACAAAAATATTTCTGTAACAGCGCCATCTGCACAATTTGTTAAGTACTACATCGACGAATTTATTTTCAGAATCAAAAAAATAAATATTATTGACCTTGGCCTGACCACAAGTCTGATGAAGTTGATCCATTACAATGTAATATATTACTACAATTATTATTATTACAATTACAATTATATACAATATTAAAAACTATAATAATAATAAAAAAAAACTAAAACTAGAAACTTAATTATCATATAGTCCTACACCCCACGGTATCGTGCCAAGAACGCTGGCTGCGGTTCCCCGCTGAATGGCAATACTTAGCCTTTGAGCGAAAAAAGAACCAGCCCTCTTTTCACCAGCAGCAATTCTTTTTTTATAGGATAGGGTGACAAACGAGCACACAGTCCACCTGAGGGTAAGTGGTTGCTGTGGCTCATAGTCATTTACATTTATCCTCGTTTGTGAATCAAAATGCAGATGCGTTGTCACCCGTGAGGACTAAGATGGAATGCCTCTTTTCAAGTAAAAAGGGTCTCCGGTTCTCTACACTCACCATACGAAACACAGCAGTGTTAAGCTGCTATTTGACGCTGGTATTCTGTGAGAGCGTGGTCCTTCCCCGGTCGAGCCGACCCATTCGTGTTACAACTATACTGTAATATAGCTGCAGCATGGCTCTACCTCATACAAAACGAAAGCAATGACCAGCCGTGGATGGAGTTCCTTTAGGAACCTCACCGCACGTGGACCCACGGACAGATAGTCTCCACTGCAAATGACACAAATATGTAGTCATCTTGGTGAATCAATATGGATATAATTCTGAACAGACAAAAAATTATGTAAAACTTACTTTTCACTCGGATACCCTATGTCTATCCGTGCCGTATAAAGTTCATCTTTATAATTAAGTTCATCTAAACGTTCTTTTATAGTTCTACAGAAGATTGGAGGTTTACCCCTGACTCTGTGACCAAGTCGGATTTGTTCAAATTGAATGTTTGGTATAAAACGTCTACGAAAAGCGCTTAACATTATAGAAACAAATCACTTTTCTCGTATTAACAAAATCAACATTAATATTTCTTGTCACTTTTACTTTCGCTCCCGGATCCCTTTGGAGAGATTATTTCATTTTAATATTTTTCAATTTTTGGTTAAATTGACATATTGACATACCATAGGTAGGCTTGGATAAAAATATCGAAATATCGATACTTTCTCATAAACATGAAGCAAAAAAAACAAGTTTTGTTGTTTTGTCCGGTAATAAACTTAATAGAATCAGGCGTTACTTTGCGGAAATCCATTATATAAGAGCTTTTAGAATAATTTACTTCGCAAATATCCGCATTATAAAATAAAATGATGTGTGTAGTCAATCCCTACATTTTTTTGGTCCTTCGAGCAAACTGATCAGTGTTTTGTGGATCTCAAGTGCACTTCAAGCATTCATATCAAGCAGTCGTTATCATGTTATCATTATCATGTTATCATTATCAATATCATATTAAATTACCATTTCAAATAATAAAAATGTAGATTATTCCTACAATGTGTCTTACTTAGTATGAAGAGAACCTCCCGCCCTCCCTCAATTTCGTGCACTATCCCCGTTACCACTAATCCCAGCATCGCTACTCCCTACACCACTACACTAGGCAAGACACACCACTAACGACAATACTACACGTGTTTCGCCTCTACACGAGGCATCCTCAGGTGATATAGACTCTACTTTTTTTTTTTATAGCATAAGGGTGACAAACGAGCACACAGTCCACCTGATGGTAAGTGGTTGCTGCGGCCCATAGACATCTACATCAATCCTCTATCAAAAATCAAAATGTAGATGCGTCGTCACCCGTGAGGACTAAGATGGAATGCCTCATTTCCAGTAAATAGGGCCTCCGGCCACCTGCACTCACCAAGCGAAACGCAGAGGTAAACCTCTACTTCACGCTGGTTTTCTGTGAGGTCGTGGTACCACCCCGGTTCGAGCCGGCCCATCCGTGCAACAGCAAAAGCTGCCGCGTGGCTCTACCACTATAAAATATAGCTAACCGCTAAATGAGCGGCGAGCCAAAACAACTGCCTTTTATACAGACCGATGACGCAACCGCTCTCTGCTTAAGGAGCGAGCGACTGCGTAAAGTCTTACATACGTGTAATAAAGGGCTGCGGCTGTGTGTGCTGGAACAGTTAGAGATATTAAAAAGGAATAATAATACCGTTGCACTGCTGAATGAACAAACAAATGTTACTAACTCAACTCCCTTAAATATATTTAAGCCTGCTCTCTAATAATAGAGAGCCTCGCAATATATAATAAATTATTCTAAAACCTCTTCAGTAATAAAAATTTTGCCCTCATCCTGCTACATCCCGCCAAACAACGATATATCGATATTTTATTTATCGATGCTGTTCGATACTGTACTACGATAAATCGACATGTTTTTCACTTAGCATCCCTAGCATAACACGCTACAATTAAATATTTTTTAACCTGTGCACGCATGTCACAGAACCCAACAGAACCACATGAGTAATTTTTTCTTTTTTTTTTTGAGTTTATGGCCTGGTATCTAGACCTTTAGGCCAAGTCTTGAGTATTTTTATTCGGTTTATTATAATTTCTTCATAGTTCACTGCTTCACAATATGTTGATGCGTCACATTGTGCAGCCCTTGGGAGATTTTGACGGCAACTTGAGCCAGCAGGCAGCTGACAGTTGGCGATGGTATCTAAAGGCGCCTATGCAAACAAACAGCTTATCTTGAGAATCCATCACCATCAGAGCACTTGTTTCACAGTTTCCACTAATAGTTCACATGCGCAGACACTTAATACACAAAATCGCACCACTTTTATATATCAAAGTCCACTTCAAACCATTATTTAAACAATAATACAGGAGCAACAAACCGCCCCAGGTCAAGTTCCCGCCAAAACTCCAACCACATGAGTAAAGAAACCGTACCGCACAGAGTAAATTATATATAGGGGATCGTACCCATGGAAATACATGTACTTCGTACAAATAGTTCCGTGACTGTACCGTATTTTTTTACTCATGTTACAGAACAGAACACGATTATGCTCTACTTCAGAGTAATAACATACATAGAGGGAACGTAAAATTCTACATAAATTGAGTATTATACGTGTCTCGCTTTTTCCAATTTAATTTTCAAATATGGCAGAATGAGAAACATTTAATGACAAGTGGCCATCTTTAGTATATTTTTACTGCTAAAGACGAGTCATTATGTAGAGAGTAAGTATGTCGTATCTTCTGATTTATTAGAAAAATAACATCCCTATTGTAGTAGCACATGAGGTATAGTCAGCGTTGCCACTTTAGTGATTTTGTCACAAAATCACTAAAGTGAAAATTGCATAGATTTAGTCACTTTTTGGAGATAGATAGTGATATTCTGAAAAAGTAAATCACTAAAAAATTATTTCATGACTTTTAGTGATATTTATCAAATCTTGAAGAATTTAGAAAATACCTATTGGTAACCCTCTTTGCCTGTCGGTAAATTCCTCAGTTTATGTGAAAATAGCACTATCCTTTTCTCACATTACAAAAACGTAATTAGACATCTTTGGTTATGCTAAGCCTACCTTGGAGTTCTCCCGACTATTAATGAGGAACTAATACGTATCTAAAGTTGGTGTCAGTGAGTGCTGAATACTGAAAGGTTGATATATGAATATTAAAATATAAGGTCTCCTAATAAAAAAAAAACCTAATTGGAATCGGGGTAGATGCCTCTATCATGACTGGAATCAATAATGGCGTACGCGTACCTAATTAAATTCTAGTCAGATGTGTTTGTCACTCATGCACTCATTCACACTGTTTCACATGTGTCGGTCACTCTCGACACATCACTTATTCGATAATATGAGTAGCCGTATATCAAGGAAACACTGTAATTAATCTATATTATATTTTCAAAATAAATCATTTTATGTTGAAACATTGAAAAAAAATACGGCGTAAAATAAATTTTACTTTCAAGTCCGGTTGATTTTGTTTGTGGTCACGACAACTCCCAAAAAAACTGACGTATCGAGACCGGGTTATTTTTATTAGCTTCAGAATTACATCAATTGGTTCCCTATTTCATATCAATAGCCTAGTACACTCAGTTGGTAATAAAATTATTTTCAACTTTTATAATTTTTATTGCTATTAAAAATTTAAAGGCACTTTCATATTTTTTTAGCCCTTGATAGACAAAGGACAAAATGTACCATATCTAAACATAATTGACAAGTGAAGCTGGCTGCCTGGATCGCTCGCTAAGACGAGACTAGGCCGAAACGCATATAATATCTTATTTACTTTTAGTATTTGTACTGATTTTAAAGATAACATGTATGGAGTGGGCTAAGCCCACGCTGGCCTTTTTATACTTGTAGTCTATATATATTTTATACTTTGTGTAATCGGTTTATTTTCTTTAATATTATAAATTTTTCCCCGTAGATGACACCACCCGTTAAAATAATATAGCGCTAAATTTAAAACACCTAAATAATATATTTTAGAAGGCAAGAATACAATTTTTTTAAATAATTTTATTTAATTTCGGCCATTTCACGACGGTATCCTGTGAGAGCGTGGTCCTTCCCAGGTCGAACCGACCTATTCGTACTACAACTATGCTACTAATATAGTTGCAACATGGCTCTACCACGTAAAAAACTTACCTTAACCTCACCTCACCTCAGTAAACACCTGACAGTCAACTAAGACAACATATCCGGGCACAAAAGTGAACTTAATAATTCTTACCATTACTTATTGTTCATATGCACCAACATTTATTAATAAAATAACACTAACTTTGAGTATTAAAATTTACTTGAAAATAATAATACAAAGGCAGAATTTAGAATTTTTTTTTTTTTTTTATTTTTTTTTTTTATAGTAGAGGGGCAAACGAGCATGCGGCTCACCTGATGGTAAGTGACTACCGCCGCCCATGAACAACTGCAACACCAGGGAGGGAATTGCAGATGCGTTGCCGGCCTTTTAAAAAGGAGTACGCTCTTTTCTTGAAGGTCCCTAAGTCGTATCGGTCCGGAAAAATCGCTGATGGTAATCGATTCCACAAGGAAGTCGTGCGAGGAAGAAAACATCTTCTAAATCGCACAGTGGTGGACCGCCAATCATCCAGATGGTGTGGATGGTATCGGGAGTTATGCCGCGATGTATGTTCGTGAAATTTGGCGGCTGGGATTAATCCGAACAATTCCTCAGAGCACTCCCCATGGTAGATGCGAAAGAAAATGCAAAGAGATGCAACATCTCTTCGCAGCGCCAATGAGTCGAGCCGATCGGAAAGAACTCGGTCGTCGACGATTCGAGCCGCTCTGCGCTGGATGCGGTCAAGTGGAAGGAGCTGGCACTGGGGAGCCCCTGCCCAGAGATGGGAACAGTATTCCATGTGAGGCCGAACCTGCGCCTTGTAAAGTTGCAGGCGGTGTGCCGGTATGAAATACTGTCCCGCTCTGCTGAGCACGCCAAGCTTTTTAGAGGCCAATTTGGCCTTCTCTTCCAAATGACCACGAAACTGCACGTCACTCGATATGTCGACGCCGAGGATTCCGATACTGGCTGAGGCAACCAGGGGAGTGCCTTGAAACTGAGGAGATACGACAAAGGGGTTCTTTTTAGCGGTAAACGCGCAAACTTGTGTCTTCTGAGGATTAAACTGGACTAGATTTAGTCGCCCCCAGTTCGAGACTTTGTCCAGCAAAGACTCGACTTCAAACACAAGTTTGTTCCGGTACTCGGAGACGTTTTCCCGAGAAATATTAGCACGGCCGGTGTATAGAGCATCACCAGTGCTGTCATCCGCATAGCAATGAATGTTACCAGTTAGCAACATATCATTGATATGCAGAAGAAACAGCGTTGGTGATAGCACACAGCCTTGTGGAACACCAGCGTTAATAGGCTTGTAGTCAGAACATGCACCGTCTACAACAACCTTGATGCTCCGATCTGCAAGGAAGCTGGTGATCCAATTGCACAATTTCTCGGGAAGCCCATAGGAAGGGAGCTTCGAGAGAAGCGCTTTGTGCCAAACCCGATCGAAGGCCTTCGCAATGTCCAGACTAACGGCCAACGCCTCCCCCTTGGACTCTACTGCCTCCGCCCATCTATGGGTCAGGTAGACCAGAAGGTCACCAGCTGATCGACCCCCACGAAAACCGTATTGGCGGTCACTAATCAGCTGGTGATCCTCAAGGTACCGGATGAGCTGGCAGTTGATAATGGATTCCAGGCAATTCCAGCCATAAACCCTTTCAAACAAAAATGCTTTTTTTTGCCTTTACGGCTTTTCGAAAGTTCCTAGTTTATTACTATATTTTTTGTTCGTAATACCCCATTTACACTCTCGCGGGAGCGACGAGGCGAGGTACGAGGCGAGGCGCGAGGCGCGAGTGTAAACGCTAGCTCGTGGCTCGCCTCGCAGCTCGCCTCGCCACTCGCGGCGCTCGCGTCGGAGGCGGTTTTTGGGCACGAGGCAAAGGGCCTCGCGAGCGACGCGAGCGTGGTGTTTACACTCGCGCTCTCGTTTCAGTTTGTTTACGGCGCCCTTCCGTGCAGGTTGTGTTATTTTGTTGGCTTTACACGTTCGACTTCAATTTAGAGATGAGACATACTTGCGAAATTTAATACCAGGGCTTCTAAGTACGAGTATGGAAAAATACCAGGGTCGAAAACTAGGTTTTAAAAATACTTAAAAGCATTTGTTAGTGTCAATATATTATATATGAATGCCTAATTTGATTCGGACAAAAATTTATACCAAACGTTTGTAATTTTTTTGTTAACGAAATGAAATCTTTCCTTCCTACTTTTTGGCTTAGGACTCTTAATTAATAAAAGTTTTAAAACTGTCTATAATTCAATATACACGCGAAATATCTATTTAAAAATTAGGTTACGGTCAGTAGGTTACGTAATCAGTTCACCATAACAATTGAATTTACAAAAAATCGAAACAAAATTTTTACTTCCTCGAATATAAACATTACTTACTACTTACATGCCGTGACCAGCCGCGGTGTCAAAATTTGAAAATACTTGCATAGGAACTCGGCCCGCTTTCCATGTTAGGCTATTATGATTAAGGAGCAAAGTCGTATAAATAAAAAAAACTACTTTCAAGTTCAAAGTATTTTTCATTCACAAATACGATTAAGTTTCTTATTACTATTGAGATCAGGGGCGTAGCTACCGCCGTATCAGCCGTATCAATGATACGGGGCCCCCGGGCTACAGGGGCCCCCAACGTGTGTAAGCAAAAACTCCAAGGACTTCTAATGGGACAGGAAAGGCTATCACTATTCTCTAAAGAAGTAAAGAATTTAGTAAAACTGAAATCGTCTTCAGCTATGTTCGCCGAACAAAAGGCACGAAAATTAAATTGTTTGGCTAGCTTAGTTCCTAGGAGTATTTATTGTAAGTAATAACTCATAAGCCCGTGTAGTGGCGGGTAAGAATACTCACAACCCCATATCTTCCCGTGGGTGTCGTAAAAGGCGACAGACGGAAACTGAGGCAGAGGATGGGCAGCAGCATCTTTCTGATAACAGCAAAACAACAATAAAAAAACTGCGCTTGCCAACCCGCTCGCCAAGCGTGGCAACTATGGCAATATACCCCCATGAAAGTAACGAAGAGATGGCCCCCAGTCCCCGGCAGCCCCGCTATTCCTGGCTAAGGTGGCGACCATGGTAACAGCGAGGCAGGGGGTGCTAAGAGTCTCCGGTGGAGGTTCTGTTGCCACCTACGACGACTCGACATGGCAACTTATAACGCACGCACCCTGAGGACTGACGAGAAGGTCCTGGAGCTAGAAGAAGAGATAGACAAGTTGCACTGGAATGTCATAGGATTATCCGAAGTCTGAAGAGAGGGGGAGGTCACGGTAATCCTCGAATCCGGCAATTTGTTCTATCACCAGGAGGGCGACCATCTGTCCCAAGGAGGTGTCGGATTTATCGTCCACAAGTCTCTCGTTAACAACGTTGTAAAGATTGGGAGTGTGTCGACGAGGGTTGCGGACCTTATACTCAGAATCACCGAACGGTAATCGCTGAAGGTTATACAGGTTTACGCATCAACCTCGGTACACGCCGATGAGGAGGTGGAAGAAATGTATGAGGATATCTCTAGAACAATGCATTCCTCCAAAACCCACTATACGGTGTTAATGGGAGACTTCAACGCAAAACTAGGCACAAGAGAGAACGGTGAGCTGAAAGTAGGGAAATTCGGAATAGGGCAACGGAACCCAAAGGGCCAGCAGCTGGCGAACTTCATGGAGAAAGAAGGACTCTTTATGATGAACTCTTTCTTCCAGAAGCGGCCCCACAGGAAGTGGACCTGGTCGAGCCACGACGGTTCGACAAAAAATGAGATTAACTTTATTATGACGACCAGACGACAACTATTCAGTGATGTCTCAGTGATCGCGAGGGTGAAAACCGGCAGCGATCACCGAATGGTGAGAGGCACACTGAACCTAAACGTTAAGTTGGAGAAGTCACGTCTAATGAAGTCAACGCTCCGTCCTTCTCGTGCTCTAATCCAAAGTCCAGAAACCTTTCAGCTCGAGCTACGAAACCGTTTTCAGTGCCTAGAAGATTGCAATACAATGGACGATATGAATGACAAGCTCGTGGAAACTGTCCATGCGGTCTGAGCTAAGTTTTGCAAGACCCGCCGCAGAAGAAACAAAAAGTCTCCGATCACACTCTAATCTCAATGGCTTTTAGACGGGGTATATAGCTGCAGTCTTCAGTAGATTTGACAGCGTACAGGCAACTGAACATACAGATCTCCAAATGCATGCGGCGGGACTTGTGCAACTTTAATTCTGCTCGTATTAAAGAAAAGATCGAGCAGAACCAGGGCTCCCAAGTCTTTGCAAGAGATCTGTCTGCCAGAAAGAGCCAACTGTCGAAGCTGAAGACCGAGTATGGCAGCGTCGTTTCCGGGACACCTGAGGTTTTGAGTGAGATTGAGAGGTTCTATTGGCAGCTGTACACATCATCGTTGGAGCCACACGTAAGTGTGAGTAACGATCCAAGAGCGAGTCTTATCCGACACTATTCCGATGATATCTCGGACGTCAGTCTGAGCGAGATTAGAATGGCTCTCCAGCATCTTAAAAACGGCAAGATCCCAGGCTGGATGGAATTACAGTGGAGCTTCTGAAAGCGGGTGGAAAACCGATACTTGATGTCCTTCAGAAGCTCTTTAATTCCGTCCTCCATGGTGGCACTACTCCGGAAAGGTGACAACGCTCTCTTGAAGAACTACAGACCGAGTTCCCTTTTGAGCCGCGTCTACATGCTGTTTTCGAGAGTCATTACTCCCGAACAAGCCGGTTTCCAAAAAGGCTTTAGCACCATATACCACATACATACCCTTCGGCAAATTGTACAGAAGTCCGAGGAGTACAATTTACCACTATTTCTGGCGTATGTGGACTATGAGAAAGCCCAAAGACTTTCAATCAAAATTACGTCGAAATTCGGGCGGTGCTGCAGTCCCTTCAGCGATGCCAAGTTGACTGTCGGTATATCGAAGTGCTGAAGTGCTTGTACAGTAGGGCTACGATGGCTATCCGAGTACAGAACCAGAGTACGAAACCTATCCAATTGCAGAGAGGTGCAAGACAGGGTGACGTTATATCCCCGATACTCTTCACCGCTGCATTGGAAGACGTTTTCAAGCTTCTGGACTGGTAAGGATACGGTGTTAACATCAATGGCGAGTACATCACTCACCTTCGATTTGCCGACGATATAGTCCTTATGGCAGAATCGCTGGAGGACCTAAGCACTATGCTTAATGACCTCAATAGTTTTTCCCAACGGATAGGTCTTAAGATGAACATGGACAAAACAAAGATCATGTTTAATGTCCATGTCACACCTATGTCGGTAGTTGTTGGTAGCTCTAAGCTCGAAGTTGTTGACGTTTATGTTTACCTGGGACAAATAGTCCGACTAAGTAAGTCCAACTTCGACCGAGAGGTCAATCGAGGGATTCGACTCGACTGGGTAGCGTTCGGGAAATAACGGCACATCTTCTAGTCAGGTATACCTCAAAACTTGAAAACGAAATTGTGCAACCAGTGCGTGTTGCCAGTGATGACATACGGAACTGAGACGTGGTCCTTCACTGCTGGCCGGATGAGGAAGCTCAAGGTTGCTCAGCGAGCTATGGAGAGGGCTATGCTCGGAGTTTCTCTGCGTGATAAACTTAGAAATGAGGATATGCGCAGTAGAACCAGAGTCACCGACATGGCCCAACGAATTAGTAAGCTGAAGTGGCCATGGGCCGGACATATAGCTCGAAGAACCGGCAACCGATAGGGAAAAAGGTTCTCGAGTGGCGGCCTCGTACCGGCGGATGAAGTGTAGGGCGTCCCCCCACTATATGGAGTGACGACCTGGTAAGACATGCAGGAAGTCGATGGATGCAGGTGGTTCAGGACCGTGCTTTGTGGCATTCCTTGGGTGAGGCCTATGCTCTTTAATGGACTTATGAAGGGCTGTTATGATGATGATGATGATGATGAACTAGTGGAATTAGTACTTTTGCCGTTGTCGTGATAATTGACGATAATTTATGTGTACATAGAGAACTGAAGACCATTTTTATGTATATGTTTTTTATTCCTTTATTCGTTTTTTCATTCCTTGGACTTATGAAGGGCTGTAACGATGATGATGAATAACTTAAAATCAATATATAATAATTTGAATTCAATGCAAGCGTTTTTGTTCCTTTTATGAAATCTTTACTCTTCATTGGGGCCCCCCAACAAATTTTGATACAGGGCCCCTCGAAGGCACGCTACGCCACTGATTGAGATATGGATAATTTTCCTATGCAAGTATTTTCATACTTGCAAGTATTTTTTGCTCGTTCCAGGGCGCCGTACTTTGAAGTGAATACCTGGTTTTAAAACCTGGTAGCGTAAATACGTCTCATCTTTACTTCAATTTAAAATGGACTGGTCGCAAGAAGAAACGCTGCAGTTCTTGGAACTCTATCAGACTGAGCGAATAATTTGGGATCCAAAACATATTATGCATATAAATACCCAAAAAGTAAATGATGCGTGGAATAGAATTTCCGAGGTTATGTGCAGACCGCTAGCAGAGCTCAAAGTAAAAAAGAATGCGCTTATGGCTACCTTTCGTCAACACCTACGAAGAAAAAAGCAATCTATGAAATCTTTGAAAAAATCTATGACATTTTTTAATTTCCTTCTTTTTAAAATGGTCAAGCATCGATAAATATTTATTAGGGCAAGAGTTGATGCCTCTATGAAATTTTTTAATTTCCTTCTTTTTAAAATGGTCAATCATCGATAAATATTTATTAAGGCAAGAGTTGATGCCGCTATTATTTCGACGTCTTCCATCGTTGCTGGTTCAACGCAAACTGAACGCATCGCGAGAGTGTAAACACTAAACAGGCACTCGTTACATCGCAACAACACGCGAACTGCGAGGTAGGCATGGGTAAAAAATATCGATATATCGAAATATCGATATTTTTAAAAAAATATATCGATATATAACGTCGATATTTTAAATAGCGATATATCGACATATCGATATTTATTTTAGAGTATCGAATTCGTATTAATTTCGATATATTTTAAAATGTTGTATCGTTTTTTTCGTTGTCCAACCATCAGTGGAGAAAATATTGGACCTTATCTTTACATCATCCAAATGATGACGATATATCGATATATCGATATTTATCACGCGATATATATCGATACTGTTTCAAAATTAAGATTCGATATATATCGATATATTTTTTCCCTTTGCCCATCCCTACTGCGAGGCGAGGTACGAGGCGAGGCGCGAGGCGAGAGTCTAAATGGGGTATAAGAAACTCGCAAGATGTAAGTGACGTAACAATAACGGCGATGGATCTCTAGTTTTAACTCCGCTAATTTTGCCAACGACTGTTGTAGAGTATGTGGCCGAGAAACATTGGTAAAATTGGTCTTCTCGTGTGTTTGTGTGTATGTGTATAATTTTATTTAGTGAGTCCATTACAAATATAAATGCAACGATCTAGAATCAATGCAAATTATATCAAATTACTCAGTAACCCCCGCACAGGAGAAAAATTGTGTGTTCACGATTAACGCAAAAACTACCGAACGAATTTCCATGAAATTTTGTAAGCAAGCAGTAAATGACCATGTATAACATACTCGTATAGGCAACTTTTTATCCACTTACTTGGTGGCATGATGAGTTTCATTTTTACACAAACACTTTTCTATAGATATAAGTATAGCTAAATCCTCTTTAGGACTAATATAACCATCAGCAGCCATAATGACAATAAACTTAAAAAAAAGGAAAACATAACCCTTTTTTTTATACTCTTTCGTAAGTGGATAAAAAGTTGGCAATATGTTATACACTGTCATTTACTGTCTACATACACACCATTTTTCTACAGATTTATTATTATGTGTAGATGTAGATTGTTTGGAATTTTTTATTTGACCTTAAATTAAGGTGAAAGCTACAGGGTGGCCCACGAAATTCAAATTTTCTTACGTTTTTTTGGACTTTGCAGGTCAGGGTCAGCTCAACTTATAAATGTGCCAACTCGGAAGGAACTCGATTCGAGTTCACTACAAGTGAAATTCTCGTAACTCGAACTGAACTTTACTTATGTAATTAGCAGAACTCCGAGTCAATTTGTTAATTCATAATTATTTATTTATTTATTCTTACAACTAACTCCGTGTTGGGCTCAGAATAATACGATGCTATCGTATATGTTGGGGAAATTATTATTAATAAATTTAGTAGGTAGTAGTAAAATAAAAAACGTATTTATAGTACTATATTATTTATTTTTGAGTTGCGTCTTAGATATAGGTAACTATGTATAATAACAAACTAATATCACTGTAACTTTATGGTCACGTACATCACGTAGGTACTTAAATTATTAATAATTTAATTATCACCAATTATTCATAAATAATTTATTGGTATACGCACGATGAAAGAATTGTGCTCTCGCGTGCTCGCATATTTCGTTCAATGAGGGCTAATAGTTTTCTGCTCACCAGATTTCGGTAGTTGACACTAAGCTAAATATTTTTTGTTACACAATGTAATTTAATTGAGAAGTTGTTTTTTAATAAAAGTTTATCCGTTTCTAGAGTATTATATTAATACACAAAACAATGCGTCAGTAGTTTGCTCTTTAATTTTTTGCACTTTTTTTTTTTAATTTTTCTACATTTTGAATATCTGTGGTTTTGTTTATTTATTTTTAATGTTAATAATATAAAATACAGCTAATAGTACAGAAAGAAACAATAACTTTTACATTATTTGAACAAATTAACTACCCCTGCTATGAAATCTGTCAAATATTATACCTCACTTTCTAGTGGCGCCGCCCTGGTGGCAGAAAAAGTCGTGGATGCCCTCATTACTGCCACCGCCAGCCCAAACTAGAGTTATCCGTCTCGAGTTAGTTCAAGTTGAATCTTGACTCGAACTAGTAAATCGAGTTGACCCATCACTAGCTCAACTTAATATTATAATTGATTTGCAGTTTGCACTATGTACCAACTTAAACATAACAACGTTTTTGACGACGGGTTCTCTTTCTTTGCCATAGGAAATCCTAACTTGTTCGAAACCCTGTATAGCTACAAATCGTATTTACTAATAGAATGTAATAATAAAACAATCAATTGACTTGCTTGAATCTACATTTTGTGTTGGTAATAGTGTTCTGTGTGTTGGTTTGGTCACAGATTTGGGTGTGTGTGTGTTGGTTGCGTTTACCGGGATACGGGCACGGGACAATCAGTTGCGATCTTGCGATTGCGTGTGAAGATTTCAGTAAGTTTGTACAAGCTTTTGTAAACTAAAATAAATTTCAATTAATGTAAAACCGTGTTACATCGTGGGACATTTGACTTTACTATGAGTAAAGAGACCACGAGACTATGTTTACGAAGAATTCATATACATCAATTATAATAAAGTGAACGATTGCCCTGTTTCAAAAATTTAGGAGCCATTTACACATGGCGAAGAGTCACGTACACTTTTTGAAATAGTGAAGTGGTCATTATTGACAAATTGTGAAGAAAGTATATTTTTCTTAAGTCAGAAGAAATGGATAGTAAGAATATCCAGAAAAATGCTATGCAAAAAAGTGCGGAGTTTACTTTCACTCCACCACCCGCGGCACCTGTATTTGAGCCTACGCTTGAAGATTTTGCGGATCCATTGGGATATATCGCTAAGATTCGCCCTGTTGCTGAAATAACTGGTATTTGTAAAATAAAACCTCCAGCGCGTTGGCAACCACCTTTTTCGTTGGATGTTGACAAATTAAAGTTTGTACCACGAATACAAAAAGTAAACGAATTGGAAGCCATTACTCGATTGAAGTTGTTATTTCTCGAAAAAATTTTGAAATTTTGGGACTTACAGGGCTCGCCATTAAAAATTCCTATGATTGAAAACAAAACATTAGATTTGTATTGTTTAAAATTTTGGGTGGATGAAGAAGGTGGTTTCGAAAATTGTAATACACCAAAAAAATGGCGTAAGATAGCAAATTCCATGGGCTACAGTCAAAATGCTAATACTATGAACTTTTTAAGAAGCAATTATGAAAAAATTTTGCTGCCTTATGAAATATTTGAAAAAAGTAAAGCTGATATATTAAAGACTGTTAAAAAGGGTGAGACAAAAGTTGAAATTAAAACTGATGGTGATGTTGTTAAGCAGTCGTTTAAAGAAGTATCAGTAGAATCAATCACTAAAATAAAAGATGAATGTAAGAATTACATACCTCACAAAAGTATTAAAAAAACTAAAACTGGATCAGATATCAAACCTGATGTGGTCAGTAATAGTATTGTAGAAAGTGAGGAAATGAAATGTAATAGAGAGCTGAGGAGATTAGCATGTTATGGACCTGGGCCCAAAATGCCTGGTCTTAATGATGAAGAGTTTGATATAACAAAATCTAGAAAAAGACCAAGATATGATTTAGATCCTTTAGCAGTTTATGTTTGTGCTATTTGTCAAAAAGATCATACTGATAATCTATTGTTGATTTGTAACGGTTGTTCTGATACTTATCATACATTTTGTCTTAAACCTCCCTTGAATTCCGTTCCTGATGGAGATTGGCGTTGTCCCTGTTGTATAGCTGAGGAGGTACATAAGCCAGCAGAGGCCTTTGGATTTGCTCAGGCTGAAAGGGAATATACTCTTCAACAGTTTGGAGAGATGGCTGATAAATTTAAATCTGATTATTTTGGTATGTCTGGACATTTAGTGCCTACATCTGTTGCAGAAAAAGAATTCTGGAGAATTATATCATCAGTAGAAGAAGATGTAACAGTAGAATATGGTGCAGACTTGCACTCAATGGATCATGGTTCAGGTTTTCCAACAAAGTCCTCCTTGAATCTTTATCCTGGTGATCAAGAGTATGTAGATTCAGGATGGAATTTAAATAACCTACCAGTCTTAGACGGTTCAGTCCTAAGATTTATTAACGCAGACATCTCAGGTATGACTGTACCTTGGATGTATGTAGGCATGTGCTTCTCTGCATTTTGTTGGCACAATGAGGACCACTGGAGTTATTCAATTAATTATTTGCATTGGGGTGAAGCAAAAACATGGTATGGTGTACCAGGAAGTGGGGCAGAATTGTTGGAAAATGCAATGAAAGCAGCAGCTCCAGAGCTTTTTAAATCTCAACCTGATTTACTTCATCAGTTAGTTACTATAATGAATCCTAACATACTGATGGCAGCAGGGGTCCCTATTTATCGTACTGATCAACAAGCTGGTGAATTTGTTGTGACATTTCCACGAGCCTATCATGCAGGTTTTAATCAAGGCTATAACTTTGCTGAAGCAGTAAATTTTGCTCCACCAGACTGGCTTAAAATTGGGCGAGACTGTATTACCCATTACAAGTACCTCAAAAGGTTTTGTGTTTTCTCTCATGATGAACTAATTTGCAAAATGGCTTTAGAAGGTGATCGTTTAGATTTAGAAACAGCTTTGGAAACACAAAGGGAGTTAGTTTCGGCTACAGAGGAAGAAGGTAGGTTACGGGCAAAGATAGCTAAGCAAGGATTGAAAAGTGTACGAAGAACTGCCTTTGAGTTACTGGGAGATGATGAGAGACTTTGTGAGGTATGCAAGACAACATGTTTCTTGTCATCTGTATCATGTGCTGATTGTAAGCATATGGCATGCCTGCAGCATGCCAATGATTTTTGCCAGTGTCCTGTAGATAAAAAAACTCTTAATTATAGGTATGACATGGATGAGTTACACATAATGTTGCAGACTCTTGACTTTAGAGTTAACAGTTTTGATAAATGGATGACAGAAACAAAGAAAATTTTGCTTCCAACTGCCCCTGATATAGGAAGAGTCCAAAAATTAAAAGTGTTATTAGATGAAGCAGATGAACTTAAAATACCAAAGTGTATGTTGTTAACACAATTAAAGAATGAATATACTGCAGTCACTGAAAATGTTGAACCGATTATTATAGAATTAGACGATGATTAAAGAACATTTGTCAGAGTATACTTTAGTACAAAGTAATGTTCCCTTATTGGTTAAATTAGATTTTATTATGTGGCTTTAAGACCTCTAGAATTTTAACCTTATTAATAAGTGTGTATTGTTTATAATTTCGGCAGCATTGTAAATTTCATGTAAGAAATAATAATTTTATTAACTTTTTTTTAATAATTGGCTACAATTACATATTACTTTAAGGGCTGAAAAGAGAAAACAGAAATAAAAAATAGAGTAAATTATCATCTTCCCATAATTTTATTTTTCTTTATCAAACATTTTCTGGTTTAATCATTAGACAGAAATAACTTAACTATTTTATTAAAACTTGTTTGTATATTTTGATTATAATTGTAGTTAACAGATAATAATTCGAAAGCTTAGTTATCACAATCTTGTGCAAATAATCGCCTTTTAAGATATATCCCACCGTTTTAATAATATAATTAGGAATGTCATATATTGTTTAATTTGCTGATCATCACAGTGTTCTTGATAAAAATAAGACGTATTTTTTAAATAATGGATTATGCAAGTAACCATTTATTTGTGTATGATCTCAAGTTCTTATAGTTATGTAATGAATATAATAAAAGTGTTAAGGTTGCCCAATAGAAATATCTTTATTTGGTTTTTTCCTTAATACACTTATAAAACAGTGGGCTTTCAAAGATTAAATAGTAAAATATGTACCTAAATGTTATATATACTTAGATAAAACCCTTTAGTTTTAAAAATGTTGCTCATTGTTAAGACATAAGGGTATAGATATAAAGTTTATTTTTTACACAAATGCATGAATGATTAAAATAATATATTTCTTGCAAAGTAACACCATTTTGTCACACAATTTTGTCCTTACTATAACAATCTATTTTTCTTATTTAGATCACAGACAGGTTTATAGTAATTGCAAGATTGAAGAATAATTCAACACTCATCACAGAATTATTTACTTGAAAGTAAAGAAGTTTTATTTTAATTATTATGTTTGTATGTTCACAGCACATGTACCTTATATTTTTTATTTTGACTAGGATTACATAAAAACTTACAATTTAATTAAAAATTTAGTGTACATTGTCGGTTATGTGGTTAGCTGCTATTGTGACAAATTTTATAGTGATTAAAACATAATTTGAGAGTGGAGTCTGTAAAGAATGTAGATTTCCTATAAGAGCAGTCAGATGAAAACAGGGTCTATTCATAATGAAAGTGTTGACTGTAAATCAATGACCACCTACTTGTTTTGCTGCTCTGTTCGTCCATTATTATTGTGTTTGTGTAGTTCCATACTGATCTGAAAATCTATTGCAACCAGCCAAAGAGTATCTATACGAGTTTTTCTACATATTAAATAATATTGCGAATTCCTAAAACAATTATATTGCAAATGCACATTTTGCTCATAGCTTCAAGTTTATGCCACATCGCCGGCAATGTAAACTGATCTGTAGGAACTCTTATAAGTTTTAAGGCTATGACTATGTAAATAATAATTATTATATCACTGATAAACGTAAATGTTAGCCAGTATTGCTATTTATTGTAATTTTTATGCTTCAATATTGGTTTTGTTGCATGGCCGAGCTGTTAAATTCTTTGGGAAAGCAAGAATTTATGCCATTATTTGACTGATTTGTTTGTTATGTGTGTCTAAGGCCCGTATTAATAAACGTTACTCAGCTCAAGTACGCACACTTGAGTACAATCTTGAGATTATGATCTTATTAATAGACATATCTCAAGATGCGGTTTAGGTTTACGATATCAGCTGAGTGCCACACTCATTAATAAACGAAACTCGTCTCACAAGTGTGTGTACTTGAGAGCAAGTCACGGAAAAGTGTTCCTCACTACAGCATTTTGAGATACTGTTTTTATGTGTTTATTAATTAGCAACGATCTTGAGATGCTGATATCGTAATGAGGGCGTATCAAATGATTACGCACTTGAGTTCGTTGTTGAGTAACGTTTATTAATACGGGCCTAATTTCATTTAAATATTTAGACTAAAATAATTGTTAATTTTATTATATTTAGATTAGTTGTGATCTATTCTGTGATTCAGACCCTATTTTAGTTTATTCCTTTCATTAATACCCTCTATCATGAACATCAATTATTTAGGTATTAATTTTTGTTTTCTTATTGTACAGTGATATTAAAATAGATATATGTCCAATTTGTTTTATAAATACTACTGGTCTATTTTATATAAAGTAAATGAAATGAGTTAATTTGAGTATTAGTGAGGTAGACAGACACAAATTACCTGTGAGTTTATTAATAAATTTCTATAATTAAGGTTTACAGTTTTATTTCAACTAGGTATGATCGATAAACCTTAGTATTATATATTAGGCCTTTACCTATGAAATTGTTGTTTTTAGGGTTCCGTAGCCAAATGGCAAAAAACGGAACCCTTATGGATTCGTTATGTCTGTCTGTCTGTCCGTCCGTAAGTCACAGTCAGTTTTTTCCGAAACTATAAGAACTATCCTGTTGAAACTTGGGAAGTAGATGTATTCTGTGAACCGCATTAAGATTTTCACATAAAAATAGAAAACAAAACAATAAATTTTGGGGGTTCCCCATACTTGAACTGAAACTCAAAAAAATTTTTTCATCAAACCCATACGTGTGGTGTATCTATGAATGTCTTCAAAAATGATATTGAGGTTTCTAATATAATTTTTTTCTAAACTGAATAGTTTGCACGAGAGACACTTCCAAAGTGGTAAAATGAGTGCCCCCCCCCCCCCCCGTAACTTCTAAAATAAGAGAATGATAAAACTAAAAAAAAACATGATGTACATTATTATCATGTAAACTTCCACCGAAAATTGGTTTGAACGAGATCTAGTAGGTAAGTAGTTTTTTTTTTAATACGTTATAAATCGTAAACCTCAATTTACCTTTCAATCAATCAACTCCAATATAAAAATAAATAATAATAATTTCATTACGTAATTATAATGTTAACTTATCAATAAATTAATTAAAAAGAATACTATTATTAAAACATCGATCAAAGTTCAACGAACTACAAGAACTTTTATATTATGTTACTTGCTGCTACGTAACATTGAGTTATACAAAACGTGTATAAATCAATGCTACGTAACCCTTCATGGGCGAGTCCGACTCGCACTTGGCCGCTTTTTTATGAAATAAGTCAGCGTAATTTGTTTATATTTTTTTATTTCTATTAATCAAAGTAATCACTTTTCATTAATCAGTGGCAGTTTATTGATGCCCTTGAAGATCTGGACGGGAGGCAACAAATTCTTCAAAACATTTTATACTGCCTCTCGGGTATTGTATTTTTTTCCGCCAATAAGTTATCCAAATTCTGGAAAAAGTAGAAGTCTGTAGGCGCAAGGCCTGGTGAGCACGGCGGATGCTTGAGAGTTCCAACCCCTGCTCTTGTAATGTAGAGACCATCTGTTGTGCGGTATGAGGTCGTGCGTTGTCGTGCAGGAGCAGCGGGGACGAGCGATTGACCAAAGCTGGTTAGAGACGTGCGAGCTTCTCCATCATTGTGTTCAGTTCTTCACAGTACACATGTGCAGTAATGCTCATCTCTTTTGGTAACAAGCTGTGATGAATCACACCGGCGCTAAACCACTAAACAGTGACCATAACTTTTCTAGGTGTAAGTTTTCGTGCACAATGCTTTAAATTGTTAAGGTTCTGAACCAGGATCCGACCAATTTGCTGAGCGATTGTTAAACAGAATCCATTTTTCGTCATAGGTAACAATGCGGTTCAAAATTCCTTCGTTTGTGTGCCTGTTAAGCAGTGCAAGAAACGTACTTCGCGCTGGCGATCATTGAGTTCGTAGGCCACCCATTTGTCAAGCTTTTTTAAATTGCGAATTTGACGCAAATTGACCAATATTGTATTGATGCTAACGTCTAAAACTGCTGCTAAATGAGCCGTAGATTGAGTATCATCAGCTTCTACAATCGCCTTTATGTGATGAAAACACATAGACTTAGAATATACTGGCGTAAGTATATTCTAAGTCTATGTGTAAAACATAACGCTAATCAATAAACAAATTAGTAATTTTGAAAAAAGTCTGTTTTTTTGAAAATAATATGCCATCAAAAACATAACTTGTAAAAAAAGCCAAGTCTCGCAACTCAGTTGTTCTACCGTAAAAAGTTGTGAGATCTATGTAATACCAAGTCGGTTAATTTGTTCAGTCCATAGATTGATACATAGATTGACTTGGCAATCGCATAAAAACACAATATATCTCACAAGTATTATTAAATTAAGTTATATTAACTTAGATTACAAATTAGATTACACAAGTTATATTAAATTAGATTGTTTAGTGCGATTGCCAAGTCAATCTATGTATCAATCTATGGACTGAACAAATTAACCGACTTGGTATTACATGGATCTCACAACTTTTTACGGTAGAAGAACTGAGTTGCGAGACTTGGCTTTTTTTACAAGTTATGTTTTTGATGGCATCTCATTACTTTTTGTAGATAGTTATATCTAGGTAGCTATTTACACCTATTATTCCATTATACATATATAGGTACACTGATTCATTCACTGCAAATGTAACTTTGTAATACTATATGTTTATATGGGATTACAAAGTTATTTATGCAGTTGGTGTATCTCGAAAGCTGGACCGAAATTGTAAAATATTTTAATTTTTCCTTGATTTATATATTAAACAATAATAATATTCCAAATTTGAAGTTTCTATGTCTGCTAGAAGTGCCTCAGAGTTTTGATGATCGGTCAGTCAGTGAGTGACAAAATGAAGAAACTTTGACTAGTTATAATTCTTAAACTACTGGTTCAAGTTTAATGAAATTTGAAATATACTGAGTCTATACAATGTCTACTTGGTTAGTAAAAATTCAGGCTTCTAGTTTTATCCATAACGAAGTTATAGGGTTTCGGAAATGGCCTGAACTGCTTCGAGAAAAGGATGGTACGGCCGTGCCGCTTTTTTGCTCGACTTGGCGGGGGCACTGCCGTGCCCCCAGATTAATTTGATATTAGGATTCTTAGCCAAACAAAACTTATTTTGATTTTGAAAGGGCCAGTACTGTAGAATGGCAATTTCATAGGTAAAGACCTATTATTGACGTATCAGAGGTAAAATATTTTTAGGTACAGTAATTTTGTTGCTTGATTGAAAATTACACAAAGATGTAAACTTACATTAGTCATTAAATGTGCAATCTAACTAACAAGCTAGCTTAATAATTGTGAAATAGAGCTGTTAACCCTTTACTAGCTGTTAAAGAACTTATGGCATGGAGTAAATAAGCACTAATGGATTCGTATAATTTTCGTATAGCGTCTATTGTGGTGTCGTTTCGAAAAAAAATTTTTCATCGACCAGTGGCGCTGATACTCCCCCTCCCCCTTTTACTTCGTTATCCAGTACTTGACTACAATCAGGATTATTGTTAGTATAAGTCTCTACAGGCTTACTCCTGAAATTGAATTCGATACAAAACCCACTTAGCTTCTTCAACTTCAAAAAAAGGAGAACTTTCTAAATAGGTACGACTGTATTTTTAATGTGTGTTAACTTATATTAAATTTCATTAAGCCGTTTAGAAATTGACATACAAACATACATTTATACACGAAAAACTGCCTCTTGAACTCTATCCTATCGAGATTAGGCCTAGCTCCCATCTCTGTTTAAATCAAGCAGGTGTCGCCAAGTAAGTGCGGTCACTTGTGGCACTGTATAACTTGCGCAGTTGATAGCTTTCGTCAGTACCTATTCAATTCTAAAGTTGTCATCTTGGTTGCATTTTACTAAGACTTCACTGAATATAAATATGTACAATTTGGCAAAAACAATTAGGCGCATGACAGGAATGGGAATGCGGTTTCGGCGTCCGGCTTTCCCTAGTGACCACTGACCAATCCTCGTTCCGCTTCCCTGTTTCCTTCCTAGTTCTAATATATTATCTATGGTTCTAATGACGTTGTAGCTGTCATGCGCTATTTGGCGCACGGTCAGTTTACTGTGCTTGACTCAAAGAGGGCTAATAGTCTTCCGCTGACCAGATGTCGTTGGTCGGCACTGAGGTGAAACTTTTTGTTATACAGTGTCATTTAATTGTGAATAATATATGCTATAATATAATAATGCTAGTTTTTAATAAAAGTTTATCAGTTGCTGGAGTATTATATTAACACACAAAACAATGCCTCAGTGGTGTTTTTTTTTAAATACGAGTAGGATATACTTCTACTTATTCTTTTTGCGCTTAATGCAAGGCTACCCTCCGGAAGCGGGGGAGGGAGGTGGTGAATGCTCATAGCATACCACGCAGCCGGCTGCGTGGTTATGTGGGACTCATTTTGAAGAAGTGCCTACCCACTAAACACCACCTGTGGGACTGGCTCTGGCCTGAGTGGCCTCTTCGCCGCATCGGAAACGACCCCCTTTAGGGAAGAGGGCGTGGGGCACACACCGTCGGGGACGGGAGCGCGGGTCAAAGAGTATCTATACGAGTTTTTCTACATATTAAATAATATTGCGAATTCCTAAAACAATTATATTGCAAATGCACATTTTGCTCATAGCTTCAAGTTTATGCCACATCGCCGGCAATGTAAACTGATCTGTAGGAACTCTTATAAGTTTTAAGGCTGTGACTATATAAATAATAATTATTATATCACTGATAAACGTAAATGTTAGCCAGTATTGCTATTTATTGTAATTTTTATGCTTCAATATTGGTTTTGTTGCATGGCCGAGCTGTTAAATTCTTTGGGAAAACAAGAATTTATGCCATTATTTGACTGATTTGTTTGTTATGTGTGTCTAAGGCCCGTATTAATAAACGTTACTCAGCTCAAGTACGCACACTTGAGTGCAATCTTGAGATTATGGTCTTATTAATAGACATATCTCAAGATGCGGTTTAGCTTTACGATATCAGCTGAGTGCCACACTCATTAATAAACGAAACTCGTCTCACAAGTGTGTGTACTGGAGTGCAAGTCACGGAAAAGTGTTCCTAACTACAGCGTTTTGAGATACTGTTTTTATGTGTTTATTAATTAGCAACGATCTTGAGATGCTGATATCGTAATGAGGGCGTATCAAATGATTACGCACTTGAGTTCGTTGTTGAGTAACGTTTATTAATACGGGCCTAATTTCATTTAAATATTTAGACTAAAATAATTGTTAATTTTATTATATTTAGATTAGTTGTGATCTATTCTGTGATTCAGACCCTATTTTGGTTTATTCCTTTCATTAATACCCTCTATCATGAACATCAATTATTTAGGTATTAATTTTTGTTTTCTTATTGTACAGTGATATTAAAATAGATATATGTCCAATTTGTTTTATAAATACTACTGGTCTATTTTATATAAAGCAAATGAAATGAGTTAATTTAAGTATTAGTGAGGTAGACAGACACAAATTACCTGTGAGTTTATTAATAAATTTCTATAATTAAGGTTTACAGTTTTATATCAACTAGGTATGATCGATAAACCTTAGTATTATATATTAGGCCTTTACCTATGAAATTGTCGTTTTTAGGGTTCCGTAGCCAAATGGCAAAAAACGGAACCCTTATGGATTCGTTATGTCTGTCTGTCTGTCCGTCCGTATGTCACAGTCAGTTTTTTCCGAAACTATAAGAACTATCCTGTTGAAACTTGGTAAGTAGATGTATTCTGTGAACCGCATTAAGATTTTCACATAAAAATAGAAAACAAAACAATAAATTTTGGGGGTACCCCATACTTGAACTTAAACTCAAAAAATTTTTTTCATCAAACCCATACGTGTGGGGTATCTATGGATATGTCTTCAAAAATGATATTGAGGTTTCTAATATAATTTTTTTCTAAACTGAATAGTTTGCACGAGAGACACTTCCAAAGTGGTAAAATGTGTGCCCTCCCCCCCTCCCCCTCCTGTAATTTCTAAAATAAGAGAATGATAAAACAAAAAAAAAACATGATGTACATTATCATGTAAACTTCCACCGAAAATTGGTTTGAACGAGATCTAGTAGGCAAGTAGTTTTTTTTAATACGTCATAAATCGTAAACCTCAATTTACCTTTCATACAATCAACTCAAATATAAAAATAAATAATAATAATTTCAGTACGTAATTATAATCTTAACTTGTCAATAAATTAATTAAAAAGAATACTATTATTAAAACATCGATCAAAGTTACAACGAACTACGAGAACTTTTATATTATGTTACTTCCTGCTACGTAACCCTTCATGGGTGAGTCCGACTCGCACTTGGCCGCTTTTTTATGAAATAAGTCAACGTAATTTGTTTATATTTTTTTATTTCTATTAATCAAAGTAATCACTTTTCATTAATCAGTGGCAGATTATTGATGCCCTTGAAGATCTGGACGGGAGGCAACAAATTCTTCAAAACATTTTATACTGCCTCTCGGGTATTGCATTTTTTTTCCGCCAAAAAGTTATCCAAATTCTGGAAAAAGTAGAAGTCTGTAGGCGCAAGGCCTGGTGAGTACAGCGGATGCTTGAGAGCTCCAACCTCAGCTCTTATAATGTAGAGACCATCTGTTGTGCGGTGTGAGGTCGTGCGTTGTCGTGCAGGAGCAGCGGGGACGAGCGATTGACCAAAGCTGGTTAGAGACGTGCGAGCTTCTCCATCATTGTGTTCAGTTCTTCACAGTACAGATGTGCAGTAATGCTCATCTCTTTTGGTAAGAAGCTGTGATGAATCACACCGGCGCTAAACCACTAAACAGTGACCATAACTTTTCTAGGTGTAAGTTTTCGTGCACAATGCTTTAAATTGTTAAGGTGCTGAACCAGGATCCGACCAATTTGCTGAGCGATTGTTAAACAGAATCCATTTTTCGACATAGGTAACAATGCGGTTCAAAATTCCTTCGTTTGTGTGCCTGTTAAGCAGTGCAAGAAACGTACTTCGCGCTGGCGATCATTGAGTTCGTAGGCCACCCATTTGTCAAGCTTTTTTAAATTGCGAATTTGACGCAAATTGACCAACATTGTATTGATGCTAACGTCTAAAACTGCTGCTAAATCAGCCGTAGATTGAGTATCATCAGCTTCTACAATCGCCTTTATGTGATGAAAACACATAGACTTAGAATATACTGGCGTAAGTATATTCTAAGTCTATGTGTAAAACATAACGCTTATCAATAAACAAATTACTAATTTTGAAAAAAGTCTGTTTTTTGAAAATAATATTAATTTGAAATTAGAATTCTTAGCCAAACAAAACTTACCAGCCAGTACTGTAGAATGGCAATTTCATAGGTAAAGACCTATTATTGACGTATCAGAGGTAAAATATTTTTAGATACAGTAATTTTGTTGCTTGATTGAAAATTACACAAGGATGTAAACTTACATTAGTCATTAAATGTGCAATCTAACTAACAAGCTAGCTTAATAATTGTGAAATAGAGCTGTTAACCCTTTACTGGCTGTTGAAGAACTTATGGCATGGAGTAAATAAGCACTAATGGATTCGTATAATTTTAGTATAGCGTCGATTGTGGTGTCGTTTCGAAAAAAAATTTTTCATCGACCAGTGGCGCTGATACTCCCCCTCCCCCTTTTACTTCGTTATCCAGTACTTGACTACAATCAGGATTATTGTTAGTATAAGTCTCTACAGGCTTACTCCTGAAATTGAATTCGATACAAAACCCACTTAGCTTCTTCAACTTCAAAAAAAGGAGAACTTTCTAAATAGGTACGACTGTATTTTTAATGTGTGTTAACTTATATTAAATTTCATTAAGCCGTTTAGAAATTGACATACAAACATACATTTATACACGAAAAACTGCCTCTCGAACTCTATCCTATCGAGATTAGGCCTAGCTCCCATCTCTGTTTAAATCAAGCAGGTGTCGCCAAGTAAGTGCGGTCACTTGTGGTACTGTATAACTTGCGCAGTTGATAGCTTTCGTCAGTACCTACTCAATTCTAAAGTTGTCATCTTGGTTTCCTTTTACTAGGACTTCTCTGAATATGAATATGTACAATTTGGCAAAAACAATTAGGCGCATGACAGGAATGGGAATGCGGTTTCGGCGTCCGGCTTTCCCCAGTGACCACTGACCAATCCCCGTTCCGCTTCCGTGTTTCCTTCCTAGTTCTAATATATTATCTATGGTTCTAATGACGTTGTAGCTGTCATGCACTATTAAGCGCACGGTCAGTTTACTGTGCTTGACTCAATGAGGGCTAATAGTCTTCCGCTGACCAGATGTCGTTGGTCGACACTGAGGTGAAACTTTTTGTTACACAGTGTCATTTAATTGTGAATAATATATGCTATAATATAATAATGCTAGTTTTTAATAAAAGTTTATCAGTTGCTGGAGTATTATATTAACACACGAAACAATGCCTCAGTGGTGTTTTTTTTAAAATACGAGTAGGATATACTTCTACTTATTCTTTTTGCGCTTGATGCAAGGCTACCCTCCGGAAGCGGGGGAGGGAGGTGGTGAATGCTCATAGCATACCACGCAGCTGGCTGCGTGGTTATGTGGGACTCACTTTGAAGAAGTGCCTACCCACTAAACACCACCCGTGGGACTGGCTCTGGTCTGAGTGGCCTCTTCGCCGCATCGGAAACGACCCCCCTTAGGGAAGAGGGCGTGGGGCACACACCGTCGGGGACGGGAGCGCGGGTCAACTAACACAGCCGCACGGGGGCGGCGGTGCTAGAAGGAGTGTGGGTGTGGGAGTTGCATGAGCGAGAATGCACTCACCGTACGGGGACGGTGAGCACGGGCTGCTAACACAACCACACGGGGGCGGGGGCGCTAGCGGAAGTGAGAGGGAAAGCACTCATACGGGGACGGTGATCGCGGACGGCTAACGCAACCGCACGGGAGCGGCGGCGCTAGCGGAGGTGGGATGGCACTCACCGCACGGGGACGGTGAGCGCGGACCGCTAACACAACCGCACGGAGGCGGGACGGCATTCACCGCACGGGGACGGCGAGCGTGGACCGCTAATACAACCGTATGGAGGAGGTGGCGCTAGCGGAGGCGGGACTGCACTCACCGCACAGAGACGGTGAACGCGGACCGCTAACACAACCGCACGGAGGCGGGACGGCACTCGCCACACGGGGACGGTGAGCGCGGACCGCTAACACAACCGCACGGAGGCGGTGGCGCTAATGATGCGGGATGGCACTCACCGCACGGGGACGGTGAGCGTGGACCGCTAACAAAACCGCACGGAGGCGGTGGCGCTAGCGGAGGCGGAACGGCACTCACCGCACGGGGACGGTGAGCGCGGACCGCTAACACAACCACCGGAGGCGGTGGCGCTAACGGAGGCGGGACGGCACTCGCCGCATGGGGACGGTGAGCGCGGACCGCTAACACAACCGCACGGAAGCGGTGGCGCTAACGGAGGCGGAACGGCACTCACCGCACGGGGACGGTGAGCGCGGACCGCTAACACAACCACCGGAGGCGGTGGCGCTAACGGAGGCGGGATGGCACTCGCCGCATGGGGACGGTGAGCGCGGACCGCTAACACAACTGCACGGAGGCGGTGGCGCTAACGGAGGCGGAACGGCACTCACCGCACGGGGACGGTGAGCGCGGACCGCTAACACAACCACCGGAGGCGGTGGCGCTAACGGAGGCGGGACGGCACTCGCCGCATGGGGACGGTGAGCGCGGACCGCTAACACAACCGCACGGAAGCGGTGGCGCTAACGGAGGCGGAACGGCACTCACCGCACGGGGACGGTGAGCGCGGACCGCTAACACAACCACCGGAGGCGGTGGCGCCAACGGAGGCGGGATGGCACTCGCCGCATGGGGACGGTGAGCGCGGACCGCTAACACAACTGCACGGAGGCGGTGGCGCTAACGGAGGCGGAACGGCACTCACCGCACGGGGACGGTGAGCGCGGACCGCTAACACAACCGCACGGAGGCGGTGGCGCTAGCGGAGGCGGAACGGCACTCACCGCACGGGGACGGTGAGCGCGCACCGCTAACACAACCGCACGGAGGCGGTGGCGCTAGCAGAGGCGGGACGGCACTCGCCGCACGGGGACGGTGAGCGAAGACCACTAACACAACCGCACGAAGGCGGTGGCGCTAACGGAGGCGGGATGGCACTCACCGTCCGGGGGCGGTGAGCGCGGACCGCTAACACAACCGCACGGAGGCGGTGCTGCTAGCGGAGGCGGGACGGCACTCGCCGCACGAGGACGGTGAGCGCGGACCGCTAACACAACCGCACGGAGGCGGTGGCGCTAAGAGGCGGAACGGCACTCACCGCACGGGGACGGTGAGCGCGGACCGCTAACACAATCGCACGGAGGCGGGACGGCACTCGCCGTATGGGGACGGTGAGCGCGGACCGCTAACACAACCGCACGGAGGCGGTGGCGCTAGCGGAGGCGGGAGGGTACCCACCCGGGAACAGCGAGCGTGGACAGCTAACACAACCGCACGGGGGCGGAGACGCTAGCTGCGGCGGGACGGGACGGGACTGACTTCTATTTAGGATTATAGGATAGGATGATTCTTTAACTTTTTGTACATTTTTAATTCTTTTTTAAAATTTTCTAGTTTTATAAATATTTGAGGTTTGGTTTATTTATTTTTATTCTAATTAATATAAAATAAACTATACAGAAAGAAACATCAGCCTTAGTATTTTTCGAACAAATTATCTTGCCCGCTATGAAATCTGTCAAATATTACACCTTATTTATAAATGGCGTCGACCTGGTGGCAGAAACAGTCGTGGATATCAATGGATTCGAAGATTAAAGCTCACTCACTGACTTAAAGGGCTCGTAAACGGCTATAAAATTGCATCTTGCAAGAAATCTTGTTATCTTTGTAATTTATATGTGCATACATCCATTACACCTTATCAAGGTTCATTGCTGAACATACGAGGAAATTAAATTAATGAAAAGTTTTGAGCCTAGGGTATTAAAAATGCTAATAGAAAAGTATACAAAATGTATTTTTCTTTGTAATTTGTAATTTCCTCTACTTCGATGCACTTCTTACATTTGTGATAAAGGGCTTTTAACCCAGTAAAAAATATTCGCCATCTTTGCTTCGAAAGTCTATCGCTGCCTTCATTTCTTCGTCACTCAAAAATTTTCGTCCATGCAGGTCTATCTTCAAATTTGAAAATAAGTAAAAAGCTAGGTCTGAACTTTATGGTGGGTGATTGATGAAATTCATTTTTGTTCAGGGTACGCCTTGCAACTCGCAGTGTGCACGGGCGCATTGTCTTGCAAAATCAGGAACCTTTCGCCACCTTGCCTCTTTTTAGGGTTCCGTAGCCAAATGGCAAAAAACGGAACCCTTATGGATTCGTCTTGTCTGTCTGTCGGTCTGTCCGTCCGTATGTTACAGCCACTTTTTTCCGAAACTATAAGAACTATGAAGGTTGAAACTTGGTAAGTTGGTATTCTGTGAACCGCATTAAGATTTTCATACAAAAATAGAAAAAAAAAACAAAAAAATTTGGGGGTTCCCCATACTTAGAACTGAAACTCAAAAAATCTTTTTTCATCAAACCCATACGTGTGGGGTATCTATGGATAGGTCTTCGAAAATAATATTGAGGTTTCTTATACCATTTTTTTCTAAACTGAATAGTTTGCGCGAGAGATACTTCCAAAGTGGTAAAATGTGTGTCCCCCTCTGTAACTTATAAAATAAGTGAATGATAAAACTAAAAAAAATATATGATGTACATTACCATGTAAACTTCCACCGAAAATTGGTTTGGACGAGATCTAGTGAGTAGTTTTTTTAATACATCATAAATCGTAAATGATGTTACTTGCTGTTACGGAACCCTTCATGGGCGAGTCCGACTCGCACTTGGCCGCTTTTTTTATATGATAAGGGTGACAAACGAGCACACAGTCCACCTGATGGTAAGTGATTGCTGCGGCCCATAGACATCTACATCTATCCTCTATTAAAAATCAAAATGTAGATGCGCCGCCACCCGTTAGGACCAAGATGGAATGCCTCATTTCTAGTAAAAAGGGCCTCCGGCCACCTGCACTCACCAAGCGAAACGCAGAGGTAAACCTCTACTTCACGGTGGTATTCTGTGAGGTCGTGGTACCACCCCGGTTCGAGCCGGCCCATCCGTGCGACAGCAAAAGCTGCCGCGTGGCTCTACCACTGTTACATTTTATTTTTTTATTTTAACAACCACTTGATACACTTTTGTGAAGAATACAGAGTAATTACCCCTGTTCATTGTACTATTCTCAGAAAGGAATTTAATTAACAAAATTCCTTCACATCCCAAAAAGCAGTGGCCATGATCTTGGATGTCGATCGCTCCTCTTTGAATTTCCGTGGCGGCTTTTCTCCCCTTTCAATCCACTGCATTGACTCTGCATCGTACTGCCGGATCAATGTTTCATCAACGGTGATAATGCGAGAGAGAAACACAAGTCAGGATTATCGCCACAGATGTCCAAAAATTCCTGCGAATTTGTGACTCGACGCTACTTGTCCAGCGGAGTAAGTATTTTTGGCACCCATCGTGCGCCATCTTTTGCATGTGCAAATGAGTTTTCAAAATATAGCCGATTCTTTCCTTGCTAATGCCTATTGATTCAGCTATCTGCCACAACTTGATTCGTCGATTTTCTAGAACAAGTTTCTTTGCCTTTTCAATATTTTCTTCATTAACACCAGTGTGGCTGCCCTGACCTGGGGTCATCTCCTAGCGACTCCCTGCCATGCTTGAATTCTCGGTTCAAACGTTTTACGGTAGCAAATGAAGGTCCCCGTAAACTGTCGACATCTCTTCAAATATTTCCGTCGGCGTTTTGTTCTTCTTTGTGAGGAATTTTATGACAGCTCTGTACTCCAATTTCGTACAATGCGCGGATGACTGAGATTTGATGATATTCACGGATTAATTACTAAAATCGTAATGATGCTAATGATGTAACACTGTATGTAGATATACTAAGGAGCGTGTTCGCAAATTAATAATATACAGCGCGAGACAATAATGAATGACACTTGAAGGTACCTATTTAGGCTCAAAACGTTTCAGCCGCCGCTCGTACACCTCCCCAAAGATTGCCTCATAACACGGGATAATTATATGTCGACTGCTGGAAACAGTGACATACAGAGATACTTTTTTCCCGATAAGTGACCTTCAATATTTTTTTATTGCGAATTTAAGGATATTTTCATAGGAAGGGTTGTCGGAAAGGGCAGAACAACGTCTGCCTGGGCAGCTAGTAGATATATAAATAATTCTTATTAAAATAATTTTTTACTTTGACTATCCTTGGTAAAATCGTGATGTCATAATTTTATTATCTGCATTAGGCAAGGTTTGTCCATAGATTGTGTATATGTTTTGTCTAACTCGGTCTAACTACCCGATACACTGATACTTTTTTAAAATAAAGATTCTATTTCTGACAAAGAATCCAAACCAAACAGTATTTATTGCAGGTTTATAGCTTTCTAAAGTAGGTGTTCTCTCTGACAATTATTTCACTTTTGCATTACATAAAACGTTTGCAAGAAAAAGTTTACCCAGGCATTAAAATGACCTAGCGGAACTCTCAGGCTGCAGGAATCCGACTATATTATGCTAATTGAGATCTGCTAACTAAAGAGTGTTGATCGTGTAATGACGGTGTGAGAATACCCACTGGCCCATATCATTCCATCATAAGAGACAACAGAGGGAAACAAATCAGGCGATGGGCAGCAGCGATTTCCTAATAACGATTAAAAATAAAAAAAATTCGGTTACCAACCCGTTTGCCAAGCGTGGAAACTATGGCAAATATCCCCCCTATGAGGTAATCTATGCGGAGGCCTAAGTTCAGCAGTAGACTAAGAGGCTGTAACGGTAACTAAAGTACCTAAATGTCCTACAAAGGAAGTAGAAGAGACGCCCTCTTATGTGAAAGCTGTAACGGACTTAAATTGCAACTTAAATCGTAAAATTCATAGCGAAACTACTATTCTAGGTGGGAAGACTCTTAATGGGGTTGTTATAAATTAATTTGCTTAATTCCGCATAAAGAAAGAAAATGATGTGTCCTGCCCAGCTTTAAGGGGACCTCCCACCCTCCCTCAATCGCGCGCACTTTACCCGTCGCCGTCAATCCCAGCACTACCATCCTCAGCACCACCACACTAGGCAGGACACACCACTCTCGAAAATACGACACGTGCTTTGCCTCTACACGAGGCATCCTCAGGTGAAGTAGACTCTGCGGAAGCTGGCCGCTGAGGATCACCTGAGGATGCCTCGTGTAGAGGCGAAAAATATATATATATATATATATATATATTGCGTATAATGGATTTCCGCAAAGTAACGCCTGATTCTATCAATTATGGGAAGACTCTTTTTCTGAATAGGAGTCCGTGTAGGTAGGCACCACCTTTTTACCTATTTCTCTCGTTAATTTGTAATGGCAGTGTTCAAGGAACAATAGATAAGAGCAAACGCTGAATAATGGAACGCTAATGAGGGTGCAGGCACACCGGATATCAATTAGATATTAATTAATTGATCTGCACATCTCCGGAACCGCGCATCCTACGCAAAAACGTAGATAGGCAAAGTAGGTAGGCACCACCTCCTTACTTATTTCTCTCGTTAAGCAGCAGTGTGTGCACTATTGTGTTCAGGTCTGAAGGGCACAGAGAGGCAGTTTAAGTACTGGCTGTGAGGCATTCCATCTTAGACCTCAGAGGTGACAATGCATCTGTAGTTATTTAGTTGGTTGCAGGTGCATGGAACTGCAGTAGCCACTTGTCGTCAGGTGAACTTTAAGTTCGTTGCACTTCAATTCCATGAAAAAAACTTGTTTTCGGATAAAGCCATCCGTTAGCAAACGCGCACTTTTCAAAATGACGCCACAGTTAAGAAAAACTTTATGCGGTGGTGTCTTTCCTAGTGTAGTGGTGTTGGGAGCAGTGGTTTTTGTTATAGGAGAGGAGGCAAACAAGCATGCGGCTCACCTGATGGTAAGTGACTACCGCCACACATGAACAACTACATCACCAGGGGAATTGCAGCTTTTTTTTTAAATATGGGATAAGGGTGACAAACGAGCACACAGTCCACCTGATGGTAAGTGGTTGCTGCGGCCCATAGACATCTACATCTATCCTCTATTACAAATCAAAATGCAGATGCGTTGTCACCCGTGAGGACTAAGATGGAATGCCTCATTGTCAGTAAAAAGGGCCTCCGGCCACCTGCACTCACCAAGCGAAACGCAGAGGTAAACCTCTACTTCACGCTGGTTTTCTGTGAGGTCGTGGTACCACCCCGGTTCGAGCCGGCCCATCCGTGCGACAGCAAAAGCTGCCGCGTGGCTCTACCACTGTTAAAAACGATTAGACTCTTTTCTTGAAGGTCCCCAAGTCGTATCGGTCCGGAAATATTGCTGGTGGTAATCGATTCCACAAGGAAGTTGTGCGAGGAAGAAATTTCTAAATCGCACAGTGGTGGACCGCCAATCATCCAGATGGTATGTATGGTATCGCGAGTTTTGTCGCAATGAGAGCACTCCCCGTGATAGATGCGATAAAATACGCAAAGAGAAGCAACATCTCTACGCAGTGCCAGAGAGTCAAGCCGATCGGAAAGAACTCGGTCGTCAACGATTCGAACCGCTCTGCGCTGGATGCGGTCACGTGGAAGGAGCTGGCACTGGGGAGCCTCTGCCCAGAGATGGGAATAGTGTTCCATGTGAGGCCGAACCTGCGCCTTGTAAAGTTGCAAGCGGTGTGCCGGCATGAAATACTGTCCCGCTCTGCTGAGCACGCCAAGCTTTTTAGAGGCCAATTTGGCCTTCTCTTCCAAGTGACCACGAAACTGCACGTCACTCGATATGTCGACACCGAGGATTCCGATACTGGCTGAGGCAACAAAAGAAGTGCCTTGAAACTGAGGAGATACGATAAAGGGGTTCTTCTTAGCGGTAAACTTGTGTCTTCTGGGGATTGAACTGGACTAGATTTAGTCGCCCGCAGTCTGAGGCTTTGTTCGACAAAGTTTGTTCCGGTACTTGGCGACGTTTTCCTGAGAAATATTGGCACCGCCGGTGTATAAAGCATCACCAGTGCTGTCGTCTGCATAGCAATGAATATTACTGGTTTGCAAAATATCATTGATATGCAGAAGAAACAGCGTTGGTGATAGCACGCAGCCTTGTGGAACACCAGCGTTAATGAGCTTGTTATCGGAGCATGCACCATCTACTACGACCTTGATGCTCCGATCTGCAAGAAAACTGGTGATCCAATAGTACAATTTCTCAGGAAGCCCATAGGAAGGGAGCTTTGAAAGAAGCGCTTTGTGTCAAACCCGATCGAAGGCCTTCGCAATGTCCAAACTAACGGCCAACGCCTCCCCCTTGGACTCCACTGCCTGCGTCCATCTATGAGTTAGGTAACCTAGAAGATTACCAGCTGAGCGACTTCGACGGAAACCGTACTGGCGTTCACTAATCAGATGGTGATCCTCAAGGTACCGCATGAGCTGGCAGTTAATAATAGTTTCCACTTCCTTGTTTGAACAAGGAGGTGATAGTGATAGGACTGTAGTTGGATGGATCTGAGCGGTCGCCTTTTTTCGGCATGGTGCACCAAAACTGTTTTCCATGAGTTTGGGACTATGCCTAGGGCGTAGGAGAACCAGAAAAGACGCGTTAAAACCGGTGCCAACTCGGGAGCACACGTCTTCAGCACAATGCGTGTGGAGTCAATCAGGCCTACTCGACTTGTTGAGTAAAAAGAGAGCATAGCAAATCGGCTTTCTCCTTTGCGGCATGGGCCAGTGAGTCGTCCTCTCTGTGCAGAGATAGAAGAGATGGCTGACAGAAGTTCCCTTGGACAGCCTTGGCGAGAGAGCAGAATGCACGTGTTCCCGAAGGGAGGCGAACTAGCTTCTCGCCAATTCTGCCGATGTGCTCTGACTTTGCCTTGGCAATGACACTTTTGAAGGACCTGGAGGCGGAATTGTACTTCTTTTTAAGAGCACTGGTGTTTACATCCCGGGACGTTGATGCCCGGTAGCACTCCTGCTTATAGCGTGATGCAATTTTACAGGAGTGACCAAACCATGACTGAGTTCTACCTCCAATAGGCACCACATATGATGGAATAAATAATTCGATTCCCAGAAGTACCACATCGGTGACAGAATCAGTAACAACGTTGGGGTCATCTGGCGAGAAGCAAACCCGCCCCCAAGGGTAGGATGCAAAAAAAGACCGCATTACGGTGCTGGGATTATTGGTGACTGTGATAGTGCACTCTGTTGAAGGAGGACGGGAGGTGCTCTTCAAATTAGGTAAGACACATAATTTAATTTAATTTTATTATATGAATCTCTAACTTTTAACATCTTTAAATGAAGAACCCGACTGCAGTGATAATGTCCTTCAGACCGACTTTCAGTCAGGGTAGCCGATTTTCACCGAGACTAGCCATCTGCGCAGGACAGGATTATAGTGCCCGAGTGTGAGCGCAAACACGGTCACTTTCTATTCCTTCACTTTCATAGTCTGATGGACGGTAAGCCGACACGATCAGGGAATGACCAAACGCTGGGCGTTGTACTGGGCTGTCCTTTACGTACTTTCCAAGGCACGAGGGTGAAACACCGCCAATCCTGACCCAAGGCTGAAAGCTTAGCTTAAAAAATGTCTAATATCGTGGAAACATTTAACATACATAAATTTCACATGGACAAACATCTAGACTAGAAGTAATTATCGATAGACCATATTTTTTTTCGAGCAACTTATCATGTTTTATGGAATCAAACTCGCAGTCTTCAGAATTGCTGACGAATGTTTGGCAACGGCGCTGCCGAGCAAACGTGGTATGGATTATATTAACAAAATAGCGACCCGTCCTGGCTTCGTCTGCGTAGATTTTATTATATATACACTCACGCCTGTCACTCAGAGGGGTAGGCAGAGACTATGGACTTCCATTTGGCACGATCCTGACACACCTCTCTCGCTTTCTCCACATCCATATACATACGCATACACGCATATACGCATACACGCTCGTCGCGTAAAGGTACTCTTGATTTGGCCCATTTTCAATATATCGCCAATTTGGTCGATAAAATTTCGCCTAGGGCGACCCTTCCCGACTCTGCCGTTCACCTCTGCAACATAAATTTGCTTTGTCACTCTTTCCTCATTCATTCTTTCTACATGACCAAACCACCGAAGCATTCCTTTCTTAATCCTGGGCACAACATCTTGCAAACCACACTCTTCTCTTATTAAACAATTTCTCACTCTGTTATTCATAACCCGGTTTTTATTGAAATTTGATTCATGGGGGGAGTGCAGTTTTCACTCAAAATTCGGTCAAGGCAGCATTTTGATGATATGCCTAAAAGTACGCTCTATTTAATGGTGAATAAAATTACTGTGAAATTGCAATTAAAAATTTCATTGGTCCCCGCCGGCACTAATGAAATTGTTAATTGCAATTTTAAGTGCTGATTTACCACGTCCTCGGCGGTCAAGGAAAACATCATGAGGAAACCTGCATGTCTGAGAAATAAGAAAAAATTATTTCGACGACATTTGAAGTTCGCCAACATGCATTGGGGCAGCGCGGCGGACATTTCCTTTCCCTAAAACCCTCTCAGAAATGAGAAGAGGCCTGTTCCCAGCAGTGGGACGTAAATAGGCTCCAACTTTACTTTAAAAATGACTTAATTTAGTGTAGTGCCAAATGTATCTTTTAACCTCTCAGAAGAAAGTTATTGTTATGTCTGGGTCCTTTTAAGGTTTCTAGAACTATGAGTCTGGTGCTATAGTTTGGTTGTATAGTTTGTAGAAGGATGATTGGGTGTGTGTAGGTATGTATGTAATGGTCATTATAATCATAATTCTTAATCTGCGACAGTTCACTATTGGACATGGCTGAGGTCCTGAGGCGCGCCACTTAACCCGGTCTTCGGCTAAGTTCGTTGTTAAATTTTGCATCTCTTGAGCACAATTAATGATATCGACTCGGACTGATTTCAGTCGATCATAATTGTGTAATTAGCAGGGGCAATATATAGATCCATATTATGGGCTTTTTGGGTTGCAGCCCAGGGCCCCGTGGATATAAAGCCAGACATTAAATACAAGAGCTAACAAAGCATTAAAAATAATTATGATGATGTTATGAATATTTTATGATTTTTAATGAAAATGAGGATGAGAAAGTTAATTTTCGAAAAGAGATACACCATACATATATCAATTAAGAAAATGTGTTTATGACAAAATTGCCATTCCACCTAATTTTGGGGGCCTGCCCCTAAGTAGTGTTAGCCCAGGGCCCCACTAATTTGTGGTCCGCCCCTGGTATTTAGAACAGTACCACTTTTACTCATGTACCTAGATTGTGAATATCGTTGGAGCATATTAGTTTTATGTTATGTAGAATTTAATGGTATTTAATTATATATTTCAGGTTTCCTGTTTATTTACATCCTAAAGTTTATATCAAGGATCTTTCGGGTCAGACACATTTTTTTAAATACCTATCGTTATAAGTGGAAAAGCCATGCTGTAGCTATATTAATTGTATAATTGTAGCACGAATGGGTCGGCTCGACCGGGGAAGGATCACGCACTCACAGAATACCAGCGTAAAATAGCAACTTAATGCTGCTGTGTTTTGTATGGTGAGTGTAGAAAACCGGAGACCCTCTTTACTGGAAAAGAAGCATTCCATCTTAGTCCTCACGGCTGACAATGCATTTACATTTTAATTCCCAAACGAGGATAGATGCACATGTCTATGGGCTACAGCAACCACTTATCATCAGGTGGACTGGGTGCTCGCTTGTCACCCTTATCATATAAAAAAAAAAACTATCAACGTACCTAGTAGACGTTAAAAACGGAGGTTCTTTTGACTGAATAAGTTGGGACCAAAAAATCACGCAGTTATATGGGTACTGAAAAAGACAATAAGAAAAAGTTAAGGTTACTGCAAAATACCCCACAATATAAATTACCTGCATACGAAATTACCAGTCTCGCCGGGATCTTACAATCTTGTAAGGTTGTAAAATTGTAGGCGGACCGACGGCAAGTTCCATTATGGTATACCCTGCATTGTAAAGAAAGTAACAAAAAATTTACTAGATGTTTGCCTCGGAACAGATATCTTACAAAAATTTGTAACGAAATGGATTGAAATAGAAAAAAATTAAACTAGAAGTTTTTTAATAAGGAAATGCTGTGGTCGCGGAATGAGTCGTCAACTTCCTCTTCCCAACTCGTTCAATTCGTACTTTCATGTGCATTTCCAATCTCGTCTAACGCCTGAGCTCGAAGAAGCAACGTGATATTTATGCTTCTTGTAAAAACGCTACAAGTTGAACAATGGGCGCTCATGGTATAGTAAATGCGCACACCTAGAAAGTCTCATCAATATAAAAAAAAAACATATTATATAGTTCGCTTTGCTTTTATCTGGTAGACTCTGGTGGACTGACTAGTTTAGAATTGTTCGTCAATGAAAGTGGAAACATTGAATTACTATAAATCCTTAACAGAATAATTCAACAGTGGTAGAGCCAGGCGGCAGCTTTTGCTGTCGCATGGATGGACCGGCTCGAACCGGGGTGGTACCACGACCTCACAGAATACCAGCGTGAAGTAGAGTTTTACCTCTGCGTTTCGTTTGGTGAGCGCAGGTGGTCGGAGGCCTTTTTTACTGGAAATGAGGCATTCCATCCTAGTCCTCACGGGTGAAAACGCATCTGCATTTTGATCTGTAACAGAGGATAGATGTAGATGTCTATGGGCCGCAGCAACCACTTACCATCAGGTGGACTGTGTGCTCGTTTGTCACCCTTATCCTATATAAAAAAAAATTAATAGAATCGTTCTACTAGGGATCCATATTCGAAGTTCATTTCAGAGCTACTTTATTTATCAATTTGCACATATTTTTTATGCTAAAAGGTTTTTAAGGCCTCTGCTTATTAGTATTATCTATGGTTCAGATCTAATATAACAAAAAAAACACGGCAGTCGCTACCACGCCCACGTCACATCCCCGTATACAATGCTATTATTATATCATTTCGTCTCAGTTCAATGTATGTAGGTAGGAGGTACAAGATGCCAAATAGCATTTAATGTAGCAACGCGCTCTTGTAGTGTGGATAGCGTGAACAAACTCATCTTTATTGAACAAAATAATAAGAGGTATAATTATGTTTGCACTTCGTACAGGCGTACGTAGTATCTGTGGTAGTATTGTAGGTTCGTATGTGTTAAGAGCCATGCCAGAACTATAGAATGGTTGCAGCACGATGGATCGGTTCGACTGGGAAGGACCACGCTCTCACAGAATACTAATGTTTCGTATGGTGAGTTTAGAGAACCACTCTTTTTACTCGAAACGCGGCATTCCATTTTAGTCCTCACGGGTGACAACGCATCTGCATTTGGATTCTCAATCGAGGATAGATGTAGATGTCTATGGGCCACAAAGTCTACTTACCATCAGATGGATTGTGTTTTTTTATAGAATAAGGGTGACAAACGAGCACACAAGGTACAAATTGTTTGAAAAAAAAACCCATGAAATATAATATCAAGTGCATTTATTGTATAAATTAGTGTAAAAAACTTAACAAAATGTTTAAATGTCCAATATAAAACTCAAAAACGTAATAATATTATCTAATTTGGTGTTAATAAGATTTGATCACAGTAGATAAGTGAAGACAGAATTAATATAACGTAATGCAAGTCACAGTGCCCTTAAAATCAAGGCTTTTTACATATTAATTACACGTAAAGTAGTAAATGCCATACATGCGTCCCACTCATAGAGTACAGTAATATTTATGAATGATTTACATCTGAGCTCAGACCTATAGTTTCTGAAATGGTTTTTTCTCAGAGGGAAAATACACCGCACTACCCCTATGCATGTTGAAACAGAAGTAAGTAAGTAAGTGCTAAATCATAGTATCATAGTTATATTCAAGCCTATCCGTACACATTAGTATATTCGTATTTTACCACAGTGTGTACATCAACTTATGAGTTTAAAAATAAGCTATAGAAACACAATAATTAAAAGAACAATAGAACTTTAATACAAACTGATAATCTACGCAGGCGATTGACTTACGATATTTACTTATGTTCTATAAAAATTACGTCTTTTATACATTTGTTTTCAAAAGAAAAACAAATCATATTGATTATGCACGCACACATTATATCTTTGCTATATAAAAATAATTCCAAATTAAATATTTATGCAATAATAAGAGTAAAATTAATCGTTTAATAAGTACTTAGCTGGATTATCACAAAAATAATTTACATTATTATTTGTAGTGAACAAAGAAACTTTTCATACAAATATGTACTTATGAAATATCTTTAAAAAGTGCTAGTGCACTGGCATAAGGGTACAGTTATGAATAAAAAAAAATATATCTAAAATCTAATAAATAAAAAATAATTTTTGTTTGTTCGTATTTTGTGCACGGCCATACCGTTCATCAGATTGCGGTAAAACTTGGTCGAAATATTGCTTGCACTTCCGCGAAGGTTATAGGCACAGTACAAATAACAGTAGGTTGCGCGCGTATCGAACTGACAAATTTATTTGAAAGTCATGTATCCTAATCCTATTTATTTATCATTCCTAATGAGGGCTAATAATCTTCCACTCACCAGATGTCGCTAGTAGCGACTGAGGTAAATTTTTTTGTTACACAGTGTCAGTTAATTGAGAAATTAATTTTAAATTATAGTTTAAAATTATCTAGAGTACTATATTAATACATAACACATTGCGTCAGTGGTTTGATTTTTAATTTTATGCACTTTATAACTCTTTTTTTAAAAAATCGGCTTTTAGTTATATTTATAGTTTGGTTTATTCATTCGTAATGTAATTAATATAAAATATAACTAATAATACAGAAAGAAACGTTAAAAATTACATTTTCTTAAGAAATTATCGTCCCCGCTATGAAATCTGTCAAATATTTTACCTCACTGTAAAGTGGCGCCGCCCTGGTGGCAGAAAAAGTCGTGGATGCCCTCATTAAACAATATAACTTCCAAATATAAAACGATATTTCCACAATTATTTCTTCTGCGGCTGCAATGCGCCGGGTACCAACTATAGTATTAAATAAAATAATGAAATAACTTGAAAACAAAAGTTGCTGCCAGTCACGATCTTAATGAACAAAGATATTAATACTGACATTAAAAATATATATATTCATCGAAACTATATGTAACATTTAAATCTTAATACCAGTGTATGAGATGTACATAGTGTATATTTGTAGTACAAAATAATTATTATTCAAAGTAGAGACATGAATATTTAATCTTGATTAACATACGAATCTTGGAAATACATTTTTTAACCTGAGAAGTGAGACGTAATATAAGGGTAGGGGGCCTAATGTAATCAGTTCTAAAAGAGTTTATGGAGCAAGAAAGAGACCATCGTCCACCGCGCTGATCCAGTGCGAATGGAGGAGGAGGAGCTAAATTAGCGTTCCGATAGTTTAGCTCCTCCATTCACATAGGTACTCTAAATATTTTACGATGTTGAGCGCTGAGCAACACTGGCAGTGACAGTTTTACAGTGATACCGATGGGTATCAAGTTCAGGTTGATAGTGTGATATGAAATTTAAAGTGCATAGACCTTTATAATATGGATTTTATATTGAATTACTGATTATTAAGTGGCGAAGCTTGCGAAGACACTTATTGATTTCACGATGTCTGTCCGTTTGTGCGTCTGTCCGTCTGTCCCACGATTATCTCGAGAACGGTTTCGAATTTTCAAATTCTGTTTTCAGCAATCGATTACTGATCACCCAGGCATCTGAACCTCCTATTTTGAAACTGATTGCTCAACGGCAACCGTTAGAAATCGCTACAAAGCTGATTGCTTCGCCACTTTGCTACGCTGTTAGCTTGCTAGGTTTATTAGTGTTGTATATGTCGCTGCCAACTAGCTTAATTAGCTGTTCAATTAAGAGCCTAGCCTTTTTAATAAACGACGCCGTTCATTAGCGGCCTGAATGATGTTCATGATACAGTATTGCACCTATTTTGTAATAAAGCAACAGTAGTTTATGCTGCGGCTGGGGTGACACTTGTGCCACCCTAAAACCGCATACATTTATAAAAATAGCATAAACCTAATAATTAGACACAGACGAGCGACATTACGTGGTACCTCAGCTTATTAATCTCATTCAACGAGATGGCACCGTTTAGTTAAAAGGCTGAGCTGTTAATTGAACGGCAAAAATACTTAATATTAATCTTCATCGAGTTTCTATATAGACAACCTAGAGTTATATTATATAGAGTATAGTGTCAGATAAGCGAACATAACTAGTTAGCGTGTTTAAATGTAGAAACAAAATAATTAATTTAGAATGTATTTTTTAACTACATAAAGTTTTAAAAATATTTAAGTACAAGCAATATTTTTTGTTTGAAATAAAACTAATTATGTAAATGCGATAAGAGATCTTGAAAATTCTTATATTTTATAATAATTACGAGTATTGAGGTAATGGACGGAACATTAGAACATAACAGTCTTCAATTACATTAATGCAATTAAGCAATTATCAGTGCTATTTTTTTTATAAAACGTAAGCTAATTAAATAATAAGTACAAAAAAAGAAGCAGATCTTATACATCAATGTAAGTGCCTTGCTTTTAAAATGTGTAATAATTTACATATAACATTTATATGATAATTGTTCGACTTTATGAATAATATAAAAATATTAAAAATGTATTTTTTTATAAACAAGCGATAATTATTTGACAATATGTACTCAAAAGGCCTTATTCACATTCACTAGGTACTGAATTTTGTTCAGTTATAAAATCGAAAATACAAAACATGTTAATGGTATTTATTTAGCGAAATACAAGCAGCATTAAGCTGCTGTATTTCGTATGGATATATCCCGGTCGAGCAGACCCATTCGTGCTACAACCATAATATAGCTGCAGCGTGGCTCTACCACGTAACGAGTTATTTTTAACACAACAATACAAATATATATGTTTCTGAATGTGAGTGGTGCACTGACGACTTGTACAGTAGCACGAATGAGCAGCATAATGTCACTGTATTCCGTGAACCGGTGACTCACTTTAATGGTAACAAGCATTCTATCTTAGCCCTCAGGGGTGATAACACATTTGCATTTTGTAACTTAGATAGATGTAGCTAGATGGATGTCAATGGGCCACAGCAGTCACTTATCCTCATTTAATGTGCGTTCGTTTAACTACCTTTACTTGTATAAAACATCGGAGTGTCTAGTCGTTTGCTAATCGGACGACTGATATATTTTATTCGGGGTTGTTATAATAGTTTAGTTTATTATTTAATTCAGCGTAAAGAAAGAAAATGATGTGTCCTGCCCAGTTTTAAGGAGACCTCCCATCCTCCCTCAATCGCGCGCACTATATTCGTCGCTGTCAATCCCAGCACTACCACCCCCAGCACCACCACATTAGGCACGACACACCACTCTCGATAATACGACACGTGTTTTGCCTCTACACGAGGCATCCTCACGTGAAGTAGACTCTTCGTAGGCTGGCCACTAAGATAAATAAGATTCTTGGTTTATAATAACCCCATTATTTCCCAGGATTTCCGCGAAGTAACGCCTGATTCTATTAATTATATTTTATTCGTCCACTAATCGGATCAATCCAATCTTGCAGTATCAGTAATAGTAGGTTGAGGTGCGGTTAGGGTGGCCCATGAGCCAACTCACAACCGCGTACATTATATTCATATAATCGTTAACCACATATAAATTAAAAGATTGAATGTATTTTACGTTGATACTAGTGCCATCGCACAGTCGTTGAAAGCACTATATTCCCCACTTTTCATTCAAAAGACGGTGCTACTACTTACATTTATTATTTATACCGAAGCGTAAAATTCGTCACCTAATAATTTGTCAGAGTGACTCATCCATGCCCCATATAGTATATAGATACCCTATATGCCCTATATAGATACTATTTTGAATTCCACTACGAACTGTGTTGTCATCCATAAAAAGTGAACACATTTGATGGATATTTAGCTAATTATGATACTATGTATACGTTGTGTAAAAATTAAAGTGCCGCCATTTATTTGTATGACGGCAAAAAAGTGCTACACGTCAGTAAATTGTTCGAAAGTTATTATGTACATTTCTGAATATTTTCAATTCATATTATGTATGAATAAGGCCTTATAATAATACATAGATTAATATGTTGTATTAATGTTTAAATGTACGTATATATTATTCATGTTATGTAGTGCCGGTGACGGTGTCCCTCATTTCCCTGCCTTTGGTTTCTATTGGCAGTGCTAGACAGGCGACGGCTGCTAACACTGCCGCTAAAGAATACACCCCAGTTGCTATAACGATTGAGTTCTTCAATAGAACCTGGAAACATGAAATTATATTACGTACCTTCACCGTGTATACTATATGTATAAACATAGCCCATATCGTCTCGAGGGTGTCGTAAGAGGCGACAGAGGGAAAATAAAACAGGTGATGGGCAGCATCTTCCTGATAATAACTCAAAATAGTAAAAAACTGCGGTTTCAAACCCGCTTGCCTAGCGTGGATTTTGCCATAGTTCCATGTTCCAAATCCTCGAAGGGGCATCATTGTCTGGTCCTAATTTCGTCTTCCGCTCATTTCTATACACTCGTGAAAGGAATCAATATATATAATATATTCAATAGGTAGAGCCACGCGGCAGCTTTAGCTGTCGCATGGATGGGTCGGCTCGAACCGGGGTGGTACCACGACCTCACAGAATACCAGCGTGAAGTAGAGGTTCACCTCTGCGTTTCGCTTGGTGAGTGCAGGTGGCCGGAGGCCCTTTTTACTGGAAATGAGGCATTCCATCTTAGTCCTCACGGGTGACAACGCATCTACATTTTGAATTGTAATAGAGGATAGATGTAGATGTCTATGGGCCGCAGCAGCCACTTACCATCAGGTGGACTGTGTGCTCGTTTGTCACCCATATCATATAAAAAAAAATTTTATTACGTATTTTAATATTCTTGGTCCGATGTTTGAAGTCTTATTTTTAACGTTTCTTAAAATATTCTAACTTCTCTCAAAATGTCATCTTCACAAACTTGGTACTTCTCTAATGGGTGTCGGACGAAGCTTTAGTGATCTAGGTGGAAATGCCGTATCTACACAAATATCTCTATCAACAAATCAAATCCTTTAATTTGGTGATAGGAAGCGGTATTTTCATTTGTATTTATAGCGTAGGTATATGAAACTGAAGGAGGGGTCAGGATCGTGCCAAATGGAAGTCCATAGTCTCTGCCTGCCCCTCAGGGTGACCGACGTGTGTTTATGTTATGTTAATTGCAGGGGCTACCTGTGAAATTGTTATTTCCTGTGATACCTGTGACCTATTTGTGATATTGACGTGTTCGCGGTGAAAGAACGCATCATGAGGAAACCAGCATGTGTGGGAAATACAACATTCGGATACAACCTTCTCAGAAAAGAGATGTCGAGATTACGAGGCTTGTATATGCTTTTAATGTTAATTCTAATGTATTACTGACTGTTATTCTAGATAAACGAGCAATTTGGCTTAAACAAACCTGCGCAACGTATGGCGTAATCATAGCACCAAGTCTTGCTACGCCACTGCAAGCACCGACTGCTGTCGCTCTGAGGGCTGTCGGATAAACCTGAAAATTGGAAACAAGGAACTCACTTTTGTTGCTAGAAAGTATCCTGTCGTGAATGGAAACTATCAGCTGCGCAGAAAACACAACAGTGCCGGGCACAAAATACGGAAGTATAGTCTGTTCGCTTAGATACGGTCGCCTTTGTGTCGCGCCGCCTTGGTACGTGCCGCATTATGTCAAAAGCTGCGACGGCATTTATAAACGAAGCGCCGTAGTGAAAGGTTCTTTGCACCTAACTTGTGATTACTATTTATATTCGTATTTTATTATAATAACCATGAGAATAAAATAGTATTTATTTTATTAATAAGGAAACATTATGGAAAACATTTATTTAACTAACACAATATAAAATTATAAAGTACAAGCAAAATAATAAGTGCGCCTCCTGATGTACCGACACTATCTTAGTGAACACACACACACACACACACACACACACACACACACACACCCGCACCCGCACCCGCACCCGCACTCACACTTACACACACTCACACTCACACTCACACTCACACACTCACACTCACACTCACACTCACACTCACACACACTCACACTCACACTCACACACACTCACACTCACACTCACACTCACACTCAGACTCAGACTCAGACTCACACTCACAATCACACTCAGACTCAGACTCAGACTCACAATCACACTCACGCAGTGAGAAGTATGCAAACTCTAATTTTACTTCTTTTCACAGATTTTGTGAATTCTTACCTCTGGTGTGTAAACATAGGCCGCTTGGAATAGTCCCGCGATGATACCCCGCGCCAGGAATAGTATACACGTAAGAAAGGTTCGACTGCGAATAGAAGATATTTTTTTTATAAGATAGGGTGACAAACGAGCACACAGTCCACCTGATGGTAAGTGGTAGCTGTGGCCCATAGACATCTACATCTATCCTCGTTTGCGAATCAAAATGCGGATGCGTTGTCAGCTGTGAGGACTAAGTTGGAATGCCTCTTTTCCAGTAAAAAGGATTTCCGGTTCTCTACACTCACCATACGAAACACAGCAGCATTAAGCTACTATTTTACGCTGGTATTCTGTGAGAGCGTGGTCCTTCCCCGGTTCGGCCGACCCATTTGTGCTACAACTATACAATTAATATAGCTGCCGCATGAGCCATACCACGTACAAAAGTACAAAGATTCCAAAAATACTCTGTCTACTGATTTTTCCTTGTGATGGCATAACAGAAAGTCATAGTCGCTTTCCCCTACGCTGTAAATGCCATAAAAGTCCAAGACTGCGATCGATCGAGATATCTCGTTTACTCTAGACGTAAGCAGAGTTGTCGCAGTACGCGAGCAACCCAAAAAGAAAATAATCGTAGAAATGTGAAGTCCGCCAACACGCATTGGGACAGCGCGGCAGACACTACCTTGCCCTAAAACCCTCTCAGAAATGAGGGTAGACCTGTGCCCAGCAGTGGGACGTACATAGGCTAAATTGAAAGTAAGACTATTAAGACGTAAATACCCGAGATCGGCGACGGGCAACAACGTCGAAAGTGCCAAACACCTGACACAGCGATTGCAGAGGCAAATCGTCCTTACGCCATGCGAGGCCATTGTCTAGTACTGGACTTTTTCGGGCTGATAAAGAAAAAGAAGAGGGCCGTTGTGTGGTAGCTCAGATGGTTAGTGGTCACTGTAAATTTCACAGTATGCGAGCAACCTGGATTCAATCCCCGCCGGCACCAACGAAATTGTTAATTGAAATTTTAAGTGCTGATTTACCACGTCCTCGGCGGTCAAGGAAAACATCATGAGGAAACCTGCATGTCTGAGAAAGGAGAAAAAAAATCGAAGACATGTGCAGTCTGCAAAACACGCATTGGGGCAGCGCGGCGGACATTTCCTTGCCCTAAAACCCTCTCAGAAATGAGAGGAGGCCTGTGCCCAGCAGTGGGACGTATATAGGCTGTAACTTTAACTGTAATGAAAAAGAAAACGCGATCGCTAACTTGGAGATCACACATAATATAAAAGTGCTCACTTTCCGTTATAAGTCAGCAAACAGATACAAAGAGCGAAAATAATAAACTGTGCCGCCATTGTTCTTTTTCGTCCGCATTTCTCGATGATGAAAATTGTTGCGAAGATACCTGAAGAAAAAACATATTATTTAAAGAGGGTCTTATATATTTTATGTAGCAAGTTTATGCTAATGTCAGGTTTTTAATCAAAAGCCAAGGCTTTTGACCCAGAACCGGCAGAAGACAAAATTTTTACTTGATTTTATCACTAACCTAAAAAATACCTGTTGTTTGATCAAAAAACCTGGACTTGTTTATGTTTACGATAAAATTTATACTTAGGTTAGGTTTGGTTATCTAATTGTTTTTTTAAAGAAAGGTTAAGTTAGGTTAGGTTATCTCATTGTTTTTTTTTTAAAGAAAGGTGAAGTTACGTTAGGTTATCTAATTGCTTTTTAAAGAAAAATCAACCGACATTGATTATTTTATCATGAAACTAAAACAGTCTAGGTGTTTATGAAAGAAAAAAACTGGATTTTCTCAGGTTTATTATATTAGGTCCTTACATTTGAAAATAGCGTTTTGTCGTACTGACCACTTTGATCTGAAATATCTCCTCTTTGGTTAAGAATTCCAAATTCAAATTTATAAATTCATTTAGCTGGTTTCGAAAACAGTCAGTCATTTGTTTTTTTTTCATCATTCTTTTCTTTGGCGTTGCTCGCGTTATTACAGCACAATAGAAAACTTGAAATATCGGTATAATTACGAGTACGAATTCTACCGTGGCACCAGTGCTGCAGAAACAGCTCGAAGGATTAATGACGTGTACGGCGCTGTTGTCGCAAAAGAAAGCACGGTACGTTTTTGGTGTCAACGTTTTCGTTCTGGAAATTTCGACCTTCAGAACCAACCCTGTGGACGGCCGGAGACCAAAGTGGAAAATGAAGAATTAAAGGCTATTATGGAAGCGGATCCATCACAAAGCATTTCAGAGATAGCTGCAGATTTCGAGGTAAGTGATAAAACTGTATTAATCCGCTTGAATCAAATCGGGAAGTAAAAAAACTTGAACGATGGGTACCTCATGAATTGCGTGAGTCGAACTTGCGAACACCCGTCGACTGCTGTCTTACTTTCCTCAACCGACTCAATAATTTACAACAGATCAGAATAATTGACAAATAATTGTGATGAAAAGTGGATACTGTACGATAATCGGCAGCGCTCGTCGCAATGACTGAACCCTGGAGACCTAGCCAAATCCTGCCCTAAACGAAAATTGACTCGGAAAAAGTTATGAGTGTTTGGTGGACTAACGCCGGTGTCGTTCACTACAGCTTTCTAAAATCTGGCCAAACGATTACGGCAGATATCTATTGTCAGCAACTGCAAACCATGAAGGAAGAACTAGCTGCTAAACAACCGAGATTGGTCAATCGCTCTAGGTCACTGCTGCTTCACGACAACGCAAGACCACACACTGCACAACAAACAACCACTAAGTTAGATGAGCTAAAATTGGAATGTCTACGACATTCACCGTACTCCTCGGACCTTGCTCCAACAGATTACAATTTTTTCCGGAATTTGGACAACTTCTTACAAGGAAAAAAATTCAACTCCGATGCGGCAGTCCAAACCGCCTTCAAAGAGTTTATTGATTCTCGCCCCCATGGTTTTTTTTAGTAAAGGGATCAATCTACCTATGAGATGGCAAAAGTGCATAGATAACAACGATGCATACTTTCATTAATTAAATATATTTTACAAAAAAAAATTGACTTTATATTCCTCTCGTACAAAACGCCAATTTCATATGTAAGGACCTAATAAAACATAAAATGGTGATTTTGTTTTCTTCCACTTCTTGAGGAAATGCCTAGCTTTTCGATCAAAAACCAGGTTTTATCATAAACCTGCAACATATATTTTATCTTAATAATAAATTTATACGTGGTAGAGCCATGTTGCAGCTATATTACTAGTATAGTTGTAGCACGAATGGGTCGGCTCGATCGGGGAAGGACCACGCACTCACAGAACACCAGCGTCAAATACCAGCTTAACACTGCTGTGTTTGGTATGGTGAGTGTAGAGAACCGGAGACTCTTTTTACTGGAAAAGACGCATTTCATCTTAGTCCTCACGGGTGACAACGCATCTGCATTTTGATTCGCAAACGAGGATAAATGTAAATGTCTATGGGCCACAGCAAACACTTACCATCAGGTGGACTGTGTGCTCGTTTGTCACCCTATCCTATAAAAAATAATAATAAAGAAGGTAATGTGTAAGAGCGTATATTAAGATACCATAAGAGCAAAATCAGGAATAAGATCTTGTGGCATTTAATACATACAAAAGGATATACGAGTAGATATACTTTATATTCTCTTGTAATTATATGCTTTTATTTAGACGATACATATGCCATAAATACCTACACAAACGTGTAAGATATTTTATATATTTTTTATTTGATTTACCAAATTCAACCTCCCTTCCTAAACAAACACTTACAGTTAAATACAATAACAATACAATGTACCAATAATAAAAACACGAAAGTGAAAAATAAATTACTTTGAAAATTAACAATTTACAGCGATAAAAATAATTTATACCTAATTATTTCGATGGTGCGACGGATCGCATTAGGGAGTCAAATAACAATAATGCCACCAAACTCATTCATAACTTTACAAATTGTAGATAAAGAGGAATTGGAGCCGAATAGTTTTACGGAAGGGTCTTACAAGATGAATTATTTTATTACGTGGATATGTAATAATACGATGAATGCAAAAAGCAAGTCCATAATGACTGTGATTTTCCATATTATAACCAATCCTTTCGATATGGCGATTTCAGGAAATCTTTACATCTATTAAAGCCATTTATAGAGATGGACTGTCTGTGGTCTGTTGAAACTAAGCAGGAAAGGGAATAATGTAAGATTACTTTATATTAGTGTCCGACCAAATCAGGATTTTCAACCGAAACCGAAACTTATTTAGACATGTTATTTTTTTTTATTGTATACTGAAATCTGGTATATTTTTATACATATACAGATGGTAATAAATGTTAATGAAAAACAGTAACTGTAATAGTCACGTAGCAATATATTTATTTATTTTAAAGTAAAAATCAAGAATTTAACGTTAAGAAATACTTTTTTAATACAGTTGCTCAAAAAGTGGCGTATTGCAGGGACGTATAGCGTTCGGGATGTGGGCTATCACATACTCGAGCTTATTCTTTACCTTTTCCGAACTCGTGCGTTCTCTTTCCCAACTGTCAAAATAATGTCTATTAAAAAGAAAAAACCAACCACGAAGTTTTTACTAAAAAAAATCATAGAAGTTTTTATGATTCATGCAAATATTTCTAAAAAAAAGCTACTAATTTGTTTCAATATCAGATTTAATGATTTGATTCAATGAGTTAGGTTAGGTTTCATTTCATTTCATCTTATCTCATTAAATTTCATTTTCATTTCATATCAATAAAAAAATTCTTCTGGAGACTTGGCTGTATGGGCATAGTTCCCTTTGCCTACCCAGAATGGGTGAAGAAAACAAAAAAATATCTGCTTATATTCTTTTATGGTTGGCGCCATTTTCCAAAAATGTTCTTTATTAAATTGCTTCATTTTTCGCAACTGTATTAAAAATAGTTGTTCAGTACACGTGGGGAACCGTCATTGCAACTTGTTCCGACTGTCAACCCCCACCTTCGGCTGCGCCTCGGCTCGGGTAGACATTTGTCGGAACTCTTTGCAATGACAGGCTTTCCGCACTCGTAATGAAATATACTATTTTAAGTCAATTTTGTAAAAAAAATCAACACACCCATAAAAAAGTTATAATATTGTTAATATCATTCACTGAGAGCATTAACTTAATATAACACACACACTTACACACAATATACACACAACTTAAACCTGCCAAAATGTTTTTGGCGGGATTTGTATATTTGTATATTGGCAAAAACTTTAATTAACTAAGTTTGTATAAAAAGGGTTATTATAATATTAAGGAATTTATGGATGTTAATAACCCCTGGGAATGAGGTGATCACTACCAAGCTATTTCTAATTTGTTTTGTGTTGTTAATTATGTTACATACATGATTGCAAGTAGTGGCGTAGCTAGGCGTGGGCGAAGTGGGCCCTCGCCCACGGCCTCGCACTTAAAAAGGTCTCGCGATGCAACTAAAAATGCGATGCTCCCAATTTTACCACAGACGACTAATTAATTTGATCACTTTTACGCTCGAAAAAGAAAGTCACAAATTTAAGTGTGTTTGTTTGGGGCCCTCGCAAGAAGCCCCTGTTAAGTGCGACTGCGAGGCCGTTTTAACTACCTTCAAAGACCGCGTCTGATACATTGACGGAATACGAGACTTGTCAGGAATTAATAGATATGAGTAGGTATGTGGTGTCAAAGTATGTTTGGTACGATAGATCTATTGAGTAGATCCTTGGAACGAAAGAAAAGGGGCCTCGCTGATGCTACTTCGCCCACGTTTATAATAGCCCAAGCTACGTCTGTGATTGTAAGCTGTTATTTAAAAAAAGTCCTCTTCTTCTTGCTGGTTCTTCCAAGGACAGAGGTTTTTTTCGAACCAGTGATAATTAAACAAAAGAGTGACTTTCAATAACTATTATTTATAATCTATATTGAATAAAAAGTTTCTGTTTCTGTATAATTATGAATAATACACGAGTCACGAACTCTACCGAATGACGCACAATAACGCACGAGCACTGAGTTTCGGCGCCGCCGCAGGTTCGACAGATTTTTTGCCGAAACCAAAACTATTACCGAAACTAGATTTTTTTGCCGAAACCGAAACTGAATCTTCGGTCGGTCACTACTTTATATTTTCATCATTAGATCATAGTTGAGAAAAAGCTTCTCTGAAGTTGGGTAATCACTAATCACACTCAACTTATATTTAAAAGTGGATGCAGGATGCCAGTATGTGATAATAAATATTACGTACTTGAACGACACGAGTTTTTTTATACTAACACACAATTTTGTTATGAATTTTAGATGTACCAACGTACCAGGGAACTCAGCTAAAGTAGTCCAAAGAAGGTCCATATAATCTGTGGTCTGCAATGGACGACAGTCCGCCGCGCAGGATTCTTCGGAACCGTCTGCATCGGTTCCAAAAAGCTCTGTTGTCATCAGTACAAGTCCATAGTAGCAGAATGCGCATGACATCCTGTAACAAACGAGATTGTAGGACTCCTGCCTACGATTCCTTTGGGGTAGGTACCACCCTTTTAATTTCGAGTACCACTACAAACCATTATTGGTTTAATGGTTACAAATCAAGGAAACATGTTTTCTTATTACGCGAACACTACACATTAAATGAAACTAATTTTTACGGATTCTATAGAATTTAATTTAATTTTTGAATTAAACTTTTTAATTCCTGACGTTTCGGGTGCTTTACAGCACCAAGGTCACAGGGAGACTGAGGTGTATGAAGTCCCGAGGTCATAGTTATCATGGCTGTATCATTAAGTCAGTAAGATATCATTATCTCTTGATTCACGGATTAAAATTTTCCAAAGTGAACGTAACGTGACGTAAGTAGGTTATTGGATGTTTTTTTTCTTTCGACTAATCCTTTCTTTATCGACGCGTAGAAGTTCACAGCTGGACATAAGACCCTCACAAAGTAGGGAGGGTTTGCTTTAATCATCACGCTTGGTAGGTGGTGGATTGACTATCGCAGTACCAGTCGTCTCACACCTTGGACGCTGCTGCCCGTTACCAGGTGTGTATTTTACTTCTGGCGTAAGCAAAATGTTTACAGCGTCGCTTATCAAAAAGTGTAATATATTTTACTGGTATTTCCCATAGACTAAATGGGGTGATATATTCATCTCTGTCGTAAACACAGGGCAATATTCTTCCTGTCTAGCAAACCAGAATTTTCAAGTGATAAATGTCTTCAAAAATAAATATAAAATTATATTTCGCTAACAAAAAGGGCCATTAACAATTTTTCAGCTGGGCTATTGGAAAGTCTCGAAAATGCAAACCAAAGCTTTTAATGTTACGTGCTAAAATGATAACTCACCGCTTTATTTTTCCTGTATTAAGAAAGCATGAAAAATAATATTATATTATTTTTTAAAGAATTAAACATTATAACATATTATCAAAATGAATTGGGTAATTTTTCTAAAATTTTATTAAATTTTTTTTTATTGTTGTGACAGCTTTTTAATTTCTTTTAGTACAAAATAAAAATGTTGAAGGTAAGAAAATCAGCGATAAGGTCAACATTCAACTTTGTGCGATGGTATTAGTATGTCGAAGAATTAAAGCCGACTTCAGAAGCCAGTATGTGCAAATTATTCTTAATTAGTCGGTTCTTAATTACTTTTAAATGTTTATTATTTTTAACGATTTTGAGTGAACTAAGGAATATCACTAAGTCAAGGTAACAACTGTCGTCTAAATAGGTTACATTAACAAATTCATCCCATATATTTCATATTTTTATATACCTAAGGGTGATTTTTATACAATTTATATGGCACCTGATTAAAATCAGTTCGCAAACAAGTTATGCTCGAACATACAAAAGTATTGTTATTTGCAGGGTGAGCAATGCAATGCCACAAATAACAGAGGACATTGACCCTTATATTTGAGAACATTCTCGTGCAACATGATGCAATACATAACTGGCTGTCGTAACAATATTATATATACAGATATACAGATGAATTGAGAATTCTTCGCCTTTTTTGGAATCTATTAAAAATACAAAACAACGATCTGCAGTGATCTAAATCTATAAATAACAAAAAAAAAGAAGTTCGTTTGAATGCGCCCTAAGGGAGAAAGTTTGAAGTATGTAAACATATTGTATATGTATATTATTATAAAAGTATCATCTATACAAATAAACAAAATTGAAGTGTCTGTTTGTAATGTCAAAATAACAGCTTTTTACTAATTGCATATGAAAGTACATACGGTACTTATAACAAAAACACAATTTTTAACATTTTTGTCTGTCCGTTTGTTTGTTCCGGCTGGACCGATTTTGATGGGACTTTCACTGGTAGATAGCTCATGTTATAAAGTAAATATAAACCTTGGGGTACCTATATTTTAGAAAAATATTTAGGGTTCCGCGCAACAAAATTAAAACCTAAAATTACACGCGGGCGAAGTCGCAGGGAACAGCTAGTATTACTATAAAAAATAGGCAAATAAGGATAGCACTGCTCCCCTTCTCCGGCCTGTGGAAAATTATGTCGGTGCTTTCGAATGGATTTGCCGCAGCACGAAAGTCAAGCCGACCGGTCATTTGGTCGTCTAGCCACTTACTCAACATTTATCAGTCGTTAGCTTTTCGCAAAGGATAGAGATTGTACAGTCGCGGCACGTAAGTCTAGCGCTGAACGAAACGTGGAGGGGATACCTGCGCATGATACTGTCGCGCACGTATCACGTATCAGTACGGGGGACGGAACGCGACTGGAGAGTCAATCAGCGCGTGGAATGCGACTGGAGAGCCAATCTGAGCGTGCAAACGGTACGCACGCCCGCCCCGCGACCCGCTTACTACCCCATGATACCTTATTTTCGACTTATGCGCAATAACCGCTAGACTTACGTGCCGCGACTTATAAATGCATTTTTTTAATTATAAGGTTCCATAGACCATGGCATATGACATGAGGCAATCTATGGGGGCGGCCTGTGTTCAGCAGTGGATTTTTATAGGCTGTAATGGATGGATGGATAAACAACGTTTATCAATTCAGCATAGTTTTGAAATATCAAAGTTTAAAGCTTGATATTTCTAGAACTTTGGAGTTGGAAATTAGGAGAACTAATATAAAAATTGCTGATAATAGTGATCTTTGGGTAAGTAATTGGATTATAGAAAAACTATTAAAAACTCAGATTTTTTGCCATTATCCGAAAACACTGTGCGATATGGGGAAATATTTAAAATATCAATCGATAATCTATTAATTTTACATTCGAAACTTTTTTTCTATCTTTCTTATATTTTTGAACTAATCATTTAATAATTATAACTTTTAACAACTTAGTAAAAACCGACTTCAAATTGCTAAAAAGAAGTTATTCATTTGCTATCCTAAGGGGTGAAATTTTATCTTCAAATGTATATGGGACCACCCTTGAAGTATAACCTGTTTATTAAAAAAATAATTATCAAAATTGGTTCACAATCTGCAAGATATCAAAGAATCCCTGAGACAGACATACAGACAAGCATACAAAAAATTCGAACATGATTATTCATGCCTTAACCCCTGAGCTAAACATAAGGCAGTTATTTCGATATTACAAACAGACACTTTAATTTTAATTATATCTACCTAATATCTTTTATCTACTATGGACATGTATTGATGTTATACCATATAAACCAGAGTAGCAAACTGGTGTTTCTCAGATGAGGTATGAGAAGATGCTTGAGGCGTCCACGTTGGCCGATGCCCACAGAGTCGTCGCACACTAGACGGCCAAGTAACATTGGGCGTCCATTATCTTGTGCTATCTGTAACAAACGTAAGTGTGTATACATTGCGAGAAAGACAATGTCCTCCAGACTGAATTTTGGTCACGGCGACCAGCCTCAACGGAGACTAGGCAACGGCGCAGCACAGGATTATAGTGCCCAAGAGTATGCGCAAGCACAGGTGCACCCTCTATTCCCTCACTCTCATAGTTCGATGGAACGGCAAACCGACACGACCAGAGAGAGATCAGGCAGCAGGACCAACAGCTTTACATGCTTTCCGAGGCACGGGAGTGAGATACCGGGAACTTCCTGACTCCGCGAGAATTTTTTAACACAAACTCAATAACTGTTTCTTTCTCGTTTGTGACTCGATCGATATAAAATAGCGTAAGTGAAATGGGTATACTAGGGTGGTCTGAAAAGTTTCCGACCTCAACGTGAAGATGCCAGCACTCGTCAGTAAAAGCTAGTGAATGTAGTTGTGCATCCTTTGACACTTAACAGTTACGCACCAACGTTACAGGCATTTTGGACGCATAGTTATTTGACCAGGATAATGCAACTTTGTATTAAAGCTGAGAAATCTGCACACAATCATGATTTTGTCAATGTTTGTGTTGGGCTTGTAAAAATAAAGCGAGAAAAAATATCGTTGTGTCATTCCTTCATGTGGTTTTAGATTGCCTTTTTTAAAATTAAATACAAAATTCATATTATATTGGAAGAAACTAACAATGTTAATTCTGTGTTAAACTTCTTTTGGTTTGCTCTTTAAAGTACATACATATTACTCTGAGATTTGCACAATTAATTTACCTATTAATTGATTATTAAATATTAGCAGAATTGTATCAAAAGTGTCCATAAATTAAAAGAAGAAAATGACATTTTGTTTGTCAACGTCTTTTATATCGAAAATATTTTCTGAAATTTATTCAAATTTATTAGGTTTAGATTTTAATATTTATTATTGATTTTTTGCTTAAATTCAATTATTGTGGACCGCCTGCACGCCCACACGCACGCATACACACGGACACACCCAACTATCTATAAAACTATTGTAAAACTATCGTATAACGTAGAACGATAGTTTTAACATAACATGATTGAAAGCACGCACGTATTTTACGTGCGACGCAGAATTTTATCATAATCCGTGTAGTGGCGCTGTAAGAATATCCACTCCATATTGTTCCCACGTAAGATAGATGAGTGCGATGGAGGAGGAAACTAACCAGAAGATGGGCAGCAGCGTCTTCCTCATAACAATAAATAAAACTGCAGTCGGTGCCGGTGCTGCCAACCCGTCAGCCAAGCGCGGCAACTACCAAGAGGGGTCTATGTTCAGCAGTGGACTTTTGATAGGCTGTATTTAGATATAAATACATGAGATATATCTATAAGTAAATGTTGTCCAGTGACAAACCATTTTGTAAAATCGTATGCCAGGGTTCTAAGATACAAGTTGCGCTTAGTTTAGGACCCGTAGTTACCTGTGTTTTTATACTTATGTTGTTAAGATAAATAAATAAATAAAAATTTTAGTGCAACCTCTCAAATGTATGGGAATTTACCCCACAGGTTTGTGACGCTTGAGCCAAAATTACTCGAATATGCCTTAAATAAAAAGTTTAAAGTTACAGAATACAAAGGTTTGAAATTCCTGCGAAAAAAGTTTCATATTGGCGTCCACTGTGGCGCTAGAAGTATAAACGTATAAGGCGTGTTTCAGTTTTCTAGTTTAGAGATGGCGTTTTTCTCTCGGTAGAGAGTAATTGTGTATTTGACAGTCGTTAGAGTGAGTAGATGTGAGTGTTTTTGTGAAAATGGAAAAAAATTAGTATCGAGCTGTCATTCAATTTTTGATTTTTGAAAGGTAATAACGCCTACGCAAATCAAAGATGGGTTGGACTCTGCAACATCATTTACCACAGTGAAATTTTGAGCAGCTGAATTTAAACGTGGCCGTGAGAGCTTAGGAGAAGATGAACGTTAGGGACGTTCAAAAACTGCAACTACTGATGATAACATGGCTAAAGTTCACCAAATGATGCTAGACGACTGCCGAATTAAAGTGAAAGAGATAGCAGAGGCTATATAAATAAAGACAAAAAAGATAAATAACGTGTTTGTCACATATTAAATCAAGATTTAGGAATGATTGCTGTTATCGCGTTGGTTGCCGCGTTTGCTCACGTTAGAGAAAACGCGTTTGAATGAACATTTTCAACGCTCTGTCGGCGCAGCCTAGGCACAATAAATCCGAGTTTTGGCGCCGATTAATTACTGTAGATGAAACTTGGATATACCATTATAAGGATGACTCACGCTAGACCGTGCCGGGTCCGAGCCGAGTGTCGGCCGTAGCACGGTCACCGAGCCGGCCCGTGCATGTTATTGCAATCGACCGGGCCCCGACCGAGCAAATATCGTTGCGACGTGATGCAGTATACTCGTCCGAGCAAAAATACTGTTGTAACTAGACTACAATCATGTTGAATTTTGACGATCTGGAATTAGCGGCTATTGCGATCACTCTGGACGATGAATAATCTGTTAAATCTTCTACTACAAGGAAATGCCCGCGCCGAGCCGAGTTGTTTCCGAGCGTTGTCCGTTGCCCGGCCGTCACTCGGTTGCCGCTCGGTATAGCGTGAGTGTGTCCATACAAAATATATGTAATATTAGTTGACCGTGCTACGGCCGACACTCGGCTCGGACCCGGCACGGTCTAGCGTGAGTCATCCTTTACGCCCGAAACAAAAATACCGTCAAAAGCAGTGGACTGCAAAGGAGGAACCGGCTCCACAAAACGAAAAAAACTGTTTTTTCGGTTGGGAAAGTGATGGCGACTGTTTTTTGGGATAGTCGTGGAGTTATCTTAATCGATTATCTTCAAAAAGGAAAAACCGTTACAGGAGCATACGACTCATCATTACTTGAAAAACTGAAGGTAGACATTGCGGGAAAACGGCCACTTTTGCAAAAAAAATCCTGTTTCACCATGACAACGCGCCGTCTCACACCTGAGCGGTTGCCATGGTGAAAATCCACGGATTACGGTTTGAACTGCTGCATTATCCGCCTTACTCACCAGCACCAAGCGACTTCTTTTTCTTTCCTCATCTAAAAATTGCGCTCGGAGGATAGAGATATTAGTTAAATGAGGAGGCAATCACCTTCGTAAACAATTATTTTGCAGAGAAAAACGCCGAGAACTATTTGGACGAGTTAGAGAGATGGGAGCATCGCTGGGAGTAGTGTGTACAATTGCAAGGAGGCTATGTAGAAAAATTAAATAAATTTTAAGAATAAATGTCTTGTATCATTATTGGGTCGGAAATTTTTCAGACCATCCGTATGTACATATCTTATAATTTACTGAAATAGTGTTACAGTTATTCCAGAAAGATCTTTCTTTACGCTGGGCATAAAACACCTAGCTCGGTAATAGCGAGTAGAGTCAAAAGTAGTTACTGCGATCGTCACTGCTAATATAGCGTGGCGATTAAGATACTCGTATATGTTTCATAACACGGGAGAGGCAGTTTTAACAGTGGTAGAGCCACGCGGCAGCTTTTGCTGTCGCACGGATGGGCCGGCTCGAACCGGGGTGGTACCACGACCTCACAGAATACCAGCGTGAAGTAGAGGTTCACCTCTGCGTTTCGCTTGGTGAGTGCAGGTGGCCGGAGGCCCTTTTTACTGGAAATGAGGCATTCCATCTTAGTCCTCACGGGTGGCAACGCATCTGCATTTTGATTCGCAAACGAGGATAGATGTAGATGTCTATGGGCCGCAGCAACCACTTACCATCAGGTGAACTGTGTGCCCGTTTGTCACCCTTATTCTATAAAAAAAAAGAAAAGGCTCATGTTCAGCAGTTGACTATTATGAGCTGACAAGGAAGAAAGTCAAAGTTAAAAGTGAAGTTACTGTCGTCTATGTACGCCTTTCTGCTCGGCACAGGCCTCCGCCTATTTATGAAGGTAATGCAACAATTATTCCGCCGCGCTGCGTTACTAAGTGTTAACGGACTTTGCAATCCTCGAAATACTCAAACAATAGTTAACATTATCCTGTTGGTGTCATCTTCCTGACAACTCAAAATAATAAAAATTGGCCACCGGTTTATAATTATTTGATCTGTCTACTAAGCGTGAGAAGTATGCCCCCCTAAAAGGGCCTAAAGATATCGCCCCTTGGAGGCAATCCATGGGAGGCCTATGCACAGCAGTAGAGTTTTGATAGGCTATGTTATATGAATGAAAAACAGTAAAGTTTCAACCTATATACATCTCACAGGGGTGTATGTCGTCCTTTTTCTGAGAGGATTTTAGGGCAAGGGAGTGTCCGCCGCGCTGCCAAAATTGTGTTTTTTTTATAAAATAAGAGGGACGAACGAGTACACAGTCTACCTGATGGTAAGTGGATGCGGTGCCCATAGATATCTACATTTATCATCGAAGAAAGAATTAAAATATAGATGCGTTGTCACCTCTGAGGACTATTATGGAATGCCTTGTTTTCAGTAAAAAGGGTCTCTGGTTCTCTATATTCACCATATGAAACACAACAGCATTGAACTGCTATTTTATGCTTGTATTCTGTGAGAGCCTGATCCTACCCCGGTCGAGCCGACCCATTCATGCTCCAACCATAATATAGCTGCAGCATGACTCTACCACGTATACCCGTGTGTTGGTGGACTTTCTGTTTCTTCGTAATATTTTAGTAATATTTCAGACCTTTTTTATTTACGGTCAAGCATGTGGTAAATCAGCACTTACAATCGCAGCTTTACAATTTCATTGGTGAAGGCGGGGATCGAACCCATGTTACTCGGGTATTGTGAATTTTACAGTGAGCACTTATATCAATAAATACTATACGTGGTAGAGCTATGCTGCGCGCTTAGATCAATAAACATTATATGTGGAGCCATGCTGCAGGTATATTATAATTGTAGCACGAATGGGTTGTCTCGCCCGGGGAAGGACATATGCTTTTACTGGAAGTGAAGCATTCCCTCTTAGTCATCAGGGATGACAACGCATCTGCATTTTGATTCGTTATTGAGGATAGATGTAGATGTCTATGTGGGCTACAGCATCCACTTTGTGTCACCCTGATTTTATAAAAAAATACTTGTATATAAAATATAGAAACTCAATTATTTTAAACAATCTTTGTTGTTTGAGTTCTTTGAATCGATTCTGCACATCATTAGAATATCCCCGTGTTGTGGCCACATAGTTTATCATCTCGACGTCCTATGGATATCCTAAAAGCCCACTTAGAGATATACTGGAAGTATCTTGTGCCATATGACAGAAAAGCCATTTCTGTATGTTAAACCTTAATTATTCACATAGAAATATCCGGTACTTCCATCTCACATGCGTCTGTCAACCGAGGCGATTGTGACAGTCGATTATTCTTAAAAGAGGCGACGTTGCTTATTTTCACACTTTATAAGTCTGAATTACATTAAGTTTATCTGGTAAATATACCTGCTCTAGAGTAGATAGTGCTTTATCTGGTTGGCCACTTGCGACGTGGAAGCGAGCTGATTCCGGTAACCACTGAAAAATATAGAAAATCTTTTAGGGTAATTACAAAACAATTCCTTTATACCATGCAATAGTAGTTATAAATGAACAATAGCAAAAAAACTTAGTATGCATTTGTTAAGTTTCTTTTTATATACAATAAGTGTGATAAACGAGCACACAGTCCACCTGATGGTAAGTAGACGCTGTAGCCCACAGACTTTATCCTTGTCACCCCTCAGGACTAAGATGGAATGCCTCGTATCCAGTAAAAAGGGCATTTTTAATTTGTGGCCATATGGTTTACTGTCACAAACAGTCACGCAGCCTTTTAATCATCATTAATATTATAATATAATACACATTATGTTTGTTAAAAAATTGTATGTATAAGCATTAAGCATAAAATAGCTTTTTTTAACTTCTGGCAGTAGTAAGGTTCTTTTTCTGTTTAGAAATGTACTGTCTCACTTGTTGTTCACAATATCTTACAGAGGAATAAAACACCCAGTGTAAATACTGGCTGTGAGGCATTCCATCCTAGCCCTCAGGGGTAACAATGTACCTGTAATCCCTTAGAAGTAAGTGTCCGAGCGCTACAGTAGTCACTGCAATCACATAGATTGTAACTTTGTTTCTTTAATAATTATAAAATAAATTTAATCTACTACAATAAAAATTAAAAATAGCAGTGACCATTGCTGATTAGTGGCGGCGTAAGAAAATACATCACACCATCCAGTGGATTTTGTGATACGATTGTGGAAAAGCCAGAAAGATCTTACGGCTTTCAATAGATGGCGGGTATAAACCCAGAGTGGCGAAAGATTTTTTTATAGAATTATGGTGATAAACAAGCACACAGTCCACTTGATGGTAAGTGGAACAAAGAAGGAACTAGATAGACATGGTAGCTACGTCCCGGACATAAGGGACGAGTGAGTTTGTTTGTTGAGTGTTAGTATGTTAACTTCTCTCCTATGTAGTTGACAGCAATCCGTGGTCAAAACTAGCTAGGTAGCTTGGTTAGTGGAATGATAATGTTATATTACTTAATCTCTATATATAAAAATTAATTACTGTCCAGTAGTGTTGCTAAAACATAAAAATTGCTCCACCGATTTTAATGAGGGCATCCACGACTTTTTCTGCCACCAGGGCGGCGCCACTTTACAGTGAGGTAAAATATTTGACAGATTTCATCGCGGGGACGATAATTTCTTAGGAAAATGTAATTTTTAATGTTTCTTTCTGTATTATTAGTTATATTTTATATTAATTACATTAGAAATGAATAAACTAAACTATAAATATAACTAAAAGCCAATTTAAAAAAAAAAGAGTTATAATGTGCATAAAATTAAAAATCAAACCACTGACGCAATGTGTTATGTAATAATATAATACTCTAGATAATGATAAACTATAATTTAAAATTAATTTCTCAATTAACTGACACTGTGTAACAAAAAACTTTACCTCAGTAGCTATTAGCGACATGTGGTGAGTGGAAGATTATTAGCCCTCATTAATTTTTTGTGTGTTTGGGTCCCTAGATGGTTTAGATTCACATTTGGACTCGGTAGGTGGCCCTGTTGTCGAGATCCAGAAAGCAGCCGTGCGAAGCCGGGGCTTATCGCTAGTATTAAATAATTGAAATCATGATTGATTAATAAATTATTACTTACAGGACAAATTAGTGCAAAAATTAGTAATGGAATTGTCGATAGAGCGAGCAGCCAATGCACACCCAACGTTGGCATAACTACTAATGCCAACGCTACTTCCAAGCAGGCTCCGAGCGCCCAAAAACACTGAAAGTTAAGCAATATAATATGTAAATTGTACAATTTATCAGTTTACATGCTTTCTCTTTTTGGTCTTAAATTCACAAGTTGGCAGTTGTTAGCAGTCAATATACAAAGTTCAGGGTTCAAAAAAAATACATTACTAAATACAATGATAAGATTTTTTTTTATAAGATTGGGTGACAAACGAGCACACAGTCCACCTGATGGTAAGTGGTTTCTGTGACCCATAGACATCTACATTTATCTTCAATAAAGAATCAAAATGCAGATGCGTCGTCACCCGTGAGGACTAAGATGCAATGTCTTTTTTCCAGTACAATGGGTCTCCGGTTGTCTACACTCATCATACGAAACACAGCAGTGTCAAGCTGCCATTTTATGCTAGTATTCTGTGAGAGCGTGGTCCTTCCCCAGCCGAACCGACCCATTTGTGCTACAACTATACTACTAATATAGCTGCAGCATGGCTATACCACGTATATAACGTAACCATGATGGTGACCATAATCTCATGAAGAAACCTTCCTAAAAAGAATGCCATAAAACATGGTTCTAAGTTACCCATCACCATTGATTCTCCGTATGCCTCATTACATAGGCTCATTAACCCATCAAATTGTCCTATACCGCTCATCAGTAGTAGGCTGCAAAGCAGAACATTTCTTCCCCATAGGGCAGTTCTTCAAGCTATATATATGGCTGGCCCATTGCCATTTCAGTTTCATTAATTAGGATTATCTAAGTTATTCATGTTAGCTGCGGATATCCTTATTACAAATTTTATAACACACAGTTCCTTGAATAAGTACAATATATTGTAACTCCATCTGAACTGTTATTTCTAACAAATTTTTTTAACACTTACCAACTTTTATTTCCCTATTTCTACCAAGGTTGACTGGTAGAGAATGCCATCAGGCATTAAGTTTTACAATGGGCGCACACCCTTAGTTTAAGGTATCTTACAATAAAGATTAAATAAATAAATACAATACTTTAATTTTACTCACATCTAGCAGAACCACACATTTAGCTCTTTGTTTAGTTGGTAAAAATTCAGCATACAATGTTACACTAAAACAGAAAAGCAGTTAATATTTCCATTAAATTCATTGATATATTAATATTCTTTATGAAAACATTTACTGCAAAACTTACGATTGTGGTACGCAACCTATAGCAAATCCAACAAGTCCCCTCAAGAAAAGTAACCAGAGAAAATTAGGAGCAATAGAACTCAGCAAACCATAATAAAATAACAAAACTCCACACATACTCAAGGCCTGAAACAATAGAAATATTTTTGTTCAATTATTTTTACCCATAGAGTAGCTTATGAGTAAAAAGTAGAGGTGAGCGTTATTTAACGTAATCGGTTTCAGAAACTGCTTACGAGGCTGATAATCGTATACCCAGTTTCGTGGACAAAAATGTAACGATTATTTTACATACGCAGTTGACACTCACATAACGACCGGCGCACGCGTAAGCGTTTCGTTTTGAACAGATTATTACATATTGAGAAATGATCATGGGCACGTACCTAATACGATATACGACTCGCACAGCGAGAGTGAAGAGTCCCTTCGGGATAGGTATGGCTTACACGCAAGATAAAAAGAGACGGCAATATTATAATCGGTGCGTCTTTTTTAAAATGCAAAGGCCCATGCGAATTCATATGCAATTGGAAAGAGTTAAGGTTCATTATGATAATGCTTTTTTAAAGAAATTGGAAACAAATAAAATGGCCCAACTAACTTATTTAAATGTAAATTTGGATCCAAACCGATTCAACGTTTAAATATTTTAATCAAACTGCAAAATATAAAATGAATAGAAAAAAAACTGTACATAAAATCAAATGAACTTCTAAATACGCTTGCATTCTGTCTTAGAAAAATTCACAAAAATAACTTAAAAAATGAAATTTTGCAGTCAGTTCTAAGCCTAGAAAAGTATGAAGGTAAATTCAATTGACAAAATTACCTTTATAGTCAAATAGTATGCATAGCATACATATTATAATACCTATAAACTGTTACATATTCGTAATCATAACATAACATTAGTAAAACTAATATTATAATACCTATAACCTGTTAATAATTTCGTAATCGTAACATAATACAAACGCAAAACTAAACACGTACAACGATATGCTGTATACAGAAGTAACTAGTTACAAAAATAAGCAGTTTTGAACTCATATATAAATCATATCCACGAAACTACGTACAACCGATTATGTCCAAAAGATGTTACGGCCCACGTCTAGTAAAAAGATAATCTAAAAATGTTGTTAAAATGTACCATGTTTTCATTACAGCATATAAATGTCCACTGCTCAACATAGGCCTCACCCAGAGATTGTCTCATAGTGGGGATATTTGTCATGATGTCGCTTGGCAAGAAGGTTGGCAACTGCAGTTTTTTTTTATTTTAGTTGTTATGAGGAAGATGTTGCTACCTACCTTTTGTTTCAGATTTCCTCTATCACCTCTTACGACATCCACAGGATGATATCATCCCATGTGGATATTCTTACACTACTCGGTAAAATGTACTAGGTAATATTATCAATGGTTGCTCACCATTATTTGACCATTTCACTTACTCAATCTTTACAATATCAATTGGGAAAATGTGGTTTCATGATACTATTCGAAACAAATAAACTTTGTACTTAATAATTTATAAAATTTTCATTTGTTTGGTTTCAATTAAAGTAGGGACTCCTCCTAGAGAAATTGGTGGATAAAATTCAAATACATCTACAGTAAAATCAACATCAATTAAGTAAGTAGTACGTAATTTTGAAACACAAATTTAAAAATTTGCCTAAAAGCTAAGGAGATCAAAAAATAATGCTTACAGTTTTCCTTCCATAACGGTCACTTATGTTTCCCCAAAAGGTTGAACTTAACATCATACCTAAAAATACTATGGTTGTAGTTAGAGCTTGTTGATACCTGAAAGTAGACAAAATATTAAATTAAGTAATAATTTTAAAGTTATAAATAAAGAGGGAACAGAACACCTCTAGTCAACCGGAGACACTTTTTACTGAAAATTAAAATAGACATTCTATTTTTAACCCCCAACAAAAACAGAGGGGTGTTATATATTTGTAGAGTGTATATGTGTGTCTGTCTGTGGCTCCTGAATGGATGAACTGTATTTGATAAAATTATTTTCGGTTGATAGGTGTCTTAATCGAGAGTGTACTTAGCTATGTTTCAAGAAAATCTGTTCAGCCGTTTGAAGATCACCAGCTCTTTTTGTTTTGGAGATTTTTAAATTTTAAATTTAAGTCCTCAATGGTGACAATGTATTTGGATTTTCATTCTTAATGAAATCAAAAAATGTTTATTACTGTTATTCTATAAAAAAGCTAACATAATATTGAGATATGATGTAAACTTTTTTACTTTTTTTGCATTAGGCTATAAATAGACAAATGCATTAAGATTTTTTTATATCTGGCTATAACTAGTCCAATAAACTAAACAAAAGCCTCCCCTATACTTGATATAATTTGCTATATTTAACAATTTTTCAGACCAAATTTAAAATACTGACATAAGATTTCGGAAGAGATCTTTCTTGGGTTTCACATAGTCCCCTTGTATTCTTTATAGTACCAACCAACAACCTAAACAAGATTTAATGTTGCTCCATTTCTATTGAAGTTATTTTCCAAAAACACACCCAAAGATAATTGTTATCTTACATTAACATAAACTGTTCAGTCTTTTGCTCATTAGATTAATTATATAAAATTAACTCACTTGCTTATATTCCATTCACAGTGCAGTGCAGGAGACAAAATACTTAGTATGGTCATCTCCATTGAATCTGCCATCCAACATAAACCAGTACAGAGAGATAACTTAACTTGAAACCAGCCAAAGCCCAGAGCATTAACTGCTTGAGTGACTGTAAATGTATCTAAAACATATTTTCTTAATTGAAATATTAAATATTTTTTACTTATGATTAAAATATACTCATTGTATGTGTAAATTGAAACATCATATATAATAAATCAAAACGATTAGCATGTTTGATAGGTAGCTTTCGCTAGTAATTTTTTATTAATATTCAATACCATCGGGAACGACAGAAACCGAAGCCATTTCGATTTCTTGAGGTGGTGGCATTTGTGAAATGGACAAACGTGAATCTCCAGCATTTTCATCCAAGTCTTGATATCCTTTGGCTCTACGCATTCTGGTTTATTTCTTAGTTCACTAAAGTTTTTACTGACGTGGATTGGAAAGCTAGCCTTATCGGTGCTTTAACCATTATTTGTTACTTTTCCTAAGTAATGTGTTTTATTTTTGGTAAATAATAGTCTTTGCTATTCAAAGTGTTCGTATAGTGTATATAAGTTTTTAATGAACCCCAATTTAAATCATTTTTTTTTTTTTTTTTTCCCTTTCTTGGCCTGCACGGTTTGTGCGTCAGCCATGCAAAAAGGTTAGGAAGTAAGATTTATTTTATTGAATTGGAAATTGGAACGGAATTTGGATAAGGATCAGGTAAATTTAGTATATAAGTACATAAATAGTTATAACTTTATATGGTTATGTAAAATGAAACTGGCTAAAATTCTATATACATCAATATTTACATAAGATAAAAGGACAGAAATTGAAGTAGGAAAAGGAATTTTAATGGACAAAAGCGAGGAAATAAAAGCGGAACGGTCATGTCGCGGACAAGCAAAGAATATATGATTAAAATCCCCAACGTCATTGCCACAGTCACATATATCGCTAGGCAAAAGTTTAAGCCTTGCCAAATGCAAGGGAATGCATGCATGGCCCAGCCTCATACGAATAAGGGTCGAAGTAATAGCTTTACCAAACGTCAGATTTGAAAACCACGGTTTAGGAGGTATATCCACCTGGATCGTGCTATAATATCGACCTATAGTTTGACTTGAAGAGCGCCAAATGTGTGTCCAAGAATTCAATAACTGGGATTTAGGAAGGAGAGCCAAATCACAACAAAAGTTTTTGTACGGAACTAGATCTCCGTCATTGACTGCAGCTTTGGCAAGGCTATCGGCCTTGGTATTGCCAAAGATACCTGAGTGCCCCGGAATCCAAGCAAAAGAAACTGTGTAATTTTTGATGCAACATTGATACAATAAATCACGACATGCAATAATAACTGGATGATTATTTCTGTTACTGCTAAAAGGAAATCTTTCCAAGGCTTGGAGAGCACTTTTAGCATCAGTAAAAATTATCGAGTTTTTTAACTTCATGATTAAAATGTACTCCAAAGATTTCAACAGACCAAAACATTCTCCAGTAAATACTGAAGTCTCTGGAGGTAATTTTATTTTCTGTATAATGCCAAACTGTTGATGGAAAACGCCAACTCCCACACATTCCTCGGAACCGGGTTTGGAAGAATCACTAAAAATTAAATGGCAATGTTTCCATCGGCTGTCACTGTCAATAATATCAATAAATTTGACGTTGGCAGAAGGATCTTGTTTACATACACCGAAATCAAACAAAATAGATGGTTTTAAAATTAAGGCATCATAGTTAACACAAAATATAGGAAGGAATTGTGATCTATGTGTTGGAGCTTGAAGAGCTAAGAATTTTTGGAGACTAACAACAAGGCATGGCGGCGATTTATGAGCCCAGTATGGATAGTCCATACATTCCAACAGAGACCGTAACTTAGAGTAAAGGGGATGATTATAGACTTGTAATGCTCTAAACAGGAACCTGTCACAAAGAAATTGTCGTCTGAGATTCAGGGGCGCTTCAGAACATTCAACCTGCAAAGCGTTAATAGGGCTCGAACGCATAGCCCCAGCAATTATTCTCAGAGCCTTAGACTGGATAATGTCTAACTTATGGAGAGCTACTGCATTACAGGGTTCAAGAATAAATGTTCCATAGTCTAAAATACTCCTTATTAAGGCATTATATAGAAGCTTTAGAGAGAAAGCGTGGGCTCCCCACCAAACTCCAGAGAGGCAGCGCAGTATATTTAGAATCTTCTCACATTTAGCACTTATATAGTAGCAATGAGGGATTCCTGTAAGTCTTGAGTCTAAAATTACCCCAAGAAATGTTGATTCACCTTTAACGGGAATTTTAATGTTATTATAAAATACAGACACTGGTGGAGGAATCCTCATACGTGAAAATAAGACTATACTACTTTTAGGAACCGAGAGGCTTAGACAGTTATTGTCAAGCCAAACTTTTAGCAACTTAAGGGAATATGTCATAGTATCAGACATGTTGTCAACAGAATCACCAGAGACATAGAGGAGTAAATCATCTGCATATTGGAGTGTGTTAACTTTACCCTTAAGGGAGGCTTCCAGATCATGAGAATATATGTTGTAAATTAAGGGACTTAAAACTGAGCCCTGGGGTATACCTTTCCAGGCAATACGGGATTGGTAGGAGTCTTCTGATATTACTTTAAGCATTCTACCAGAGAGAAGATTGATTGTGAATCTTATAAAAATTTGTGGGATATCCAAATTAATCATTTTTTGTTTCAGAATTGAGAGGTTGACATTATCATAGGCTGCAGATACATCTAAGAATGCTGCTAACACAGACTTATTGTACGAGAATGCCAATCTTAAGTCTGTCATAAAAATGCTGAGACTATCCATCGTACTCCTACCTTTCCTAAATCCAAACTGGTTTGGAGATAGTAACCCCTTACTCTCAATAAACCATTCTAGCCTATTTTTAACTAAATGTTCGGAAATTTTGGAAATAACTGAAGCTAATGCAATTGGTCTGTATGATGATGGATCATTAATCGGTTTGTTGGGCTTATGTATTGGGATAATTTCATGAATTTTCCATGATGGAGGAATATTACCTGATGTTAAGATTGAATTAATTAAACTAAGGAAATAAGAAAGGCAGGAGTCATTCAGGTTTTGAAGAAAAGAATATGGGATTCCATCACAACCTGGGGCTGAGTCCCTAAGTTTTGAAAGAACCCCTTTGAGTTCTGAAAGGCTGAAAGAAATTAATGAATCGCTACTATCATGCTGGGAGAGGAGAGAAGGCTGTGGGTCAGAAGAAATATTATCTATAGATGGGACAAATGGTGGAGCTAATTTGTCAAGAAACAAATCAACTGTACTGCTATCCATAAAAGGAGATCTTGGAGGTTTAAAAGCAGATCTGAATCTACGAATATTTTGCCAAACTTCAGATGGAGAAATGTCTGGTGAAATTGAGGCACAAAAAGATTTCCAGCCATTGAATCTTTTTTGTTTTAATAATTTACGTGTTTTAGTTATAAGATTACAAAGAATATTAAAATTTTGTGTTGTAGAGTTTTTTCTGTAATTTTTTTCAGCAATCTTTCTCTCAGCTATCGCAGCAGAACACTCACTGTCCCACCAAGGAGGTGATGGAATATACCCATTGCCACTATTATTTTTTATAGGAAAAACTTCCTCAGCAGCCTGTAGTAGAGCCTGTGTAAAAGCTTCAGCACAAAGATGATTATTGTTGTTATTTAGTGGAGGTATAGTTGATAAATTTTGTTGAACTTTATCTCTAAATAATGACCAGTTGGCATCCTTAAGTCTATATTTTAGCCGGGGAGGAGCCTTTGACATCTTTTCGCCAATTTTTTGAGGAAATGATATAATTAGCGGAAAGTGATCGCTTCCATATGAAGACGATAGAGGCCACCAGTTTAATGTAGGAGCTAGGGATGGACTACACAGGGTAAGGTCTGGTGCACTAATACCCTCATGGGGCTGAGTCCTTCTAGTAGGACAACCAGAGTTTAGTAGGCATAAATTATTATCATCTAAGATGTCTAAGATTCTAGCCCCATAATGATCAGACTTAGAACTTCCCCACGTAGAATGTTGTGCATTGAAGTCTCCCATGACCAAAATAGGGCGTGGGAGGGAAGATAGAATGCTACGAATATCGTCAAAGACTTCAGTGGAAGGGTGAGGTATATACATATTTACAAAACAAATATTATTTACACTAACAGCAATAATTGAAAATTTATTACTGTGATTAGGAATGGGTATGTGGACAAAGGGCACACCACCCTTAAGAATTAGTGCAACTCCACCATACCCATCTGTTCTGTCTTCTCTAAGACAGATATGTCCTGGAATTCTAAAGTTGAATCCGGGACGAAGCCAAGTCTCTTGAAGAGAGACTGCAAATGGTTTGTAACTATTCAATAAGAAAATTAGGTCACTTTTTTTACTATTAATACTCCGGCAATTCCATTGAATCACCAGAGACTGGTTTCGTGGATGGTCCTGACTGTCCATGAGTTAAAAAACTTTTTGAAGAAGCGGCATCGTTGGGCGGTATTTTAATTAGGTTAGATTGTGAAAGGTACTGAATTATAGAAATGATGAGATCCTTTGTTATTATTTCTGATAGATCTTTGTAATTTTTGAGACAACCTGTGGAAAAGGAAGGAATGTTGCTGTAATCTTTGATAAGCTCTGCATGCGCTTTTTGATCATATCCCTTACTAGCATTTCTGGGACGAGCTTTGGGTTTAGAGAATACTGTTTTCCTATATGACTGTGTGTGACTCTTAGAAGGGCTTGTTGAATTATAGGGGCTGGAATAAGTAATAGTTGGACCAGAAGGGGCCAATGAAGCAGAAGCAACAACGTCAGCATAAGATTTCGAAACTGGTGGATGGACTTTACTGGCTTCTGAATAAGATATAGAGTTTCTAGCCATTGTTTCTTTTATAGCTTTTTGCCTAGCGTACTCCGGACACTTTTTGTCTGTTGCGAAATGGGAACCAGAACATAAGATACACACAGCATCATCTCTTTCAGTCTCGCAGCTTATACCTGAATGGTTGTCACCACATTTGTAACACCTTGGAGAGCCTCTGCATTGCATTTTGGTGTGACCAAAACGGCAGCAATTAAAGCATTGCAGCGTGGGGTAAATATAAAGCTCTACAGATAGGGAGTTGAAACATATAAATACCCTGGGAGGTAACACCTTCCCATCAAAGGTTAAAACTACGGTCTCAGTTGGAATGAACTTGGGTGTCTCGCCGTCATATACCTTTCTGTTTAATCTCCGAACTTTCAAAATACTTCCACAGTTCTGCGGAAGGTCAATATTTTCCATTATATCTTTCTCGTCCCAGTCACATGGAACACCTCTCACTATTCCCATACGGGTGATAGTGAAGGCCGGAATAAATGCTTTGTATTTATTAACATCAAGAGATTTGTGATTTAGAAATGTGTTAGCATCCTGAAATGTTTCAAATTGTAAAGACAATCTGTTCCTTCCAATTTTTTTGATGCTTCCCTCTACAATGCTTTTTATTAAAGTTTTTTTAAGGAAAAATCCAAATTGTACTGGGTGAATAGATCCGGTTTGATTTGGTTGTAAGATTTTTTGAACATGGACAACATAAGGCGCAGGATCTGACGCCTGGTAAAGCGACCTAGCAGCGCGAGGGTTACTTGTGATATTGTTAGAGTGAGCGGCCTCATTATGGTGGATTTCAGTGTTTTTATCATCAGACTCAATCACTTTAGTAATAACATTATCCTTTAAATCATTAGGGGAAAGTTGGCAATCTGATATACCCGTATGTCTGTGATTCCTTCTCTTCTTTTGGTTTCTAGCTGAGATTCTCTTTCTTTTAACCGATTTCGTGTTTTCCGAACAGTCTGTATCTATAATTGAACCTTCCGTTTCCATTCCCGACGCATCGATTGTGACTATATGAGACACCTGGAGGGATGTCCCTCCAGGGTCTTCGGGCTCCAACATGGACGCCAAGAGAAAAATCCTATTTACATATAATACAATGAAATGACTTACCAAGTGAAGAAAACAAACTAAAACTATAAATAATCAACAATAACTACTAATATATATACTTTACAACTTAACTGATCCTGTAATATCAAATTAATTTAATTTTCAAAAGTTTAGCCAAAAAAATGACGCCCGCCTACTTCAAAACTTCCCGCGCTTTTTCTAAATCATTTTTATCAACAACTACAATCCATCTCCATCAACTTTGTTGACAAAATGTTGTTGTCGTTTTTATTATTCGCTCGAGAGAGCAGGCAAAGGAACTATGCCATACAGCCTTATCTTCATGTATACTTATCCTTCATAGTTCACTGCTTCACAATATGTTGATGCGTCACATTGTGCAGCCCTTGGGAGATTTTGACGGCAACTTGAGCCAGCAGGCAGCTGATAGTTGGCGATGGTATCTAAAGGCGCCTATGCAAACAAACAGTTTATCTTGAGAATCCATCACCATCAGAGCACTTATTTCACCGTTTCCACTAATAGTTCACATGCTGAAACAGTTAATACATAAAATTGCACCACTTTTACATATCAAAATCCACTTCAAACTATTATTTAAACTATAATACAAGAGTAGCAAACCGCCGCCGATCAAGTTCCCGCCAAAACTCTTGACAGCACGGACATTGATAGTTGTTGTAGTTATGATTCGTCAATAAGCAAGCAAAAGTCTTAAAACATACAGCCTAGTAGTAATTTATATACGGTTCACAAAATTCTTTACAATACGCTGATGCGTAATATTGCGAAGTAAGAAAGATCAACAGATAGTTGATGACCATAATATCTCGAAGCTCATACGTGGATATAAAACATAAGATTTATTTCGCCACTTGTTACATTTGTTTACAACAATAGTACACATGCGTAGAAATACATAAAATCATAAAAATTTCGCATATAAATCCACTTCAAACTTTTATTTCAACGATACAAGAGGACAAGCAATCCTCCGATGATCTAGTTACCACCAAAAATCTTGACTTCGCCAATTTAAAAAAAATATCGGCACAAGTCGGCACGCAAGAAATAGCTCCTAGATATTTTGTAATGTTTTAGAGTGTAATATTTGGTTATTTTTAGTAAGTAACTTTTTCCAAAATGGTGACTTGTTCTGCGAGTGACTGTGGTATTAGTAATAAAAATTATCCTGATAATTGCACATTTCACAGGTAAATTCTCTAGACGTCATCAATGTAATGACGCGTTTATTTTTGGTTAAAATTTATGTTATAATCACAGAACGCAATTACTCTTTATCAAGAGATTATAATATACTGTTTGAAATATAGAATATATTCAATATTTTTTTTAAATTTGATAATTCGCAAAGAAAAAAGTTATGTTGTTGATAATTTGCAAGAATTTGGTAAATATAGTTTTATACAAAATATTTTACATGTACGCTATGGATTGAGTCAACTATATTAAAATTAATGTCAATATTTATTTTGAATGTTTATAATGAATCGATAGACTTGCTACACAACAAGGAAATAAATCCTCGGTCTGCGTTCGAAAGTGTAATTTTATTTAGCCGTTTGTCAAACAGATTCCTTCTGGATTCTATAATTAGAAAAAATGGTTAAGGTTAATTGGACGGGTTGGTTGGTTGGAATCCAAAAAAGAACTCAACAATTTTCAGCAAATATTTTCTTGAGAAGAATAAAAGAAAAAGTAGAATAAAAACAATTTTATTAAAAGGAGTCATTTCTACATTATTAATACCAGTAAGTATAATATTTTTATAATAAGACTTCAAAAATCTAACTTTCAAAATTTTAGATAAAAATAATGACAGATTTTTATTCATTATAAAACTGTAGTACATTAAAATAAAAAAAATCTTGAGATAATACTCTTTAAGCCATTATGAACCCAACTAAGTATCTATTTATCAACCAAAATAAATGTATAACCTTACTTAACCAACCGCACAGCTTCACAGTCACGCTCGTACAATATTCATTGCATCACGCTATTTTCCCCAAGGAGTTGAGCGGAGCTTCAGATTATATTCCCTTGACACAATGATAAATTTTTTTAGCGTAGTTAGCCACTTAACCGTCCACCCTGCGTGAGTGATTCTCGCCTCACCTGTCCGCGCATTAAATGTCACTATTTTAATACGACCGCGCGAGACTGTCTCAACAAAAACGATTACTACTGAAAAACAACTATAGCTAAATTCAAATAAAAAATATTCTCAAAAGACTCAAATAATTCAAAATTTAAGTTTGTTAAAAGAAAATTAGTCAAATTAAAAACAAAGGCTGAAAATAAAGCTTAAAAATGGGTATATAAAAAAAATCGTATTTATTTTTTAATTTCAAGTTTTACGAGAAAAGTATAATATCTACTGGAAACAATTATTTTATATTATAATAGTACATAATAATACGTTTAAAATGACACCAATATCAATAATATCTTATATACTCAATATACATACGTAAATAATGTTTATCCAATATACATTTGAATAAATAAGTAAATAAATAAATAAAAATAAGTCTTAATAATTTCTAGACATATCTTAACAGATATTTCGTTTATAAATGGCTATCAACGTGTTAATAGTGAATCATTCTCTTATGCTACGAATGATTTTATGCTTGGCTACGAAAGCAGCGACAACATTTTTTGTTTTTATTAAGTTCAAGTTATCGCCTTGAAGTTGAAGATTCATATCATTATCCAATTCATAAAGGTTTGTCAGGTATGTATGCGATATCATTCTTTGATGTGATGAGGTTGTCGCGCAATTCTGTGTCTTTGTTTCCAAGAACTCTACGATAGAGTCAAACAGATTGTAAAATCGAGTCAGACAGTGGTAGAGCCACGCGGCAGAATTGCTGTCGCACGGATGTGGGCTGGCTCGAACCGGGGTGGTACCACGACCTCACAGAAAACCAGCATGAAGTAGAGGTTTACCTCTGCGTTTCGCTTGGTGAGTGCAGGTAGCCGGAGGCCCTTTTCACTAGAAAAGAGGCATTCCATCTTAGTCCTCACAGGTGACAACGCATCTGCATTTTGATTCGCAAACAAGGATAGATGTAGATGTCTATGGGCCGCAGCAACCACTTACCATCAGGTGGACTGTGTGCTCGTTTGTCACCCTTATCCTATAAAAAAAAAGACAATTCCCTTGTAATAGCCAACGCACTTCTGTGTGAAAGATCAATCGATTGAAATATTCATCATTTATTATGAAGCCTTTTGGACAGCCCGTCATAGCTCGAGCACCATCTGTAGCAGCTGATATAATATTCTTCAAGGGAATTCCTTTTCTGTCACAAAACTTTTCCAGTGTTTTAAATATGGTTTCTCATTTTTTGCCTGTCTCTATATTTCTAGCAAATAATAGGTCTTGACATATTTTTTCATCTTTAATAAACCTCACGTAAGACAGCAACAATGCTTCATTAGTTGGTAAAGTGGACTCATCCAACTGAATTAAAAATTGACTAGTCTTCAGATGATTGCACAATGACTCTTCAATATTTTCAGCCATTTTATCAATTCGTCTTTGCATAGAACTTTTGCTCAAAGTAATTTTTAGAATTATGTCTGCTGCCAGTTTATGAAGGACAGTAATTATAACTTCTTTTATTGCCGGCAAAATTTAAGTTTCTCCGATGGTGTGTGGTTCACCTATTTGAACAATTAACAAAGAGATATTGTATGAAGCTCGAACTCCGGTATCGTCTTGCTTAGCAGCCACCGAAAAATGTTTTGAAACACTTGGCTGTGCATTATGCTTCTTTTCCAGGTCTTGAAAATAGGCTACGTTTTTGTCCTTCTTATGTGGATGCATTTTATTCTCAAGTCGATCTTCAAGTCTTGAAGGCTTCATCGCTTCGTTTGAAAATGTTTTTGAGCAAAGAAGGCACAAATGCAAAGATGGATCTGTCGAATTTTCTATGAATCCATATTTAATATATTTTGCACTATATTGCCGTCTCTTCCTTTTTGTTTCCGACATGACTTTGTTTTTACAAATACGTAAATAAAGTGTTGAACTTAAATACTTGTTTAAAGATTGCGCGCGAAACCGCTAATGAAAATATAAAAAATATTACGAGCTTTTATACAGGATTTAAGTACGGGACGCATCGACACGAATAAGACAAACACGCACAAATTCGCTTATCTCTTTCGACGCTGAATCCTACCTGGAAATTAAGACAAGTATGGATGAACCAGCCGATTGCTACCGGATTGCACCAATAGCGTTATTTAACAAAAACTTGTTACAATTTGATTGCGTACGGCGTACGGGCTATCATACAAAATCTATGTTAAGTATTTCTAGTTTATATACCATCATACAAGGCAGAAATATAAACTAATTATTCGATATTGAGTAGTAGGTATGTTTTAATTTTAGTTAATTTTAAAATATAATGTATTTAAATGAAATTACAAATCAACCATCGCCCCCTTAAACCACGTCAACGCCCCCCATTTTTCTCTGGGTCCCTTAACGCCCCCTCCATGTCTCTAACAACAAGGGGGTGTTGTGGCCCACTTTGGTAAAGACTGGTCTAGAAACTGATAAACTTTAAATTAAAAGTAACTTCTAAATTAAATAACATCGTGTAACAGAAAAATTACACCTTAGTCCCAACTAGCGATGTTTAGTAAGCGTAAGATTATTCCATAGGATTTTTTCGGAATTTTCATTGCATTTCTCAAAAAATTATAACTTACAACAGATTTTCGTGAGCAGATGTGATTTTATACTGTGAGGTGTGAGGCGTGACGTAATCCTTTTTAGTTCACAGAATTGACAACACATCTGTAACTTTCTATAAAAGCATAGCTTAATATATGGTGTTCATAGACTGCAATAGCCACTTACCGTCAGGTAGAATGTAAGTTCGCTTTTTTAAAATATTATATAATGAAAGAATTAGGTATCTGGAAACATTATGTCGGAAGTACTATTCCGGCTACAGCCAACATTTGTTCTATAACCAATGCTTGGTTTATTGTGATTGTTATAATGGCTTAGAGACGAGATTAGCCATGTGGGCAGGACAAGGTTTTATTGAACGAGTGTGTGCGCAAGTACAGGTGCACTCACTGTTCCCTTTCATGGCCCGATGTGATAGTAATCTGGCATGACGGAAAAGGAAACAGACACAGGAACATCTGATGTACGCACTTTCCAAGACAAGGGGGGGCGGGGAGGAATACTTTCTGATACCAGGCTGCTGAAAAACCCAATATGTTATCTTTGTAATCGTTGTAACTTTTAGAAATTTAATATCTTCAGTTAATAGCTCCGATAGTATTCAAAAGTTGTTGTGGTTGGAATCGGCCAGGAGAATATTATCACTTCCATCACCACTCTTACATTTATCCAATTAGAAATGGTAGTGAAACGCCTCTGTTTCTCTGAAACCATATTTTCTGATACTGAGTGTATACGTTTGCTCAAATTGCCAAAAGTTAGAAAAGAATGAAGACCTGTTAATGAAACACAAGACGCTTATTGAATTCAATATTTGATTTTTTTAAATTTCTTTAGAGTACATATTAGAGTACCTTAAGATACTAGGGTTGTATCTTAATTTTAATCCTTTTTAATAGAAAAAAAATACATTACTCTCCCTATACAAAATATAAATAGACATTCCAGTACCTTGGTATTTAAAATGATATTTTGAGCCAGAAATTTATGCAAATAATCATCTGTTCTATATTGTGATTATATTTCATGTGGTTGTGTTGCCATTGCCATTTTATTCATTTAATCAAACATAGTTAGTCACTATTTACGCTGAAATTTATTGTTTTACTGTACACATTAATTTAAACAGTAATTTCATTAACTAGTAATACTTTTTTGTTTTCCTAATTGAGTACAACATTTACAACTTGTTAAATATAATTAAATGTATTCTCTCATAGATTGAACAAAAAGATTTGAAAATTTCATGTTACGTAAACAGATATGTACATTACGAAGATAGGTTTAGACCTTTATATCAAAAGTAGTAACTACGTAGGAAAATTGTTACTTATTTTGTTTCACCAACAGCACTCCTTAACAAGTAAAACAGCGGTGAAAAACATATTAAGTATAACTAATATGACTGATTTTATTTATAATTGTTTACACCAATTGACGCACAATAAGACCCTGCAACTTCTTAACATCTTTTTTTTTTTAATTTCATCAGAAAGTGCTGACGGTGTAACTTATTAACACGATTATTAAAATGCTTTGCGATCATGATAATAGTTTGTTATTTAATGCATCAAAATATTACATGCAAAAGTCAAAATGGAGATCGTTAGCAGATCAATTTTAACAATGGTCTTTTAGACCAACTGCATATTACAAAATATATTAGTTAAGAAGCAGTAAAGCTAAAATATCACTTAATCCTCTGCTCTTTGAGAGAATTATTTCATTCTTACAGATAAAATAGGTTTACTATGTTTTAGGGTTTGCTTTGCAAAATGGTATTTATTATATTGTCTCTTTAGACTATGGGCATACAAATGTATCATATATAATATTATATACTGTACAAATATATAAACTGTTAGAGATTAGAAAAAGAAACATTTATAAACATTTAAGCTAGAAAGCATAACATATCTTTGTTCTATTTGTTGAAAGTGTTTTGTCCTATGTGTCGATTTTTTCAAATTGACAAATAGAACTTGAAGTTTAATTTCTATCTAAGTCTTAGACAATCAGTACCACAGAACACAATTACTCTCTACATCAGTACTTAATATATTTACAAATGCACATTTGTGCGACACAAAAGCTGCCGAATGAAGGGAACTTCTTGCGATTGCAAGGTATTATTTTATTACGCATGGATTATCTTATCAACCCTTCCATTTAATGGAGAATTATAGTCACATTTTGTACGATCATTAACACGCTCCGAAATATCCATACATACAGTTATCTAGTAAAGAATCAAAAAGAATTAGATAATATACAGATTTTTATAGATTTGTTTCTACATCTGGTAATTCAATGAGTTCTATAGAAAATAGATATCTAAATAGCGATACGAAATTGTAAGTGATTCTGTATTGGACGACAACAATTATACAAATTTAGGAAGATACACCTCACGTTGTCGTTAGATTAGGCGAATATTAATATTCTATATTTTTTTGTTTTGATTTCGTGGATTGCGATTGTATCGGGTCGCAGTTGCCGTAAATATCTATAAGTCTACGTAAATACTCAGTCTCATGTTTGTTGGCGGTTATCAGATGGATTTATTTAAGTGGCGATGCGATGTTTTAGCCCTCGAAGTTCAACGACAAGATCCGAATCTCCCGCCACAAAACGTTTGTCAATTCTTCGATCCTTTGTTGCTTTCTGTTTAAAAAATAAAAATAGTCAGTAAGATACTTAATTAATTATTAATTCATACAGAAATACATTTTAAGTAGGACAGCAAGCGTCGAGCTTTTAGGTTATATCGGTTCCTTGCACGCCGCCCTCCCTCAATTGACCCGGCCTCCAAGCTGAACGTGTCACCCACCTCCCCCAGCCCGGCCAAGCTATTTTTAGACTCGGCTATAACAGTCGGAGTATATCTATAAGTTGTATATTTCCCTTATACGAGTACGGAAAACTCTTAACTTTATATTTGTCTAAATAATATTTTAAAAAAATGTTGTGTGGTTAAACATACTGCATTAGCTTTTACATTTTTAATCCACTGGATATTATACGCCTTTCCAAGAATACTCTAAGTGGCGGGTATAATTTGAAAGATTGCCCATAATCACTAAGCTGGGTAGGCGGGATGGCGAGTGCAGATCCGATATTCTCGCAATGGTCATGTAACTTCCTATCACAAACCTGCGAGTTTTGACTTCAGTATTTTGGAATGGCTTTACTGCCATTTGTTGGTCGTCAGCGCCTCGTTTATTTGTTATAGGTGTTAGCACGTGCACGCGAGGTAGGCATTTGAGAAGTTGTCATATTCCCTTTACAAATACAAAATATACTTACATGAGATTTATTTTCTAGCAATTGTGCGATAGTGTTATAATAAGGCGAGCTTCTTTTTTCATGTCCTGAATGCTGACTTCTCGCGTTAGTAGTTTTTCCTGGTCGAGGTACTGCTACTTCTTTTTGACCGGTTGTCGACTCTTCTGTGGGGACAGGTCGGGGTGTCGTGACGCTTCTTTTGTTTCCGTTCCAGTTAATGAATCCATCGTCTGATGGGTATTCGTCGTCTTCGAATCTTGGAACGGTTTTAGGGCCGTGGTAAAGAGGTTTGCCTGCCAAAGCCTTTAACTCTTTCACGTCTTCGTCTTCGTTATTTTTGTCCTCGTAGTCAACGTTTGAAAAAGCAGCTCGAGCATTCTCGCGTCGTCGTTGAGCATCTTGTGCCATTTGTGTCAGGATTAAATTATCTAAGAAGGCTGCGTTAACATCATCAATATTATTAGATCGGAAACGTGGGGAGCTGTCGCTTTCAAACCAGGTTTCCTGTCCTATAGGTAAAGATGCAAGTCTCTCGTCCTGGCTCTCTGGTGCTTCATTAGCGAAGTGGCTATATGGATCATAATAATATGAATATGGTATTTGTCCGTAAACATCGGGAACATTCATAGCAGGAGCATCATAATAATATTGTACTTTAGGCGCGTAATAATAATCGTCGTCTTGGTACTCTCTGGGTGTTTGAGGATACATAGGCCACCCTTGTATAGGATAAGCTGTTGCTTGTACTATTAGGTAGCCGAGCAATGCTACCCAGGACCTAAAATATATCATAAAAATTATAAGTATTTTAATCATTATTTTATAATAAGCTTTATTTTTAAAACAATATCATTAGTGGTACTATATCATTAGTGGTAGATAAAGTTTTTTTTATAGGATAGGGTAACAAACGAGCACACAGTCCACCTGATGGTAAGTGGTTGCTGTGACCCATAGACATCTATATGCAGATGCGTTATCACCCGTGAGGACTAAGATGGAATGACTCGTTTCCAGTAAAAAGGGTCTCCGGTTCTCTACACTGACCATACGAAACACAGTAGCGTTAAGCTGCAAATTTACGCTTGTATTCTGTGAGAGCGTGGTCCTTCCCCGGTCAAGCCGACCCATTTGTGCGACAACTATACTACTAATATGGCTGCAGCATGGCTCTACCACGTATAAAAGTTTCATCCGTAGTAGAAGAATGCTAATAGAACATGAAAATGTTTGTCAGTTATCATAAATTATTTAAATGAAAATACGTCTGATTTCTAGATTTTTAGTTTAGTAGTCCTTTCGACCGGGGAAGGACCATGCTTTCAAAGAATACCAGCGTAAAGTAGCAGTTTAATGCCTTTAGGTTTCGTATGCTGTGTGTGTATAAAGAACCGGAGTGCCTTTTAATAGTAACGAGTCATTCTATCTTAGTCCTTCAGGTTGACAATATTTCAAAGATGGAATTAAGCGTCTATGAGCCACATCGTCCGCTTACCATCAGGTGGACTGCGTGCTTATTTATAAATAATTATACTATAAAATAAATAACAAGTTATTCCATTATTGAGATTTGACATAATAAAAAAATGAAACTTATAAAGTTAATGCTTGTAAATTACTGAAAGCTTTTACTTTTTCTTTAACTAAACGTTTCGGGGATTCATTTTTAAATTTGACTTACCTCCAACTCGACAGTAGTAAGTAATACATATTGCACTTTTGTTGTGTGTAAGGACGCGTTCAGATCACAACTACGGCGCGGCATGGGCTGGAGGGCTTTATAAGCTGTTCGCCCACGCGCCGCCTACACGATCTCAATGAACGTCTCCCTCTACGTTCACCCCCGGCCTTTACCAGTCTCCCCATTTTCCCTCCACAACCCCTCTTCAAGCCTCAACCCCGCGCTTTTCATGTATCGATCGCGCCCGCAGATTATTCATCTTACTAACGTAACACTATTTTCTCGATACAAAAAAAGCTATGTTTGCAAATACCGAGATATTTGTTTATGAATTACATTATAATTACTTTGTAAAGAGAAAAAGCTTTTAGATAAAAAAAATGATATTTTAATAAGGCTATGTCACTAAACTTTATTTCAACAAGATCAAATGAACAAAAAGGCGGACCGATTGCCACAAGGCATTTTCTCCCATTCACAAAGATACAATTAATCAAATACAAAACAATGAATATGTTGCCTTTTTAGAATGACGAAGATAATATGGGATAATATATATTCCTTTTTATTTGACAGTAATATAGCTACACAACCTTGACATTTATCAGTATTTTTTAAGTTTTCGCTGTTATTCATAGAATCTTTAATTATTTCGTTCCCCGTCTGCTTACAGCAGCAACTCGAGATATGAAAATAAACTTTGATTCTCCATATCGGGTAAGGCTTAATTATTTGGCATAATTTTCGATAAATTATGCTGTATTTTTTAAATAAAATTAAGTGACACGTGAAATTCAGTAAACCTGACGGAAGGGACTACTGCAGCCCATGGATATATGTATTTTTAGCAGCTTAACGCTGCTGTGTTTCGTATGGTGAGTGTAGAGAACCGGATACCCATTTTACTGGAAATGAGGCATTCCATCTTAGTTCTCACGGGTGCATCTGCATTTTGTTTGATAGTCATCCTATCCTATAAAAAAATTATAGGCAGAAAATGAGTCCCACCTGAAAAATCCCTTCACAAGCCCAATGAATTTGAACAAAGGTCTACCGCAAGAAATGCCGCGAGAGACGGTTCAGAGTCACCTATATCGATCGTCTTCCGGTATTTCTCATCAGGTCATCCCTACATCTAGTAGGGGTCGCCCTGGTTTCACGGCTGCTACTCTGGTTAATACGATTTTACGATTATCGTCGCATTTGTTTTGGAATAAAATCAACAGTTATGAAATTCATTCTCTTTTTCTTCTCTAAACTACTCCATCGATGGTAGTTCGCCGAAAACAATTCATGTATCAAATAGTGCTGTGACTTCCACGTTGTTTTTAAAAATATTGTCACTAACAGGTATATCTTCCAAATCGTTTGTTGATAAGTTATATTATCAAGCAATGTATCTGATTGAACTTACATGTATGAAAATATACAATAAATAATTAAAATATATAAAATATATTTTACGAGAGTGTCATGGGGCGCTTCCCGTATGATTCCCCGGTGATGCAATTTAGCACTATCGATGGGTATGGATGGATTAGGTTTATTGCTTTTAGAAATTATTAATTTAATATTTTTACAGTCATAAATAGTTCTTCTTTTTTTCCAGTCGAGTAGCTTGAAACGTATTCCAATGCAGCAGCTATTCAAGATTATGACAGAATTCCTGGAGGACTTTAGCACTATGCTAAATTACCTCAATAGCATAGTATAAAGACAGGGAAGTAGGCTGTCTCCGGCCCAATCCGCGATATAATTGCCTACTGTCTCAGGGTTGTCATTGTCACCAAATCATTAGTTTAAAGCCCGGCCCTTGCCAAAAATAATACATCTCTGTATAACTAATTCAGTGATCATTAGTCGATAAAGTTCAACAATGGTTTTCCTAACAAATACAGAAATGTATTAAGATTCAGAGCAGTATTATTTATAAAAAAAGGGATAAAATAAACCGGCGGGGCGGTGTGTGAGCTCGTGTTTAAATTATTTACTTAGTATATTCTAGTTATTTTTTATTTTTAATAGGCATAATATAGTATTTGCACACATAAAGGACCATATTAATTTTTATTTTTAATTAATACAAGCATATATATATTGAATCACACATTTATTACAAAATTACAAATTAGCTACAGAAAAATACTTTCTTCGGTTTCGACTATTACGAAACGACTTGTTATTAAACTTTAATGTGTAATATATCCGCATCCTTATAAATAACTTTTGCAAATATAATTAATTACGATTTTATAACCGTAAGTAGGTACTTAGTTACTATTCTTCCTCTGTCTGATAGACAACTAATACAACAAAAATATGTAAATGTATGTAAAAAAGCCGTAACGCGCGAACCTCGTGCGGTGTTAGCCCAGACTGGCGTAGTGAGAAACATTCCGAGATTGTGTTTAAGTGTGCGTGCGGCGCCTCATAGATACTATGGCGCACACATACAAGCCGCGCGCAGTGCGTTTGTTTGAAGATAACGTACTTCCCTGTCTTTATACTATGTATGTCAATAGTGTTTCCCGAGGTCTTAAGATGAATATGGACGAGACAAAGATCATGTGTAATGCTATACGTCTATGTCGCTAGTTATGGGAATACTATGCTACGCTTGAATTTGTTGACGTGTATGTTCATCCAGGACAAATTGTTCGTACAACTTTGATCAAGAGGTCAACGGATCCAACTCGGCGTTTGGAAGATTGCGACACATTTTCCTGTCACACGTTCCTCAAAATGTATCACGTACTTAATGTACAAAACACTGGTTGTGTTGATAACATATGGATCTGAGATTATATTAGCCATTCACGGCTGGCGAAATGAGGAAGCTCAAGGTCGCTCAGCGAGCTGTGGAGAAAGCTATGCTCGGAGTTTCTCTGCGTAGTAGAATTCGCGATGAGAATATGCGTAGTGAAACCAGAGCAATATTTCGAAGACATGATAATCGATAGGGAAGAAATGTTTTCGAGAAGCAGCCCCGTACCGGTAAGCGAAATATAGGCTGGCCTCCCACTACACGGCGTGACAACGCAAGAAGTCGATGGATGCAAGTAGCCCAGACCAAGTTTTGTGGCAGGGAGGCAATGTTAATTTGATTTGTAAAGGACTGTAACTTAGAATAATATACAAGGGGTTTAATGATGACGATGATGATGGTAGTCATAAAATTATTACTAGCTTTTGAAATTTGTGATAAGAATAATTTAATCCGTTCTATTCTGAGGTTAGGAATTTTCGAATGATGGTATTATGAATATGGATTCATTTTTTACTTCATTAAATTGAAGTGATTTAATGAAGTAAAAAATGAATCCATAAAGATAAAATACTCGCATGTAAAAAAAAATGTTATTAAGTAAATACTTGAATGGTTTCACGGTGACCTTTAAACTTAGTTATGAAATGGAAACATTTTGCTTAAGCTTTATAAAGTTCCATCGTTAAATTTTAGGTAAAAAGTTGACAAAAAAATGACAACTTTTTACCTAAAGTTATAAAATTTGTTTTTAAAATAGTACTATATATAGAGATTTCAATTAAGTATTATTCCTTAATAATATACTACCCACTCTTCTATTAGCAATGCACGTAGTGACGCTTGCGATAATTTACATATCAGGCCGTGGGTGTCGTAAGAGGCGACAAAGGGAACAGGAAATGGGCAGAAGAATCTATTAGATGATAACCCAAAATAATAAAAAACTACGGTTACTAACCCACCTGCAAAGCGTGGCAACTATGGCAAAAATTACCCTGTGAGGAAATCTATGGCGGAGGCCTATGTTCAGCATTGGATTTCTGAGAGGTTATAATAAATGTATGAAAACACTATCAAGATATTAAATTTTAAAAAAAATAAGCAAGTTATAAAATTTGCTCAGAATAAATAGAATAAACCTTTGACTATAAAGTATCTCATAAGACTAGATTTTCTCTAAAAATATTGTTTTTAGACTAAAGATTTTTAGAAATATGTACGTGAATATCATTATTGTTTTTAAAACCATAGGATAAGAAACATTCTTAATTAAATAATAATGGTAAGTTGTAACACAATATATTTATATATTATATCGCAAGCCCATTCGTTAAAACAGTAATTACAAATACCCTACTGCATAAAAATGTTTATTGAAAAGAGAAAAAATTTGTAGCCTATGTCACTCCCACAATTAAGACGATTCTAACGATACCAAAGGCATAGCAATATATACATACATACTCTCGAAAGACATTGCCCTCCTTCTGGGCCAGTCGGGTAAAAACGCTTTCCTATGGAATCTTACCTTGATAAACGAAATAAATTTTGTTGCGAACGGACTTTCCCAATATTTTGCTTGTTTGTTTGGCTTCAAAGTTAACATTTCGTAAACTCTTTCACAGGTTCAGCATTTATTTGAATTCACAGCAATTTTATGTAACAGATCAGGAGTAGGGGGCGTGTTTCAGCGCATTTCGGCTAAGACGTAATGCATTTTCAGGTTTCGGTGCGGAAGCAGTCACAAACACGAGGTCGATGCCCGACTGGCGCCTTATTGTCGCCATTGCAAGTCAATATTATCAATAATATTATATTTGTGGATTTCGCTAAGCAGTTAAACGTTATTAAATTCCTCTTTTATTATAGGAATTTTCCCGAGTCATAATATACATATATGTATATAGAGGTTCTATATATTAGCTTATATTGTATAATAAAACGTTAACCACTACAGTACGAGTTTCTCCTGTACCGTGGAGGCAGTTTACAAATATAAAATGCTCAAAGACATATCCCTGAACAATTATTTTTAGGCCATACAAACGCTTGCTCCTTGCGGTATTCAAACCCTAGGGTCTGCAGCGTTGCAACCAAACTTAGCCACTGCGCTAAGGAGCTGTCGAGGCTAGCTGTACATTCATTTAATGATAAATAATTTTCCACAGCTTAAAAACTATTAAAACTCTTTTAATCTCCATAGAGTAAAGTATTTTGTTCTTTATAATTTAAAAATCCGTGTGATGTTTTTCAGTTTTATTCAAAGTCAAGCTTTGAGGTTTTTTTATGTTCTAATTATTGAGAAACAACGATTACGGTGCCTTGTACGCAAGATGTTGGAAGGGTGGTCCACCATTGAAAACAATAGCTATTGTAAAAAGATGAAAACTGGTCTAATTAAAAATTAAAAATTTACGGCAATGTAAAACAACTATTCCATTTATATTTTGTCCTGTTCACCTGTTGAAGAAAATTATATAAAATACAAGTAGAAAGAAATTTCGAGAATACAGTTATAACTTCGTAGTATGGAGTGTAGAGTAGAAGGAGAACCATCTTATAAGGTGCGAAAGTTAAAAAAGTGTCCGACAATATACTGAAAATAGAGGTTCCAAAACCTACCACAATAGCGCTGGCGTCTGAAAAACTACGATATGAATATAGCTGTTGTAGACGGAGTGAAGTCAGCTGAATTCAAATATTTAATAAAAATCATGACTAGAGTAGTTAGTAAATGCCAGTATACAAAACCTCAACTATTTACGTATTACAAAACCAAGCAGATCGGTCGGGCCTTGTTTATTTCTCCATCTTATTCTAATTAATTTTGGCGCTTTTTTTTAAATTTATCCTATGCTACTGCAGCGCCACCCTTATTGGATGTGTTTTTAGGGACACTTTTCATATATAGAGATGGTCCTCCTTCTACTCTACACTCCATACTTTGTAGATAAAACAGTAAATAATAACGTGGGCGTACACCGATAAAAGAATAGAAAATACGTACAGGCTTGCCACAATTATATTAAGTAAATTTATTAATTTTTACCAGGTACCAGACAATACATTATAATGGAACGTTTTATTTCTTTTATATTTTCTCTTTTCATTTTTTACAGAATAAAGTTGAAAAACGACGTCACAGTCTACCTTATGGTAAGTGGATGCTGTGGTCTATAGACATCTACGTCTATACTCGATTAAGAATCAAAATGCAGATGCGTTATAACCCCTGAGGACTAAGATGGAAAGTATATTCGGTTCTCCATACTCACCATACGAAACACAGGAACATTGAGTTGCTATTTTGCGCTGGTATTCTGTGAAAGCATGGTCCCCCCGGTCGAGCCGACCCATTTGTGCTACAACCATAATATAGCTGCTGCATAGCTCTACACGTGTATGACATGGTAAAGTAGCCCTGCAGGTGCATTATCGATGCAGCACAAACAGGTGGACTAGACTGGGGAAGATACACAATCTTTCAAAATAATACTAATAAAAATAATAATAAATGAGGTCGCACACCAGAGCAGCTTCCTTAGGTGGTGGTTTTCTTTTTCTGCCTTGGAGTCCATCTGGGTAAATACGGGTGGTACTAGGGTTGCCACCCGTAATATAATATATATTATCGTACTATATTTCAGTCAATTGTACTATATATTATAGAAAAATAATATAGAACAAAAGATACTATAAATAAATAAATTTCTCAGATTCCTATAATTATTTTAGAGGTAATAATAGATCATTGATGGCCAAATCGAAAAGAAATGACATAATATATATGGATTTATACCTAAAGATTAAAAATAAATGTGTACTTTTTTTTTCCTGAATTTCCCAAAAAATATAGTACTATTTTGCATCCTTTTTGGGAAAAAAAAAACGTTTTTTTTCTAAAAAATTGGTGGCAACCCTAGGTGGTACTAACCTATTTCTGCCATCAAATAATAGTTCTTGCACTGCTGTGTTCCTGTCTGAAGGTTATGGAGCCGTTATAATAACAAGTGAGGTATTCCTAATAGGTAGTCATCAGAGGTGATAACGAATCTGTAGGCTTTATTGTTTGAAGTCGTCTGCAGGTGTCCAGAGACTGCAGGAATCACTCACAACCAGGTGGCCTGTAAGTTCGTTTGTCAGTACAGTTTTATAAGCGAACAATGTACATTGAGGATAGATGTAGATGTCTATGGGCCGCAGCAACCACTTACCATCAGGTGGACTGTGTGCTCGTTTGTCACCCTTATCCTATAAAAAAAAATGTACACTATTTTGCTACTCAACATTAAGTAGGTACTTGATGGGTTTGCGGCTTTAATACGCTACTGGTGACAGATCGTTTTCTGAAGTAGGTGATTTTCTTAATGTGGCGTGTTCATCCTTACCACCTCCGTTGACATTTCAAAATATCCAAAGACTTTATTAATGTCGAAGAAAGTTTCACTCCTATTAAATGTACTTTAGTAAGTACTTCAAGCATGGCAATTATCTCCCTCATAGTGCCGTCTATAGTGAGACCTGTATTCAGCAGTGAACTTTGATAGGCTATAAAGAATGAGTAAGGAAGAGAACTTTTAAATTATTTTGAAATTTAGTTTGCCCAAGGTTAATGAGGAAATTTATAACGAAGAAGAAGAACATTATCGAGAAACAGTCTTTAATTTTTCGACTCTACTCAACAGATAACACACAGCACACATGCTGTCACGCAGCAAACTGCGCCGAGTAGGTAGCAAATGTTTTACGTGTGTGTGTAGGTACCTTAAAGATAAAGGGATAGTCTTACCTAGTAGTTGCACAGCTATCTTCTTATTGCTACAGGGCTAGCATGGGCAGGAGACAATTTTATCCCCGGGGAAAGGAGAAAATGCTTATCCCCTCGCTTAGTTTTATCCAACTTTCAAGCATGGGCACACCGGTGGATATAATAGTCACAGCAGATAAAATGGGAGATAGACTTAGACTTAGAATTTTTGTATGAATATAAACTTAAACCCACGTTCAATGAACTAGGATAGAATTGTCCCTTTCAAATGTCAAAAAAACATAATTCTTTATCTTTCATTTGGCTCCATGCAACCGATGGGGGATATATGTCTACTCGTTATGTCAAACGGGTATATACTTCTCTCCGTTATCGTACTTTGGCATCATCATCATTACAGCCCTTCAGAAATCCACTGCTGAACATAGGCCTCCCCCAAAGAATGCCACGAAGCACTGTCCTGAGCCACCTGCATTCATCGACTTCCTACATATCTTACCAGGTCGTCACTCCATCTAGTGGGGGGACGCCCTAAACTTCGTCCGTCAGTACGAGGCTGCCACTTGAGAACCTTTTTTCCCCAACGGTTGTCGGTTCTTCGAGCTATGGCCGGCCCATTGCCACTTCAGCTTACTAATCCGTTGGGCTATGCCAGTCACTCTGGTTCTACTGCGGATATCCTCATTTCTAAGTTTATCACGCAGAGAAACTCCGAGCATAGCCCTCTCCATAGCTCGCTGAGCGACCTTGAGCTTCCTCATCCGGCCAGCAGTGAAGGACCACGTCTCAGTACCATAGGTCATCACTGGCAACACGCACTGGTTGTACAGTCTTGTTTTCAAGTTTTGAGGTATACCTGACGAGAATTCCCGAACGCTGCCCAACCGAGTTGAATCCGCCGATTGACCTCTCGGTCGATGTTGGACTTACCTAGTCGGACTATTTGTCCCAGGTAAACATACTCGTCAACAACTTCGAGCTTAGTGTCCCCAACATCTACCGGCATAGGTGTGACATGGACATTAAACATAATCTTTGTTTTGTCCATGTTCATCTTAAGACCTATCCGTTGGGAGACACTATTGAGGTCATTGAGCATAGTGCTTAGGTCCTCCAGCGATTCTGCCATAAGGACTATATCGTCGGCAAATCGAAGGTGAGTGATGTACTCGCCATTGATGTCAATACCGTATCCTTTCCAGTCCAGAAGCTTGAAAACGTCTTCCAATGCAGCGGTGAAGAGTTTCGGGGATATCACGTCACCCTGTCTTACGTACCCTGTGTTTCGTACTCTGGTTCTGGCACTTCAGCACTTCGATATACCAACAGTCAACTTGGCATCGCTGAAGGGACTGCAGCACCGCCCAAAGTTCGACGGATTCAAAGGCTTTCTCGTAGTCCACATACGCCAGACATAGTGGCAAATTGTACTCCTCGGACTTCTGTACAATTTGCCGAAGGTTATGTATGTGGTCTATGGTGCTAAAGCCTTTTCGGAAACCGGCTTGTTCGGGAGGCTGGAAGTCGTCAAGTCTGCGCGCGAGACGATTCGTAATGAGTCTCGAAAACAGCACGTAGACGCGGCTCAGAAAGCAAATCGGTCTGTCGTTCTTCAAGAGAGCGTTGTCACCTTTCTTGAAGAATAAGATCACCGTTCTTCTGCTCCACGCCTCGGGTGTAGTGCCACCATGGAGGACGGAATTAATGAGCTTCTGAAGGACTCAAAGTACCGGTTTTCCACCCGCTTTCAGAAGCTCCGCTGCAATTCCATCCTCGCCTGGGGCCTTGCCGTTTTTAAGGTGCTGAAGAGCCATTCTAATCTCGCTCAAGCTGACGTCCGGGATATCATCGGAATAGTGTCGGATAAGATTTGCTCTTGGATTGTTACTTACACTTACATGTGTCTCCAACGATGATGTGTACAGCTGCCCATAGAACCTCTTAATCTCACTCAAAATCTCAAGTGTCCCGGAAACGACGCTGCCACACTCGGTCTTCAGCTTCGAATGTTGGCTCTTTCTGGCAGACAGATCTCTAGCAAAGACTTTGGAGCCCTGGTTCTGCTCGATCGCTTTTTTAATACGAGCAGTATTAAAGTTGCGTAAGTCCCGCCGCATGCATTTGGAGATCTGTCTGTTCAGTTACCTTTATGCTGTCAAATCTACTGAAGACCACAGCTTCATATTCCGTCTAACAGCCATGAGATTAAGAGTGTGATCGGAGAGTTTTTGTGTTCTTCTGCGGCGGGTCTTGCTAAACTTAGCTCCGACCGCATGGACAGTTTCCACGAGCTTGTCATTCATATCGTCCACTGCATTGCAATCTTCTAGGCACTGAAACGGTTTTTTAGCTCGAGCTGAAAGGTTTCGGGACTTTGGATTAGAGCACGAGGGGGATGGAGCGTTGACTTCATTAGACGTGACCTCTCCAACTTAACGTTTAGGTTCAGTGTGCCTCTCACCATTAGGTGATCGCTGCCGGATTTCAGCCTCGCGATGACTGAGACATCACTGAACAGTTGTCGTCTAGTCGTCATAATGAAGTCAATCTCATTTTTTGTCGAACCGCCGGGGCTCGACCAGGTCCACTTCCTGTGGGGCCGCTTCTGGAAGAAAGAGTTCATCATAAAGAGTCCCTCTTTCTCCATGAAGTCGGCCAGCTGCTGCCCCCTTGGGTTCCGTTGCCCTATTCGAAAATTCCCTACTTTCAGCTCACCGTTCTCTCTTGTGCCTAGTTTTGCGTTGAAGTGTCCCATTAACACCGTATAGTGGGTTTTGGAGGAATGCATGGCTATAGAGATATCCTCATACATTTCCTCCACCTCCTCATCGGGGTGTGCCGAGGTTGGTGCGTAAACCTGTATGACCTTCAGCGAATACCGTTTGGTGATTCTGAGTATAAGGTACGCAACCCTCGTCGACACACTCCCAATCTTTACAACGTTGTTAACGAGAGACTTGTGGACGATAAATCCGACACCTCCTTGGGACAGATGGTCGCCCTCCCGGTGATAGAACAAATTGCCGGATTCGAGGATTACCGTGTCCTCGCCCTCTCTTCGAACTTCGGATAATCTTATGACATTCCAGCGCAACTTGTCTATCTCTTCTTCCAGCTCCAGTATCTTCTCGTCAGTCCTCAGGGTGCGTGCGTTATATGTTGCCAGGTCGAGTCGTCGTAGGTCGCAACCGAACCTCCACCGGAGATTCTTAGCACCCCTGCCCCGCCGTTACCATGGTCGACTTTGGCATAGGAACAAGATAATTTTATCTCTTGTCAGTGGATATAATTAGGGGATAAATTTTTTGTCCCCAGCCCATGCTAGCCCTGCTGAAAGTTTTAGTCGTGACAAGAGGGATTAGTCCTTCGAGTTAGCGATTAGCCTGTTACTCCACTACGTGTTGGCGGACTTCACATGTCTTTGATTTGAAGTTTACGGCGATCGTTATCGCTTGAGCTACCAAAAGTCTTGGGCGAATTAAATTGTTTCATAAATTGATCTGTATGTAGGCTTGTTGTTGCAGCTCTGGTGTGCGTCCTCATAATGTAGTAGCTGAATGCTGCTGGGTTTCGTATAGTGCGTGTAGAGAATAAGAGAGCCTTTCTACTGGTCCATCTCTGTCCTCTGGAGTGACAACGTACTTTACAAGTTGTTATTTTAAAGGAATGACAAATTAATTAAAATCTTTATAAGTTTGTAAGTCCCTTGGTGAACATTAAAGTAACAACCCAAATACGCAGTCTAAAACTTTTCTATACCATACGTATATTGAAAGAGTTTTGGAATATGAATTAGTCCAATGCGCATGTCCTACAAATATTGTTGATTCTCCAGACATGCAAATTTTCTCACATTTTTTCCCTTTACTGTCGAAGATGTGTTAAGCAATTAAAACTACGTTAAAATATCAGTGAAGTCAGCAATAACGCGAGTGACTGTTGGTTATATATAGGTCACTCACAATTTGAAGGATTCGGCTGTAAGCGATTGGTACGCTGATTGGCGGTTGCTGTGCTAGATTCAGTTGAGAAGTGTTTGTTAAACTTTCAACATATTGCTAAATATTAAAAAATTCTGTTGTGATTTGTAAAATGTATGAAATCTTTACGAAAAATTGAATTAAGTACATACTAAATACACAAATACTAGTGAAATCATAGAGTTCAAGTACTTAACTCATAAATGACCTTTATCTATACTTAATAGAAATATTACTTTTATAAAAATATGTTTAAAAGCGTCATGTTGTGATATTAAGTTTAAGCAATCTCAATATCTGATAATAATGAAACAGATTATTTTTATCACGCTGCGGGTCAGGACCTTGACAATTTAGCAGTCAAGGTATAGGTGGTAGTTTCCATTTGTTATTAGTTAATAGTTAGCTCAAAATCTTGATACATGGAAGTATAAGGATCGTAATGACCATGAAAACAATTTCTATTGATATTAAATCGTAAATTTCCTATATAAGGCATGGGATTTTCCCTTTGCAGGTAGAGTTTTTAGTATTCATACAATCCTATTTTTAGGATCAATGAACGCATTGCCAGAGTCTTGCACCATTATTCTTAGTTTGGGTTATAATAACATTTTTAGCATCGGGAGATAGAAATAATCATTAGATTAAAACGTTAAAGTATATTTCTTTTTATATTTATTCATTTGTTGAATAAAACTACTTTTACGGATTTTATCGCGTTTAATTAGGTTATTTTATATTCCCGACGTTTCGGTTGCTTTCCAGCAACCGTGGCCACGGGGGACTGGTTGCTGGAAAGCAACCTAAACGTCGGGAATATAAAATAACCTAATTAAACGCGATAAAATCCGTAAAAGTAGTTTTATTCAATGTGTAGTGTTCGCGTAAATATAAGAAATCTTTATTTCATTAATTTCGAATGTAATTTTATTAATTTATAAATTTCTATGTTATCATTTACGACGTTATCATCATCATCATCCTTACACCCCCTCACAAGTCCACTGCTGAACATAGGCCAAGTGACAAGGAATGCCACAAAGCACGATCCTAAGCCACCTGCATGTGACGTTATAATTACGACTTATTTTGAACATTAAATAAGTAAATTATTTTGGAATCTTCTAAAAAAGTATTTATACGTCATAAAAATATTGGCTCTATTCGAGATTTGAAATGTGCGGCCATCAGCATCGCAGCGGAAACTAACGATTCGTCAATTTACTTACTAGATGGTAGAACTTCTTTTCTGTCGCTGGAGTTTGTCTGGGTAGGTCCAACTCTCTTACCTATTTCTGTTACCAACTAGCAGTGCTTTGCATTGGTGTGTTCCCGTCAGAACGATATAGAAACCCAGTATGATTAGTCTGTGAGACATTCTATCTTTCTTCTCAGAGGTAATTGTTATTATTATTATTCTTTATTTCAGAAATTTCTTTCCATAGAGTGGGTTCGTAATTACAAGAAGCACTTATATGCTAGAGTGAGTAAATAAATAAAATTAAAAAGTTACATATATTACTTTATCTACTTTATATTAACCAGAGCAGGTCTCGAGCCGATATGGACGCTGTACCACTGCTTCAAGATAGGATAGCAATAGCGATTCCCTATCTGAGACTGTATTATAACATAATATAATAATAATAATATCGCTAACGACAAAATATCTGGACCTGACTCACGAGGTGACCGACATGTGGGGTGGATTGCCGGCCGAAATTATACCTGGAGTCGTCTCTGCGAATGGGTTAATTCCAGTCTCGGGTCATCTGAGGCGACTGGGACTCCGTGACGGACCGCTCCAAGCTCAAATGCAGAAGGCGGTGCTCCTCGATACCGCCCGCATCGTCCGCCGGTTTCTTTCCCTTTCCCCCTAACCCTCGGCCGTTTGGTCTTCCCTGCCGAGGGCTTCCATCTGGTTGGGTTTTTATATATTTATGTATTTTTTATGTATTTATTTTATTTTATTGATATTTATGTATGTTTATCATTTTCATTTACAATTATATATTTATACAGCCCAAACAGATGAGAAAACTTTCAGATACCTCAATAATATCGCATCTGTAGCCTTTTTGTATGAAGTTGGCTGCAGTTGTCATCGGAATGCGGAAGCCACTTATCATCAAATAGACTGTATGTTCGTTTGCCACTTCAGTTTTATAAACAAAAATCGACCACTACTGGAAATTGCAAGTAGTCCACTGTTAGAAACTGTTAATTGTATTACGAGAATTATCCGTAAACGATATGCTTGGCAAGTGGTTTGTTAATTGCAACGCCAGGCTTAAAGCTTCTGTTTCGCTACACTGACCGCCTTGGTGTTTGAGATCACGCAACTTACGTATTAGATACTTGATACTATTGTAGTTTAGGTGGTAGTAGTTATATTTTTGTGCTTATCTCTACATAGTACAAAACAAAGTCGCTTCCCGCCCTCTGTACGCTTAGATATTTTAAACTAACTAATATAACGGATTTTGATGTGGTTCAACTCAAATCAACCCAAGTAAAACAAAAGCCTATTCGAGTATTCCGTGCGAAGGTATTGGGCACTACTCTCTCAAGCGTGATAGGTATGGCCAAATATTGTAACTTTGCATAACAGTTGCTTTAACTTGAAAAGACTTGCTGCCAGGGTAGAAAATTTAATCCTTATTTAATATGGTAGCTTGTGATGTTTTTATTTGAATCCATCAATAGTTATTTGTAATTCATTATAATTTCGATATTTAATTACGCTATGAGTTAAAAACTGCTTAACCAGAAACGTTTAAAGATCGCATGTATAATGATTGTAGGTTACGTTATTATAAGGTCTCTTTCTACTTCAATATTCCTGCCTCGTAGGGTGTGGGTGGTAGCTGCTTCTATTTTTAGCTGCAAGTTATATTTTATTCGTTTCTAAAATTGTTTACCATTTATCAATCCTCTTCTAAATTATATATATATATATATATATATATATATATATATATATATATATATATATATATATATATATATAGTTTTCATGAAAAACTATAAAGTTTTAAATATAAACCGTAGACAACCGAGATCCTAAGCTTTCAAGAATCTTAGATTCATCATAGACTTAAAGATAAATATAGATAAACATAATAACTACCCTCTCATAGTAATTTTTTTATACTATAACTACATATATTAATTGAAACTGCTGCGATAACGCACGTACCAGACAAACGTGCTAGCCAGATATTCGGTATTCAATTCGGAATCAACGATATTCCCCATCAGTGTCGACCAGGAATAACAGCATCCTATACTGTACACGATAGCGGGTTTTCCCCCGTTATACTGTGAATTCAACATGTTGTTTTGTTTAGACTTATTTGTTAATCATGATCATTATTAAAGAACATAACATTGTAATATTAAAATAAAAAAATTCCAGACAACAGACAAAAGTATGATAATGTTTTAAAATATTAAATTGCTGTCAAGACCCTATTTATGATGATTTATGTTAGATATATATAATATAATGGTGCCTAAGCCCGAATATTTTGCGTTTGTTCCTTCACTCCCACGGTACGCCTACTCTACTAAACACTAAATCAATAGGTTTTCACATAACATAATATGTCAAAGTTCACAGGAACTTTACACGTGGTTTCTTAATGTAAAATCTTCAAAGAGACTCTTTTCAGTAGATAATTTAGCATTAGAATTTCACTTTTCTATATATTTTATGCTTCAGATTTAGTTGAAAATATGACAAAAAACTTAATAATATCAAAATATTTCTTTTCGAAGTTTATACAATTTTATTTATAATGTATAAATATTGAATTGCAATATTATCTTATTTTAATATTACGTCAGTTGTGAATACAGCATTTACTTTTTGCACCCATTCAGTATCATAAAGGTACCTTCTGAGATTCCTTTTATAGATTTAATTTACGGCTGGTGGTACCCTTGAGGGACATAAAATTACGTAACGTACCCATCTGGTATGTCGGTACCGATATCGAATCAAGCAAGGCTGGGCATTCGTTTCATTCATGAATGTAAGTTCCTACGTCAGTAGCTGCCCCCCGAGGAGGCGCGGTTTCCCCCTTTCGGGTAAAGCCATTGCGCACACTGGAATGGGTAAGTGACGTCAAAGCTTTCATGCAACAAGTGTTCCTATAGAAGAATAAGTAAGTATGAATACAAGTCTATTTATAACTGACCGAAAAAAGCTCACGTACCTACATTTTTGGATGGGTTAACTATAATATTGCTGGAGTATGATGACCAACGAACTATACAACGCCAAGTAAGTCGAATAAAAATGTATATATACTGTACATGAACTTTGTAATCATTTCTAATTATACATATAAGTTTTGAGTTTTTAATGCAATAAAATATCGTCTGCGTAAGAGAATTCCCATTTCGTCTTGTGGGTGCCGAAAGAGGTGACTGTAGGAAATGCCAGAAAGATAATGGCTTCCAATAATAGTAATCATTCCGTTTACACCATACATATAATACAAAGATCGTTGACGAAGTGCGAGACATCTACGATCACCAATTTGCCTCTCAAGCAAGGCGCTTATGGAATATTTCTATATAGAGGCAGAGGCTGACTTATAAGAGCTGATGATGATGAAAAATTGAAATGACAGCCCTCGCGAGAAAATTCTATATAATATTTTTTTTCTATAACATCTTCCCTTTCACATTTTTATTATTAAAACTGTGGGTCAAACAATGAATTTTACTAGAAGTGTATGAAATTAGAAATTATAAAGATATAAATTACAATAGTTGTGGAAGTAATAGAATAGAATAGAATAGAATATCAAAATTATATATTGAGATTATGACATAATACTAATTGAAAGTCAAATTTTTATTTACCACTGTTCGGAAAATACTTCTGTCCCCGAAAGAACCAGAGGGATCATTTTTTTAGACATATAATTTAGTATAATTATTTATATCTCTTAATAGAAACAGCATAGCGATCACTTTATGGTTACTAAAAAAAACTGTACAATAACACTTATTGTACAGTTTTGTTTAAATAAAAGTTTTAAACTCCTTGATTGACATACCTCGAACATTTTTTGGGATTTTATTGTAAAAGCGTTGCCCCTTATATGAATTACTAATTGTGTGAAGTCTAGTAACTTGCATTACAAGCTTGTGTTTGTTTCTTGACTTTAAAGTATTAATATCTTTGTTCTTAACGAACCTATTTATGTTTTTATGTATGTACATACATTAAATTTTTATGAATATTTTGAGATGCTAAATATGTTCACTTTAAAATTTTCTCTGAGGGACTCTATACGATTTAAGTTATAAATTGCTCATACGCCCTTCTGTTGCAAAACAAGTATGGTTTCAATTGAAGGAATAAATATCATGTTCCAATTGTACGAAATAAAAGTAATTAATAATTTTAATTTCAAATTATTGATATGAACCATTAACCAACTTTATTACATATATTTGCAAAAGCGCCATCTAGCGCCATAAGCTTTAACTACTCTAAAACGTAAACCACATTAGTAATCCATGACTCTGTACGTTGTTGACATCTAAGTAGAGGTTACATTTTAGCGTTAGATGGCTGTACAAAAATTTGTAAGCTCTATGTGTAAATATATGTAATTGATTAACTGGCAAACGTCGTTTTGCCCTTTCCGGTAGGTGAAACTCTTAAGTAACGATGTGGATTGTAATGAACTCTTTATTAATTTCGGACTTTTTATAGTGTAAATATAATATGTATTAATAACTCAACTACAGCGATACCTATCGAGTCCAGATTTTGTGATTTTCTTTTTGGCATAAAAGCAATAGAATATGAGTAATTCTGGTCTATACTTTGTCAATAATTTGACTACAGCACTACCTATCGGGTCCTAGTATAGATAAGAAACCATCGTCTCGACAGAATAAAAAGTGTATTCTGTGAATATGATCAATTGGTCTAGTTTCCAGAAGTTACACAGACGTATAAACGATTTTATAATAAACTAGCTGATTCTGCAGGCGTTGCTCTAACTTTTCTGGAAGGTAGCGCGATGAGTTTCACTCCGAATCCGCTCCAAACTTTTCATAGGCGAAGCATAAAACTTATTAATTACTCGATCACAGCGTCACCTAACGGGTCCAGATTTTTTGATTTTTTTGACACTAAACCAAATATTATCATAAATATGAATAATTTTGGTTCAAAATATAAAATTTGTTGAATAATTGACTTCAGTGCGATTTGATACCAGCATCGTGTGAATATGGACTTAATCTGGCACGTTGTTCAGAAGGATAGTAAAGACGAAATAAGCCACATTTCCTGAAGCCATTTGCCACAATTGATTTATGCAAAATCTTTTTCTCTAAGTACGTGAGGCTAACCATTTTTTATTTTATCAACCCTCCAAATTTGTACACGCCTCCTCCATGCTTCCTTTAGTGGTTTAAATACTGCCACATCCATGGGTTGAATTAAGTGGGTTGCGTTAGGATAAAGTGTCACTAACACAATTTTCTTCACAAAACTGACTACTTTGAAGTGATATAAGATATATATATATATATATATATATATATATATATATATATATATATATATATATATATATATATATATATATATATACACAGATGATGGTCATTTAAAAAGAAGTAGAGTAATATGAGCATTGTATAAGTTGAAAAATACGTATATCACTACATATAGAGTTATCTATAAAGTCAAGTTTAGTTTAAATAGAAATAAAAATACTAAAATAATTAACATAATTCACCATCTGCAATAATATTTTTATAAACTATTGAATGTTTTGGGAAAAATGTGGTCCACACTGAAGAATTTTTCTACACCAATGTGAGTATAGTTTGGACTCACTGGCCACACACTTTCTTCTTCAGGACATATGGTATAGGTGCTGGAAAGACCTGATGAAGTTTCCCAAATATCTTTTTATATCTAAATTCGTCATTTCATACTAGTAGTGTCCGTCATTGGTCGATGGACACAAGACCTTCTGGGTTTTTTTAAATATTATGTCGATTGCATGTGATATATCCACGATATGAGATGGGGTAGTAGTTTTAGCCACCACAAGGAAAATTGTGATTCACAGTATTTAGACTGTGCTAGATTTTCCTTTAAAATAATATGAAGAGTTTAATAAGACTATTTGGTAATGAGCTGTGACGATCATAGTTAGAATACTAGGTTATGCTCATATAATTATTGTATTGTCATAGCATACATATGCAATATTTCTGATTATTAAGACGGGAGGAAGTGGGTGAAAAGTGAATAATAAACTGTCATTATATTATTCACACTTATATAAATGTTTAATGCTTTTAGCATGTGAAATAATGTAACAGCTTAAAAACATTAACAATATTCATAGACAATGAGCTGTGAGAATTATAGTAAGAATAGTAGGTCATAATCGTGAAATTATTGTACTGTCTAAAATTCTTTATACGTATTTATTTCACATTATTTAGACTACCGGGAGTAACCGAAAATGAACATACATTCATACATGCACTCGTACATACGAGTACATAGATACACGCAGGTTAATATTATGTAAAACGTGTAAATTACTCAATCAAATAAAACGCATTTATTATGATCCTATTGAGAATACAAGGTCATGGAAATGAAATTATTCTATTATCGTCGTTTCTTATTATGGCTGATAAATTTCCGAATATTTAGACATCTGGAAGTGAATTAAAATTAAATTACAGAATTTAATTACATTTATACATACTCGTACATACGTGTATATAAAGTTAATATAAAGCGTGTAATTTTAATACGCTTTATATTAGAATGTTGAAGTTTGTCGTCAATTCTTTCCTACAAATGTTTTAGTTTTCAAACCATTGGAAAACAGACATCCATAAAAGTTCAAAATAAACTTTTGTTAAAAATACACAGCAGTAGCGTCTTCGTAATAGCGACTGAAAAATAATAAAACGCAAAATGACAAAACTCTCTATGTTAATCACTTTATGTTTTTTGTATGTAGGCTGAAACGGTTACGGTATACTCGTATATAATTAGTATTAACTACATGATGGTAACGACCATGTGGCTCAGTGGTTAAAGTACCTTGATGTTACGTCGTGGATTTTGGATTTGAGACTCATCCGGTACCAAGATTGCTACAGTAACGAATTGACGGTTTTCGGTTCTGATTGTGTTTGATTCTTCCCTTGTCTCTGGCATCTGCAACCAAATCTTTCTCTTATAATTATAGGTTAATGATGTCAGTTAATGAGGAAAGTTGTGAGTTTTCGCAAGTAAAGCACGTGATGTACTTTTTTAGTGTAAAACTAATATACATTAAAATCAAATTGAAATATAATATCTTGTTGATATCTCTAAGAATCGATTCCGTGCGAAGAAAAGACTTCAACGCGTTTCTTACAAACGTTAATAAATTATGTGTATTTTTTTTACTTAAAAGTTTATAAAAGTTTAATTTCGTTCAGCAGATGATTTTATATACTTATATTTTTTCTTACTCATATTACTTCTTATAACAAGACAAAAAAACGAAACCAAAGTTTCCCTAAGTACCTGCGTCTTAAGCATTTTTTTCTTGGAACGGCGAGCGACTAGCATCGAACAATAAATAGTGGAATCCTTAGGCGGCCATTATCTTGGCATCGTGATCACGCAGCTATAGGCGAAGCTTTAAAAGCTGCGGGGACGGGGTTACCGCGACACGGGCAGGTTGCGGGGCCGGGGTATCATGAAAGCCTCCGCCCGCCAGTACCGCGCCAACTGTGCCGCTGCCCGCATGCCGCATACGTAATATATTTTATGTGTTAACGTAACACGATTTTGACTGAGAAGTGTTTTGAATTAGTGATAAGCGTTAGATACAGAGTTCTTTAAGTGTTTTTATTGTGACTTAACAAACGGAATTGGCATGAACTAGTGTAGATAGTGTGTGTCACGTGTGTTTACGAATGATTGTGACAGCGTAGGCGCAACGGCCGGTCGCTCTCTCGTGAGATATTCGTGCTCGCGCAGGTCGTTGCGGCCATGTTGCATACCTGAGGTGAGTGAGTGCGCGAGTCTGCGCGAACGGGACACAGCGACTCTTCCAGGCGGACGTTATCTTTTGCTGAAGAGGAACAATTTTTGCGATGCTTTTATCAGTATCATGATAACTATGGTGCGGTGGCACGTGGTGCTGGTCGCGGTGGCGCTGTTTACATACGCGGGCGCTGGCGCCGCCGCCGAACAGATGCAGTCCCGTGCCGTTGACACTGGTGTAGATCTCAAAATAGCTGAAGCTCAGCCTGTGGGAACTGTTGTTGGAAGAATCCCAATCAAATCCGGGTTTACCTATCGTTTTAATGAACCACCTAAAGAATTTGCTCTTGATCCAGTTTCCGGGGAAATTAAGAGTAATGTCATTTTGGACCGAGAGAGTGTGGACCGCTATGCTTTTGTTGTACTGTCAAGTCAACCAACATATCCAATAGAGGTAAGAATAAGAGTAACAGATGTGAATGATAACTATCCAGAATTCCCTGAACCAAGCATTGCTGTAGCGTTTTCAGAAAGTGCTGCTGCTGGAACAAAGTTACTTTTAGATGCGGCGACAGATAAAGACTTAGGGGAGAACGGAATTACTAACGATTATAGAATAGTTGATGGTGATAACGAAGGGAAATTTCGTTTGAATGTTACTGTTAATCCAAGTGGACAGACATCATATTTACATTTAGAAACGACAGGAAAGTTGGATCGCGAAACAAATGATTTTTACATATTAAATATTTCGGCAAGGGATGGCGGGAGCCCTCCCAAATACGGGTATCTTCAAGTTAACGTTACTATTTTAGATGTTAATGACAATCCTCCTATTTTTGATCAAAGTGACTTTTCAGTATCTCTCAATGAAAGTGTACCACCTGGGACAGTTGTGTTAAAAGTGACTGCAACGGATAGTGATTTAGGTGATAATAGCAAGATCACTTATGAAGTAACTGATACTGAAAAACAATTTGCAGTGGATCCCGAATCAGGTGTGATAACAACTCTTAAAAAACTAACATGTCCTAAATATTGCAGCAATGCAACATGTAATATGACTTGTGTACTAACTGTTATTGCTAAAGACCATGGTGTGCCTAGGCAAGATGCACGTACTTACGTCACTGTTAATTTGATTGATGCCAATGATCACGATCCTGTTATAACATTTACCTATGTTCCTTCAACAGCCAATTTTGCTACTGTAGATGAAAATGCCAAAAACGGATCATTAGTAGCTGCGATTACAGTGACAGATTTAGATGCTGGATTGAATGGAATTACTAGTGTTCGAATTGTGTCCGGAAATGAGCTGAACCACTTTCGTCTAGAGAATTCTTCCAGTGTGCACATTGTTCATGTTAACGGCATTTTAGACAGGGAAGAAATAAGCAAATACAATCTAACAGTAGTTGCCACTGATAAAGGTGTGCCACCTCGTACAGCTACTTCGTTTTTAGTAATACATGTCAATGATGTAAATGATCATGAGCCTGTTTTCGAAAAATCAGAGTATTTGGCTGTGTTGAGTGAGCTTGCCCCTCCTGGTACATACGTTGCCGGGATTACGGCTACTGATGAAGATACGGGAGTAAATGCTGAAATATATTATGATTTTTATGATGGAAACCAACATCAATGGTTTGATATTGACCATTTGACTGGTTTAGTAACAACAAAGTCGATATTAGACCGTGAAATTCAAGGCACAGTAGAACTTAATGTATCAGCTAGAGATGGAGGACCTAATCCTAAATGGGCATATACGAGATTAAAGATAACAATATTAGATGAAAACGATGAAGCACCTTCTTTTCCACAATTTTTAATAAATGCAACTCTACACGAAAATATTAAGCCCATAAAAGATATTCTTATATTAACAGCATCTGATTATGATCAAGGAACAAATGGTTCTGTTTCTTATTATTTACCTTCTAGTATTGAAAGAAAATACCCTAACACATTTGTATTAGACCCAATTACTGGACAACTAAGTACGGTAATCGAATTAGACAGGGAAAGAATACCAGTGTATGAAATACAAGTAATTGCTAAAGATCAAGGATTTCCTCCTCAGTCATCAACTGCTAAAATATATTTAAAAGTTCTTGATGTTAATGACAACGATCCATTTTTTTATCCCCAAAGGTACCTTGAGACAATTAATGAAAATTTACCAACTGGATCCAAAATACTTCAAGTTAAAGCTATGGACTTTGATGAGGGAGATAATGCAAAAGTAATTTACAAATTGGAAAGTGGAGGTGATGGATATTTCGATGTTGAGCCTTTGACTGGCAATATAGTTTTACAAAAAGATTTTCATAAAGCTACAAAGTCATTGTTTTCATTGAAAATATCATGTAAAGATAAAGGAAATAGACGTGCTGTTGAAGACGCTACTGTAGAAATAATAAAGACATCACAGCTAAAAAATATAGTTTTTGAAAATTATGACGGATATAGTTTTAAGATTCGTGAAGATGATGGATTATCAAAGGCACAAACTGGTCGTTATGTTGGTAAAGTTAGTGTAAGGTCGTCGGGTGATCCTGTATCCTATTACATTGTAGACGGTGATTTTAAACATATTTTTAAAGTTGATGAAAAAAACGGTGTAATATCAACAGAATCTTATATAGATCGTGAAGATAAAATGACATATCGTTTAAAAGTTATGGCAAGAAGTAGGCTTGCATTTGGATTTACAACAGTAAATATTTCAGTATTAGACGTAAATGACAATTATCCAATATTCATAGAAGATAAAGACGAAATAAATATACCTGAAAATATGGCAGTTGGACAGGAAGTTTATTTTGCCCGAGCTACTGACCGTGATTCTGGCCCTAACAGAACTATAACATATACATTAAGTTATAATCCAGATAATAGTTTTCGCATTTCGGAGACAACCGGGGTTATTTACTTGAATAAACATATAACTATTGAACCGGGTAGCTCAATTTCACTAGAAGTAACAGCTGCTGATAATGGAAACCCGTCTCTTGCTACAAAACATACCATAACTATAGTGATAAAAGATGTGAACGATCACACGCCAGTATTTGATCACACATCATATGAGACATCGTTATTGGAATCTACGTTAGTAAATACTAGGTTTTTCGCAATATCGGCTTCCGATGCAGATTTAGGCCCTAACGGTAGAATATCATATTATATTGCGGAAGGTAATGCAGATGGAAAATTTGGAGTATTTCCAGATGGCTATATTTACGTCAAAAGCACACTAGATAGAGAGGAAAGAGACTATTACTCCTTAACTATTGTAGCAACAGATAATGGCAAACCCCCACGATCTTCACAAGTACCTGTTGTTATTCACGTTTTGGATGAAAATGATAATAGTCCACAATTCACAAATACTACATTTATTTTTAAAATAAAAGAAAATGAGCCACCGGACACATTTGTTGGAAAATTAACTGCAGTAGATAAAGATATTGGAAGAAATGCTGAATTAACATTCAGCTTGCCAATCGCTCAAAATGATTTTAGAATAGATTCAAGAAATGGATTTATCAGAACATTAAAGACTTTTGACCGCGAAAGCTTAGCTCAAAACACTGGTCAAAATTACATAACATTGACTGTTACTGTAAGTGACAACGGTAAAATTAAATTATCAGATTCTGTTCGAGTTACTATTTATATTACAGATGTTAACGATAATGCGCCAGTTTTTACTCGGATTCCGTATAAAGTAGAGGTATCTGAAGGTGCTACCGTAGGAGCTTCAATTATGAGAGTATATTCTTCAGATGCGGATGAAGGACTGAATGGAGATATTTATTACAAATTAGCAGGAGGTAACGAAATGGAAAAATTCTCTTTAGACGAGGCTACAGGGCAATTGTTTATCAATAAACCTCTTGACAGAGAAAGTGTAGATAGATATTATCTCACCGTTTTGGCCCATGATTCAGGCCAGACTGTTCGTCTGTCTGCTACCACCACAATTTCTATTGAAGTTCTTGATGAAAATGACAATGCTCCGGTGCTTACGCAAACACAAATGAAAGTGTCAGTTTTAGAGACCGAACCAATTAATAAGAAGATTATTCAGTTCCACGCAACCGATGCTGATTTAGGAATTAATAATGAGATACTATTTGCAATTACTTCAGGAAATAGGAAAGAAACATTCTTCATTGACAGTTACTCTGGCGAGCTTTTTCTGCATAAACATTTAGATTACGAAGATCTAACGACATATGTCCTTAATATAACTGCTACGGATAATGGGAGCCCAAGTTTATCATCAAGTATTCCATTTACTGTAAATGTGATTGATGCAAATGATAATGCACCTGTATTTACAAACACAGCTATTGTACGGCAAATTAGAGAAGGTATTCCAATCCATACTCCCATAGTTACAGTCACTGCCGAAGATCCAGATTCAGGACTAAACGGAAAAGTTTATTATTCTATCACGCATCAAGATCCAAATGATAAAAGACGACACTTCGCAATAAATAACATAACAGGTGTCATACATACATTATTGCCCATTGACAGAGAAAGTATTGATACATTTCGTATAACTGTTGTCGCCTATGATAGAGCTGAACCGGCTTCTGCGAGACTTTCAGCTGAAAAATTAGTAACGGTTATAGTTGAAGATATTAATGACAATGCACCAGTATTCGTTTCGATGAATGCCGCTGTAATTAATGCAGAACGATTAGGTAGAAGTTTAGGACGTGGTATTTTCATCATGAACGTGTTAGCTCGAGATTTAGATTCAGGGACTAATGGACTTGTGACGTACAAACTTATGCATGGCGGAAATGACATTTTTGATTTACATAGAAGCAATGGCGCTTTAATTTTACGTTACCCACCGGCAATCCCCGAAGCCAGGTGGAATCTTGTTATCAAAGGAACCGATGAGGCTGTGCTAAGTGAACAACGAAGCACAGAAACATATCTAACAGTTATAATGGGAGGAACTGAATTAGAAGGGATCATATGGACAAATGTGGGCATTGTTTCTGTTGCTGAAAATGAACCTCCTGGAACTGCCATTTTAAACATGACCAATAACTTTAAGTCAGCTTTAGAATATTATATTGTCAATGTGACTGGTGATGGAAGGCAAGTGGATAGACTATTTGATATTGATTCCTCGTTAGGAATCCTCTCCACAGCAGTTTCCTTGGATCGAGAAGCAGGCATTGAACGATACGAAGTCGAAATTTGCGCCGTGTCATCGGGAACGCCATTGCAGTCTACGACAACAAAGGTAAACAGACTTTTTATAAATTTATTGTTTTAATATTTAATCTAAATTTTTTTATTAATAAGATATCTGAGTGCGTGATAAACTTAGAAATGAGGATATCCACAGCAGAACTAGTAACCGACATAGCCCAACGTATTAGTAAGCTAAAGTGGCAATGCGCCGGACATATAGCTCGAAGAACCGACAACCGATGGGTCCCCCCATTAGATGGAGTGACGACAGGTGGCACAGGACCGTACTTTGTGGCATTCTTTAGGGGAGGCCTATGTTCAGCAGTGGATTGGTGAAGGGCTGTAATGATGATGATGATGAAGGTTTTTGACAACTACAAATAGTTTTAAGTAAAAATTTTATTTTTCTTTTGAAAAGAATAATCCAATTAAATTTGCACAATCGTCGGCAAAGGACAAAACATCGGCACCCTACTGCTGCTAAAATAAAAATAAGTGAAACGAATGCTCGTTAGCGTATGTCGGCTGGCGAGTCTAATCGAAGCCTCTAAATTAACGATAAGTTGTGTCTCGTAACGATATCTCATACATTCATCCTTAAACCTTACAAAGATTGCATGAAAACTTCATTTTGCGTAATTCGTAAGACATGTTTAAATTAATAGTTAATTTAATTTAAAAACTCTTTCTGATTACTTTACTGAAAAGGAATATTACAATTTTGATAACGATAATAACAATTCGAGAGAATCGAAGAACATATTAAGTAGTTCCATACATTTGTAAACATTAGCTACTGTTTGCCGTCCGTTTTGCTTGGCCAAAATTAAACTTAAGTAATAATTGATACAAAAAGTTTGGTCGTGTAAAGTAATGCCTGTATGCCCGTGTCGTGTAAATTATAAGACGTAATCGAATTTTACGCCAAATTTCATTAATATCCGTAACGGTTGATTTAAGCGGACTTGGAGGACAAACGTCCTTCCTTATTCCAACACCCTTTTACATTTATTATCTATACATATAAATAGAATTGAAGTGTCTGTCTGTAATATCGAAATAACTGCCTTATAAGCTGTGAGAGTTATTTGCATGCATAGTCTCTCTGTCTTATGTCTTTCCGTCTGAACTAATTTTCAGAGTGGCTGAACCGATTGTAATGAAACTTCACTAATAAATAGAGGGCAATGTCAGGAGTGATGTAGGCTATATTTTATCCTAATTTGGAGATTTTCCTTTAAAAAATCAAATAGTTGTAAAAAAATCGTCTTTCATTATCTGAAATCTAAATATCGCTACATTAATAGATTCTCGGGTCGCTAGACATTACATATAACCTCTATATATAAAAATCAATTGCTCTCCGTCCGAAATGTTTTGTGTGTGTGTAAAAAATGGACCCGGTAGGTGGCGCTGCTGTCGAGATCTAGAAATCACCTGTGCGAAGCCGGGGCGGATCGCAAATTACATTTAAATAAAATTAAAGTGTTTGTCTGTAATATCGAAATAATTGCCTTTTAATGTTATTTGCATGTCATTAAGACATGAATAACCATTTTTATATTTTTTTTCTCGGTCTATCTGTCTCTCTGTGTGTTTCTGTTTGTCTGTCTGTCTGTCTGTCTGTCCGGGCTAATCTTCAAAATAGCTGAACCACATTAGCGAAACCTGACGAACAGATGAGCAATTCCAGGAGTGATCGAGACTATATTTTAAATAGCCACAGAAATGGAAATAGAAGCTTTTTATTCGGTTTAGATTATAAATAATATTTATTGAAAATCACTTTTATGTTTAATTTACCACTGGTTCACAAAATACCTCTGTCCTGGAAAGAACTAGCAATAAACCAAGCAAAACTTTTACTTTTGACAAAGTAACAGTTTATAATCATATATGTTACACAATTAATTAACATTAAAAGCAAAGCTCTTAATGTAAATTAATTGTAAAAATATATATGTTTTTTTATCTGTCACCGCCTGGCAGAGGTTTTAACAATCGCAGTAGCAGGTGTTGCACACCTTCGATGCTGTTCATCGTCGCTAGTTAGGGTATTTATTATTCTTATTACAATACAAACAAAATTAAATGTTTTTAACCAAACATTAAGCGTATAAGCGAATATGATCTCGGTACATTATGCTTACTAATTAAGCATAATTGTAGAACTTGGACATACTATATCTGGAATAAAAGGTCGTGGAAAAAGTTTACTCGTATTTTATATACAAATTCAAGACATTTTTTTTCAAAGTTTTATTACATTTAATTATACTATACATCTGCTATTTTATTCAATAACTTGTTGCCATATTGTAGGTATTGACATAATCCCGTTGCTGTGTAAATCTTGTGATTTTTTATCAAAAAATGCGACAAATAGTTTGACAATCTTCTATTGATGTTAATCTAACACTATCTAAAGAATTCTGAAGACACCGAAACAGGTAAAATCTGAGGGTGCAAAGTTAGGTCTATACCGTGGATGCACTTACCAACCAAACTCTCTCAAGTTTTGCTGAGTGGTCAAACATGTGTGTGGTCTGGCGTTATCATGATGAACAACCACTCCTTTTCAGCAGGTTAAAGCTGCTGTGTTTCGTATGTCCATTTCATTAGAAACGAGGCATTAAATAATTTTGTCATAAATTATATTATGCGGAGGCTATTCTCTTGAGGACCTTCCAGATTTTAGTCCATTAATTAATTTATATGGGTTCACTGTCTTGATTTGTTTTGTTTTTAATTATCACACTACATTCCATTTCTTTAATCAAAAACAAGTGAAACTGCGTATGCAGTGTCGAAGATACTATATTAGTCAGATACAGCTGCTTTTTATTAATTCCTGCTTTATGGTCTAGTGAAACGATCATCCTTAGTTAACAAATCTGTTACACATATAATCCTTGAAAATATATAATAATAATAACAATGATTTTTGAGAGACCATCTCCTCACACTATTAATTTAACACTTATTAACGTTACTTAATAAGAGTCACTCTGTAACTGTAATAACGTTGCGAAACGAATCTGACTAGACTAGTGAAGAACCACGTTCTCACATAACATCGGCGTAAATTATCAGTGCTAATGAGTGCATATGATTTACAGCATCCAACTACTATAAAGTTGAGTATTCAAAATTCATTTTGATACCACTTTACAATGAATTGTGGAAACATTGTAAGAACCTAAAACCATTTCGAGATGTAATTTATAATACGCAATCTGTGGGCTTGTGTTACGATTAAGCTGTGCTTGAGAGTAACGTAATAGGATTTCTGATGACCAATTACTAAATATAGCCAGATATTTTACGACAAAGTAAATTTCAAGCCAAATTTTATGAGTATATATTTTTAATTTTCAAATTTCATTTTACGAGTACACAACTTGTGCTGTCTTATTTCGATTATTGTTGCAGTAAAATATGTAACAAGAAACAGGCCAGGGATCAATAATAAAATAAGTTTTAAAGATATGGCAGATATTTATTTCTATGAACAATTATATTATATTCAATATTACTAATATGGTGAAAATTGTATTTTTACGGAATTATTTAAGGGAAGACTTAAAAAAGCATTCCGATTGAGATGATTATAGAAAAAAACATTTTCTGCAAACCAATGAATAAGCCTTAGAATTTAAGAATGAAGGCAAACACAAAGATAAAAGTTGTCAACTGTAGTTGTCAATGCGATTCCCCTTTAATTTTTCGAATGGCCGCAAGAAAATCAGTGATGGATATTATGGCGCGGAGAGCCGATTTGAGGCAGTTTCGAGAGGGGGGTGAGCTATCAGTCGACACCAAAAGCGCATTAGGGCGTCCTGGCTGCATTCCCTCTGCTGATTTATGCAATGCGCAACCGCCGGTCCGGGCATCGACACCCGCTTTAATGAACGTATAAGTTACGTTATACTGCGAAATAGCATCCATTATTTCACGCCAATGCTAATAGTCCTGCATATGTGATGCATTTAACCCTCAGTTGGTGTTGCAACTAATTTCTTTGTTCTCTTTGGAGAATTTCTATTTGAATACTTCTTGTTGGTTCCGAGTCAAGTATGTTTTGTTGTAGAGCCATTGAATTAAAATCAAACTTTACCAAAAGTACATCATAATTATAACTCATCACAAGTTCACTGCTGAACATAGCCCCCCCCCCCCCCCCTACGAAATGCTACAAAGCATTAATTAATTGGGTCGTCATTCCAAGTAGTGGGGGCTAGCTATACAAATATGGATATTAATACTACTGGATCTAGTTCTTTACTTCTGGCCGCATGAGGAAGCCCAAGGACGCTCGTCTCTCTGCGCAATAGCCTTTGTAATGAGGATACCCGCAATAAAACCATAGCAACCAACATAGCCTAACAAACAGCTGAAGTGGCAATGGGCCGGCCATATAGATCAAAGAAACAGTATAATATTAATTTACTATTCTGTTGTCAATATTCTATGTGGCTAGTGTGGGTGGTGTATGGCTAGTAGCTTCTGTAACAAATAGGCGCCTGCAAGCAACTTTAAGAAAAACAAATGCAATTTCATCCCTGAGGGCTGAGATGGTGTACCTCGCAGTTTGTAATAATAATGACTCAAGAATCAAGAATCAAGAACCATTTATTTGCATAAAACAAGTTAAATAAGTTGTTACATCAAATAAAAGATCAACATGTTTTGTCCTGTTAGGACGTGCAAATATTTAAGTATATGATCAATTGAATTTAAATTAGTTATTATTTAAACAGTATAATTATTATTATTATAGTATTCATATTTAAAATAATAATTCATTAAAACAGATTGAATTAAATTAAATTGAATTAAAGTTAGTTATTATTTATAAAATTAATGTGCAATTATTTTTATTATTATAGTAGTCATATTTAAAATCATAATACATTACAAACATTATATTCATGACCAAGTGAATTTATTTGTAATTAAAAAACTCCCTAATATTATAGAAAGCCCTGTCCACCAACCACATAAAAAGTTTGCTTTTAAATTTATTAAGAGGCAATGACTTTATGTCGCTAGGCAGTTTGTTAAACACAAAGAGATTTAAAATATATATATATATATATATATATATATATATATATATATATATATATATATATATATATATATACTATACTATACTATATTACTACTACTACTTAAATGTCTTTGGTTAAACACCTTTATTGCCATCGAGTATCAGCTCATATGAGAGGTTGCCTTCTTTCTAAATGGAAGAACTAGTTTATCCCTGTACCTTGTATTAAAACTAACAACATCACAATTTTTTGTAAAAAACTGTTTATGTTTTTTGACCAAGACACCCAACTCGAAAATATAAATGCTAGGAAGTGTTAGAATTTTTAGGGTTGGAAAAAGTTCTCTACAAGAATATAATGGACCAACCCTGCAGATTGCCCTTACACACTTTTTTTTTGAGCAATAAAAGCTTTGTTCACTGTAGATCCATTTCCCCACAGTATTACGTCATATCTCAAAACGGGATCTACTCACGGCTGGGACTGCTCACGCCCTGCAAATATGATAATAACCGCGTACCTGATGGGCAAAATAGTTAAGTTGGCGGAACCTACTAAGACAGCTTTTAGATATAATTTAAAATTAATAATTTTGTACAGCCGACTTCAATATAAGTTATTTAAGAATAACTCAAAAACTATTGGTCTGACCTTGATCAAATTCATATGGGACTACACGAGAACTATCAGCTTTCATATAAAAAAAAAGAATCATCGAAAACGGTTCACCCAGTACAAAGTTATGAGGTAACACACATAGGAAAAAACATACAGTCGAATTGAGTACCGTCTCCTTTTTGGAAGTCGGCAGAAAAATACTCTATCTACTAGAAATTTCTTGATGAAAAACAGAGTAATGTATGTTGTTATCGTTATCGTCACAGCCTATTAAAGTTCACTGTTGAATTTTTGCCGTAGTCGCCAAGCTTGTTAAGCCGGTTGGCAACCGCAGTTTTTATATTTTGGTCGTTATTAGGAAGAAGCTGCTGCACATCTCCTGATTAGTTTCCCTCCTCTGTCGCCTCTTACACAGTTTTAACAGTGGTAGAGCCACGCGGCAGATTTTGCTGTCGCACGGATGGGCCGGCTCGAACCGGGGTGGTACCACGACCTCACAGAAAACCAGCGTGAAGTAGAGGTTTACCTCTGCGTTTCGCTTGGTGAGTGCAGGTGGCCGGAGGCCCTTTTTACTGGAAATGAGGCATTCCATCTTAGTCCTCACGGGTGACAACGCATCTACATTTTGATTTGTAAAAGACGATAGATGTAGATGTCTATGGGCCGCAGCAACCACTTACCATCAGGTAGACTGTGTGCTCGTTTGTCACCCTTATCCTATATAAAAAAAAACACCGTCACTACACGGTATGTATGTTGTTGTATATATAGGTACGTAGGTTATGTATGCTGGGAAAAATAAATATAAGAAAATATTATTTTAGTGTTGTTACTGAACTTTGAAATATATAATTTGGAATTTATGTAATGAAGATTGTATAAGTAACTAAATATTGACTATTAACATTATAATTTAACGGGTATAAATAATTACAAAACTTCTTAATTTTATCAATAAAAGGACATAAATTAAAATTGTTGAACTGCCTTTCGACGTTTCAACGTTATTACGATAGCATTCGCTGTTATCAATGAATTTATTGGTGTTCAAAACGGACTTACCGATTGGAGAAAACTTTAAATGTTAAATCGGAGTTTCTCAAAAACCGACTCGCCTAAATGCATTCTGAAACCCAATGATAACGATTTTGTGTGGCACGTTCGTAAAAGAGTTATCTTCACAAAAAAACCTCAATTAAAGTAGGTGCGCCACTTTTTTTCCTAACTCCAATAAATTCTTGTTGGATGGCTTATTATAAAAATAACTTACTATCAAACATTAAAAGGCGCTATTTTTTGAGTATTACAATATAAAGCAATTAATGAAAATAAAAAGATCACGTCACTTTGTCAGTAATTAATGTACACTGATAGACACAAATTGATTGACACATTGTTGAAAGACGTCGTGACTCGAAAGCTAGGAGCGCTTCTCTAAGCGAATTTCCACGCAAAATTAATAACGTTTAAATATTTTAAAAAACAAGCTATTCATGTTATCTTCTATTAAGTAAAGTATAAGTTTCTTTCTAATTCTATAACAAGTTTTTCAATTCCCTACTGTTTTTTTTTATAGGATAAGGTAACAAACGAGCACACAGTCTACCTGATGGTAAGTGGTTGCTGTGGCCCATAAACATCTACATCTATCTTCGATTACGAATCAAAATCCAGATGCGTTGTCACCCGTGAGGACTAAGATGGAATGCCTCGTTTCCAGTAAAAAGGGTCTCCGGTTCTCTACACTCACCATACGAAACACAGCATCGTTAAGCTGCCATTTTACGCTGGTATTCTGTGAGAGCGTGGTCCTTCCCCGGTCGAGCCGACCTATTTGTGCTACAACCATATATAGCTGCAGCATGGCTCTACCACGTAAAAAAAAGAGCGTGTCAATTGGCATGCACTACTTGAAAGATTTCTCCTTACTCACCACGTTGGGCAGGCGGGCTCGCGGTGATGATGCTGCTCTCCTGACCAGTCTATGGGATATGTGTTCAACTGAGCTTAATTATTAGATTGGTGTTATTTTTCTTAAGTGCCTTATTTTTAATGCCGTGTGCCGATGTCAAAAGAGGCGATTATAGGATAATTATGCCAATAACATTTTATGACTTTCTTCCTCACATTCTTTTTTTTCTTTACTGCGTATTATTTAATATACCGAGTCAACCTTTTCTAAAAGGACGTTTTGAATTTCTCAGCTTCTGTCATAATTTTTTCTTACGATCCAAGGAAAACTTTTTCCTCCAATATTTTGTGCACTCCTCCACATTTTAAAACAAACCTTTCACTGTTCTTGAAATAAAACTTTAAAACTCCTTACCCAATTGATTAAACGTGGTCAATCTTTACATTTGCTACATTTTAGACCCTTGTGGAATATTTTAGAGACGTTGGCAAGAGATCCGACGCTATAAATTAGGTCCCTTGGGAAAGAGGTACAGTTCTAGTGTAATAAACCATTACACTAGGGTTTTACCTCTCTCTCTCTTTGACACTTTGACAGGCTCCCATCTCAGGGCTACCTAGTTTAGAGCCTGGGCAGCATCAGAGGTGTCTGAACTACACTGTCGGTAGAATAGAAGTAACTTACTCAAGTGGCGCAAGTGTGAGTATCTGAGAGTTGACTACATATTTATGCCATTTCCTATAGAAAATATCGGTCCATGGGGTCTACATGCAGTGAAGTTTCTAAAGGAATTGTATTCGCGACTTGTCGTCGCTGCTGGTCATAAGAGGGCTGGATCTTTTTTCGCTTACATTATAGTAATTCAGCGAGGAAACGCAGCTAACATTCTAGGCACTTTATCTCGGGACTGTATGATAATTTAGGTTTTTAGTTTAATTTTTTTTTATAGGAGAAGGGTGACAAACGAGCACACAGTCCACCTGATGGTAAGTGGTTGCTGCGGCCCATAGACATCTACATCTATTCTCGATTACGAATCAAAACTCATGAGGACTAAGATAGAATGCCTCGTTTCCAGTAAAAAGGGTCTCCGGTTCTCTACACTCACCATACGAAACACAGTAGCATCAAGCTGCTATTTTACGCTGGTATTCTGTAAGAGCGTGGTCCTTCCCCGGTCGAGCTGACCCATTCGTGCTACAACCATAATATAGCTGCAGCATGGCTTTACCACGTATAAATTTTTTATTAATTTTTAAAAAATTTATTATTATGGTAATAAATACTGTATATTTCAATGCAGTATGTATATATGTTCAATGTAAATAATTTTTATGTTATAAAACTGAAGTGACAAACGAACTTGCATTCCACCTGATGATAAGTGGCTACTGCAACACATGAACACCAGCAAACAACTTCAAACAAAGAAGGCTCCAGATTATTTGTCATCTTTGAGGACTAAATTCGAATGTATCACAGCCTGTAATTATTTTTCTTCTAACCCGCCTCTCTCTTTTTCTTCTCATTTATACATATTTTTTAAATTTAGTAAATATGTTGTTATTGTTTATTATTACAGTACATGACACCGTTTTTGCATTTATAGAATAAGGTTGACAAACGAGCACATAGTCCACCTGATGGTAAGTGGTTGCTCTTGCCCATAGAAATCTACATCTATCTCCGTTTGCGAATTAAAATGCAGATGCGTTGTCAGCCGTGAGGACTAAGATAAAATGCCTCTTTTCCAGTAAAAAGGGTCTCCAGTTCTCTACACTCACGATACGAAACACAGCACAAAGACGGTGCTATTTTACGGTGGTATTCTATGAGAGCTTGGTCCCGGTTGAGCCGACCCATTCGTGCTACAACTATACTATTAATATAGCTGCAACATGGCTCTTTCATGGATCTTTCTCTCCCCTTTTTATGTTTATTGGCAAAAGTAGCAAAGTAGCAATAAGACCACATTTTGTTTTACCATCGATATTTATCTATTTTGTTATTTTAATCTTATCTTTTTTTACTTATTAACTTATCATAAGCCAGTGCTTGACCACAATCCCACCTGGTGGTAAGTGGTGATGCAGCCTTAGATGGTAAATCGCACTGTTTTAGCGTAACAAAAGCCTATTCACTGTTGCCTTGAAGACGCCCAGATTGTATTCGAACGGAAAGAAGCCGGAAAATTATCTTGGTGAACAATAAATAATATTGTATTCATGTATCATTTTAACTTCAAATGGATGCGGTATAGCCATCTCTTTAACGCTAGGCGTAAAAACTCAGACTGTTGCTGGAATGTAGCGCAAAAGGACGAAATATATAGTACTGCCAATACCAGCGTAGACTTTTTTAGGGTCATCATATTATTACATGGTGTAGTAATAGTGTTAAACCTTTGGGGTTGAGTGATGTGTTCGTTCGATTATTTAATAAAATGCCTTTATAAAAATAATTATTATCAATAATATCGAAATTAAAAAGGTTCTGAACACATTAATGCATTTCCCAAGTCGTTTATCAAATCTAATAGAGAGTAAAACTAGGCGTGAGAACGAGATATAAAGTGGAATCGCTTACGCCGAGAGAGAGTTGACTTCGAGTGATCGCGATATCGAGCCTTAATGTAGTTTAGTACATTTTTAAATTAACCATGTGGTGGAGGTACAATGATATTCACTAACCCATTTCATCCCGTGGATGCCGTAAGAGGTGAAAGAGGGATACTGATACAGGAGACGAGTAGTAGCATCTTCCTGATACCAACTCAAAATAATAGAAAACTGCGCTTGCTGACCCGCCTGTTAAGTATATAACTATAAGTATATACTAAGCCTGTTAAGTATATACTAAGTTATATATACTTAGTATACTACTAAGTATATATAACTATGGCAAAATCCCCCTTATATTCTAAGGGTGAGGCTTATGTTCAGCGGTGGACTTTTATAGGCTGCAATAGCTGAAAAGATGGATGACATTTTATAAGTAGTTCGTAGCCAACCCAAAACTGTAGTCGAAAAAAATTGTTACATAAATTTTTTTCACACATCACATCATCTTTCTAGTTGTTAATGAACTGGTGGGTCAGTAGCAACAAAAAGTCCACTGTGCTACCCGATTGCCTGATAGCGGACTTAAAATGTCTTTGCAATATTTGAACTTTTTAGACTCACTATTCCAAATGTTCAGCTCATCGTTCTTTCGTGTGCCTAGTTTTGCTTTGCTCCCTGCCTCAATATAGTGAGTTTTAAAGAAATACAGTACAGTTCTTGAGTTACATCGTCTCCATCTCCACAAACCGTAAACGGAACCATTGAGTCATTCAGCGAGCTATGAAGAGGGCTATGCTCGAAGTTTCTTTACGTGATAGAATTCGGAATGTAGCTATCCGCAGTATAACCACAGTACAGTAACATAGCCCAAAAGATCAGTTAGCTGAAGTGGCAATAGGCGGGCCATATAGCTTGAAGAACTGACTACCGATGGGAAAGGTAAGGTTCTCGAGTGGCACCGGTAAGCGAAGTGTATGGTGGCACTCTTACTAGGTGGAGTAATGACCTGGTAAGACATGCAGGAGTTCGATGGATACAAGTGGCTCAGGACCGTATTTTGTGGACTATGTTCATCAGTGGGCTTACGAATGGCTGTAATAACGATGATGATGACACATGCAGACTTCCTGTTGATGTTTCGTTTACTGTCAAGAACTTTTGTCATAATTTTTTTATATAGATTATAATATTATTGCGATTATAATTTAAATAAACTTAAATTTTCCTTTCTTAGGACATTAGCAGCTCAAAACTATAATATTTTAATCATCTTGCCAACATGTTTAAAACATTAAATAAACAGAAATTAGTCTTACAGCAATATTTTACATATAACAAATTATTGAAAGCTATTTGTTGAAAGAAAATCTTGAGACGTTTTAATCAAAGGCGTCATATAATCCGGCTTCATTTGTAATATATGTAAATATATTTATAGTTCACATCTCTACAAAATTTTCCAATATCGAAGATAGCTTAATAGATTGTTCCTCCGCAGTCTACTGTGCCAGCTTTCTTATCACTGCTGACTCTACCAGCCAATTGAGCGTGATCTGCGTGGCCACTACATATTTCCAAGATGGACCTTAGCGTAAATGAATATCAAAGGCTGTTACGGATCACGTTTAATTGGACAGTTTATATGTGTGCATTCATGTGGAGTTGGACCGGTTTGTTGAGATTCTGTTGCTTTCTACGTCATACACTGGTGTTCCTGTAGGTTGATATTTAAAGATTCGCAAATAACTTATAAGTTTAAACTTGCCCTTGATTACAAGCGAAAGTATGATGGGAGATTAACTATTTTCCACCCGCAGCCTTCGTTATAATGATGAAGTTTTATAATAAACACCTTTATTAAATATATCATGTTATGATAAAAAAATTTAAACTTTGAAATAAATTTTAGTGCGTATCGTAATTTTTTGTGGTAATTCTTAGTTATAAATTCATCTGTAAATATTAAAATGTCTAATTATATTGTAATACAGAATTCATTTTATTAAAACTAGTAACTCCTTCCTTAAATCTTCTTCAATTGTATTCATGTGTATTGATAAAAATCGTCTAATGATTGGATAATAAAATCATCCTTTTGAAAGGTTTTGAAACGCAGAAGCTAACGCGTAACCATTACACCGATATAAACACCACCTCTAACTAAGGGGCCGCGAAACTTACGCCTCCGCGACGTTTCACAGTAAAATTGATTCCCTGATGCTATCTAACCTCCTGAGGGAACGCTGGATAAATAAATACTTTACGATAATCGTTTGAGATCTGAGACAGGCCAGAATTATAGCACGCGGGAGATATTATTGCATTTTAATTTTGCGCTCGACACACCTCCGTCGCATTAAGTTTCATCTGATTTAATGCGTTATTGTATATTATATACGAGTACATAGCGCGGTGCGCCCATTCCTTGTATCAAGGAAATGATTTGGGTTCGCTTAATTCCGTCATTTAAAATAATACAAAATAATTAATATATTACTATTTTTTCGAACACCCGATAATATAATATAATATAACATATGTAATAATAATATAATATACATGACAAATAAAGAATTAAAAATAAAATATAACACTTGGATTTTCATATATTTTAATTTGAAAAATAAGTCAGGTAAGATTTGCTTTGTTTTATTCATATATAAATTTAAATTATAATAGTAAAATAAAACGAAGTATTCTACAGAGGGGTGACAACACATCTGCATTTCGATTCTTAATGGAGAGAAATATATAGATGTCTATGGGCCACAGCAACCACGTACCATCACGTGGACTTTGTGCTCGTTTGCCACCCTTATTCTATAAAAAAAAGATAATATTACAAATAATAAAAAACTACTGTTTTTATTATCATATTATAATATAAAACTTAATTTTTGAAATACCATTTTATTTCTTTGGTGGAATATACATTCTAAGTAGCATAACATATTTTTAAGTCGAAGGCAATATATGTATTTAAATGTACAAACCCAACCCTATGTTCCTGGACATTATTAGTGGAACAGAGCGTCAGTGCGTTTAAATTCACATTAGTGTAGGGCTTTAAGAAATGAGCAACATTTCTTACAATGTTTTCAATGTTAGAGCCGTTCAACAGCCATGTTGTATAGGAAGCGTCTAACCCCGAGGTCCGCATTAAATAACATGCACTGAACTAATAATTAAACTCCAAATGGTTATAGTTATTACATTTGAAGTGATTACATTCGGCAGCTACAACTGCATTTTATAATGAAAGATTTAACAATTCAGTGTCCTATATTTTATATTATATATATATATATATATATATATATATATATATATATATATATATATATATATATATATATATATATATATATATATATATATATATTATATATATTATCTTTATATATAAAAAGTACGTGTCACGTTGTTTGTCCGCGATGGACTCCTAAACTACTGAACTGATTTCAATGAAATTTTTGGTCAATGTGCAGTTTGGTCCAACTTAAAAGATAAGATAGCTTACATCTCAATTTATAGTAGCAATATAATATAATTTTATTGAAAATTATTTGTCTATTATTTGACAGTCACAATTATCTGTTAGCTCCAAACGATTCTGTCAGATGACGATATCTGTTGACTGGATTGAGTAAATATTTAATAGATGGCGCTATGTTAAAAATTCAAACGTTTAATATAAGCTACAATTTAGTAGTATAACCACCACGTGTTGCTGTAAGTATTCAACAAATAGAACCGATTTCAAAAAAAAATTGCAGACTGTGTGCAGTTTGGTCCAACTTGAGAGATAGGATAGTTTTTATCCCGATAAGTGACCCTCAATTTTTTTATTGCTAATTTCAGGAGTTTTTTTGGGAAAGCAAATGGTCGTTCGGAAAGGGCAGAACAACGTCTGCCTGGTCACCTAGTATATATATATATATTGCTTAGCATTTTCAACTGATTCTTAGTACTATGTTCGAAATATTAAGTTGTGTTATATTTATATTATCATTATTTATTGCAAATGAAATAATGATAATCATGATTTTAATTAAAAGTTGTGAATTAAAATTATTTGAAAACTATTAAGTAAGCGATTGATGATAATTTAAAGTCGATTTATAATTAGTGTCTCATCTATACTACGATCAAGCTCTTATAACCGGACTACACCAGAATGCAGTGTTAAAAGTAAAGTAACAGCTTATATACGTCCCAATACGGGGCAGAGGCCTCCTCTCATTTCTGAGAGGGTTTTAGGGCAAGGAAGAGTCCGTGTTGGCACGGACTCTACACATACGGTATCACATATGGCATCTTCATATCATCATCATCATTCATCATTACAGCCCTTCATAAGTCCACTGCTGAACATAGGCCTCCCCAAAGAATGCCACAAAGCACGGTCCTGAGCCACCTGCATCCATCGACTTCCTGCATATCTTACCAGGTCGTCACTCCATCTAGTGGGGGGACGCCCTACGCTTCGCCTGCCGGTACGAGGCTGCCACTCGAGAACCTTTCTTCCCCATCGGTTGTATGCTATATGGCCAGCCCATTGCCACTTCAGCTTACTAATCCGTTGGGCTATGTCGATCACTCTGGTTCTTCATATGTATTTGAAATATTTTTTATTTCCCAGACATGCAGGTTTCCTCACGATGTTATATCCTTCACCGCCTAGCACGAGGTAAATCACCACTTAAAATTGCAATTAACAAGTCCGTTGGTGCCGGCGGGAATCGAACCCGGGTTGCTTGCGTACTGTGAAATTTGCAGCGAGCGTTATTCCCCTGAGCTACCATGGAAGTGTTAAAATAAAATAACATAACCTAACTTTATTCAACTCAGTTCATTTGAGTTATTGTAAATTAATTTCATATTATAATTGTAGAGATAAATTAATATTATAGCTATCTCTATTATCAGCTTTTTGCTTATTTATATTCTGTATTGTACACCTTACCATACAATACAAAAAGACAGAATGGTTGACTCATAGGCGATAGCTGGCGTTATTGCTGAAGGTAATCTCTTCAATACAACCATTGGATGGACAGGATCACAAGAAAAAATAAAGGTGTGGTGAAATACTTATATAGTAATATTAATACAGTAAATAATGAATGGATTGTTGTTGCAACTGCAAATCACAATTTCATTTTCATAGATTTTTTCCATACTCTTGATAATAAGCTAAATGACAATGTTCCCTATTTTGAATAAACTTATAAGATAATTACAATCAATAAAATAACTGTACTATAATAACATACCAATAACTATTAAAATCCCCAACAAAGTAGTAGTATGGTTATACAACAGTACTCTACACACTATGTAAGAAATGTGACTTGTTTGGTCAACTTAAATAAGAGATTCCAAAAAGTATTTTTTCTATTATGTATTTAGTTTAATATATAAAGTAGTAAATGGGATGAAATACACATTTATTTCAACATTTTCCAATTTTTTTTTTATAGGATAGGGGTGACAAACGAGCACACAGTCCACCTGATGGTAAGTGGCTGCTGCGGCCCATAGACATCTACATCTATCCTCCATTACAATTCAAAATGTAGATGCGTTGTTACCCGTGAGGCCTCATTTCCAGTAAAAAGGGCCTCTGGCCACCTGCACTCACCAAGCGAAACGCAGAGGTGAACCTCTACTTCACGCTGGTTTTCTGTGAGGTCGTGGTACCACCCCGGTTCGAGCCGGCCCATCCGTGCGACAGCAAAAGCTGCCGCGTGGCTCTACCACTGTTAAATTTATATAATAAAATTATGTTTATTATATACGCTTTCATGCATCGACAAGTATGTATTCCATTTTTGAAGTAACCTTTAACAAAATTGCTGCCATTTCCTCTGTTAAGTACTCTACTGTAAGAAACCTCTGAAGGCAAAATGAGTCCTAAGAAGGTATATATTGTAATCAGCTTTAATTGTATATTATAATTTGTTATTTTTTATTAAATTGTTTGAAATAATTATAACACCTTTTTTCGTATTTAAAAATATACATTAAGACAAGATTCAATTTAAAATAGAAAATCAAGATTCTCTAAACACAACCAATACTAAGGAATTTAGCAAGAGAATTGCACGATAAAGAAATCACATGTATGTGTATACATCGGAGCCGTGGTGTTAGCGCAGGAGGTAAGCGTGGTAGAGCCATGCTGCAGCTATATTAATTGATAGTTGTAGCACGAACAGGTCGGCTCGACGTAATACCACCATAAAATAGCAGCTTAATGTTGCTGCATTTCGTATGGAGAGTGTAGAGAACCGGAGACCCTTTTTACTGGAAAAGAGGCATTCCATCTTAGTCCTCACGGCTTAACAACGCATTTGCATTTTGATTCGGAAATTAGGATAGATATCTATGGGTCACAGCAACCACTTAAAATCAGGTGGACTGTGTGTTCGCTTGTCACCCTTATCCTATAAAAAAGGGCTACGTAAATTTCATAGTAGGCGAACAATAATGGTTCGATCTCTGTCAGCATCAATAAAATTGTAATTGCAATTTTAAGTCCTTATTTACCACCTGATCGGCTCGATGATTGGGAGAAACTTAAGTATATTTAAGCAATAAAATATTTCGAGAACAAGTTGTTAAGTCCGCCAACATGCAGTGGAGCAGCACGGCATACCTATCGCTCCATAAAACTGTCAGAAATCAGATCAAGTTGGCATTTCTAAAAAAAGGATAATCCTTTATAAATGGGGTTTAAATCCATTACATATCGTCTGCCATATTAGAAGTTTCTTAAAATAGGTAATTTATTATAAGAGTGTTCTGCAAGAGGTAAATTTTGTAATCATGCAATTGAAGAAGATATATTTAAAGAGAACAAAATTAAACGTTGATTAATTATTGATTCTCGAATAATAATAATAATTATTATTATTGATAATATAGAAATATATGAACCAAATGAGGAACTAATATTTCATGTGCTTAATTGACTTTCAACTAGTGTATTCACTACCACTACAAATTTCTTAGATAATCACATCGTAATACAAATTATTGAAATCTCAACAAAATAATAATATTTTATCGTCTTCATCACCTCGGGTCATAGAAGACGCACCGCCTCCTGTCTTCCGCGATAATTTCTCGCTTAGGTACGTTGATAAAAGTTGTAATATGCAAATAGCGCTAGTGAAATGTCAAGAATTTTACACCCACGTTCGAATCTTTTACCGTTACTTTATTCGGAGCAGGTATATAAAAATAATTTACGTTCTTTCGCCCAGCTCAGGCTTCTTCATACCTGTTCAATGAAATTTTGACAGCATTCCCTTGTATAAGCTATCATTTTACTGAGCTTCCATAAAACACCGTTTTCCATTTATTATTACTTCTCTGTCATTATCGTTTCGTTATTGATACTGCCTACTTATTAGAAAAAAATGCATAAAGATTTTTGTCTAAATACCGACAGAGATCAGAAAAAGAATCAGAAAGTTATTTAATTATATCGTGTACAAGAACCCTATTTTTAAATTCAACCAAAACAAAAAAGAAACGACTAAACGTAGCGATGTATTTTTTCGTATTAATTTTGTTTTGATTTAAGACTATTGGAACGATTTCATCTAAGTGAGTATAATTTTACGGGTTGTAATTTGGAACATAAATTTCGGACGATGTTTAAAATCAAAGGGCTTGTATACATATTTATGAGCAATTATTCACATTGTCTCTTCCCTATTCAAGTTTTAGATTACATGATTTATTTAACATTGACTTTTCTTTAAAAAATCTAAGTAGAGAAACAAATTCTATACAAAGTCTATTTCATCGATAATACCTCGTTTATGAGGCGAAACACGTGACCTATTATCAAGGGTGGTGTTACTTTTCCACTGTAGTAGCGTTATAAATGTGCTTCTCGGCTTTTTGGTTAAGCTAAAAGTCTGTTCTCTTCAGATTATTAAAAATATTCAACGAGATATTTACTTATTAGCTTATTACCCTCTTCATTATATTGATAAGCAAAGAAAGAAATTTTCGTCGACGTACTTTTTCTGGCATGAGTTCAAAAATGTCAAGTTACATTTTTGCTTTAATATATTTTATTTAACAGTTCCTTACTACTTATTAGCATCTATACCGACTCCTAAATTTTACCTGTGGCAGGTATAAACTCCCGGAGAACCCAGCGCTTTTTTAATAACTTACTTTTAAATGATTGTGTTGTGGCAAAAGGCTTTAGTCAAAAATTGATAAAATCACACAAAGAACTAAACTTGACTTTCTTTTTTATGTTCATGTCGGCTTTGTTGTTTTTATAATTATCTAAAAATGCATTTGAACTTCTTTTGTATTTCTTCTATTGTTTCGGAATGTAAAATAAATCATACATTCCTTAGTGTTAAGTATATTTTCCCTCTTTTATTATTGACCGAAAGGTTTTTACTAGCCCAAGAAATCAGTACATAGGTTTGTATGAAGTTTACATTTATATTATTAGATTATATTATATAAATAATAAAGCTATAAAACTTACGTCGTTATCGTGAGATACGTAATAATCATTAGTTTAGGTTTACGTTTATCATACCAAGTGGTTTTGTTCTTACATGATATACCTATATATCATATATTACGTGAAATGTAATATTGTGTATTAAAGTTTATTAATAGTAAAGTATGAATTTCATATTATGTTGGAATTAAAAAGCGCCTTTACTTTAGTTTTTGACTATACTATGAAATTTAGTTTTGATAATATTCCAATTTAACTGTAAGGAATATTTAATGGCGTTTAATCAACTAATTTACTTGTCTTCTAAAATAATTATAGGTTTCATGAATCATTTCAACCAATTATACTTAGTTTTTGAAATAACAAACATTGAACCAGCCTGCAATGCCTCCTTTTCTCTATAACTTATGATGCAACTTAAATGACTAAAAGATTTGACAAATCGGCTACCACTATTACTAATAAACTACTAAAGTTACTAATTTATTTCAATGTTATGACGAACACACATTTGAACTATATAAAAATAATTTTGGTACTTGTGATCTTTGAAACGGAACCCTACCTTATTTATAACGGTGAAATCTCTATATTTTAAATACTAGTGTAACTATAATATTCAACCTTTATGTATCAAGCTTAAAAGAGGTTACAAATTTTGATGCGATTTCTTTCACTATTTAGTTACTCTTACCGCGGAACTCGAAACTAGTAGAAAACCTGCAAAGTGGGATGAAGCTTACCTTTAATTACTTTGGTATATTATACCATTAAAACTCGTGTGAACAAGTTTTTATTATTAAATGTTATAAGAATTTTAACACACAACAATTAGAAATAAGTTCTGAAAACTACGTCGAGATAATACTTTTGAAATTATGTTAAGGTGTTTAAACCGTAAAAGGAATCAAGTGATTTGTAGATAGGTCCATACGTAGCGTTCTGAGTCGGCGTTGTATCCAGCGCATGGCCGACCAAGGCATGGCATCCGCCGTCCATCCTAACGCAGCCCGCGGCTATAAAGGTGCGCCATAAAACGGCTCTCATTTTATGACCATTTGACGAAGTTATATACGTTTTTGAAGCCATTTCTTAGCTTGACCGACCATTGTAGCTGCGTGACCAGTGCACTGTGTCCGTGCTATTCATGCTGCAATATAGTATTGCGAAAAACAGGAGATTTTTTTGTCTGTTTTTATTTATTTTGTTACGACCATACAACAAAGCTTTTGGTTTTTTGTCGTTACATATTTCTGCTGATGTTTGAAAATCGAACTCTTTTTTTTGGATCGTTGCATTCAAATCGATCTTATACATATGAAGACTGATAATCGACTTTAGATAATTCGTTTACAAATCGTGCTCGTAGAAAGTAGAGGTTCGGGGTATCGCTGGAGAAATCTGCAATCTCGACAATGCTGTATCAATATTCATGCCTGCGGTCACGACCCCCACTATTTGCATAACTGCGCATTGCATTCCCCCAGTTGCAACTGTTCTATTGTTTTATGATCTAAATGACCACGCAATATAGGGACAGTCACGATAAGGATGTAAACATGAAACGACGTTTACGAAATAGTTGTAGATGTTTATGCCCAGTTAATATTTTAACACACATACATTTATTTTGGTTCTCAATAAATTACATTTATTACGATATATGTACTTAGATATAATAAAAATCAAAGTAAATTTCCAACAATATGCTTTTTTATTATTCAATTAAACTGTTTTTATTGTTGATTTCGTTGTTTGCGTTCGCACAGTATTGTGGTTTTGACACAGTAAAAATGAACGCCGCTGAAGAGTACAAAATAGACTAATTCAGGAAATAGTACATACATATATACATATAATCACGCCTCTTTCCCGTAGGGGTACGCAGAGACCACTTCTTTCCACTTGCTACGATCCTAACATACTTGTTTCGCTTCGTCCACAATCATTATTCATTCATTTAGTTTCATTCATTCATTCAAATAGTACTGTCTCAATAATAATTAAAAGGTTAATAAATTTAACAAAAAATTGCTGCTTCTTCTTTTCATGCAAATAGAAAAATATTTCAACCCGTAAACGTAAATTGCTGAAGGTGGGTTTATCCTGTTTCACACGTTTGACGCTGCTGCGTGTCCATGATTTGGATATTTTAAGTCTGCTGTAAACGAAATGGTAATACATCCATCTGTCGGAAGCCATAAATAGAGTGACAGATTCTCTTACGCTATCATCAAACACCAATTTGGGCTTAAAAATAACTAAGGCTGGATTTAGTGCTCGACCGACGGTCAGCACGTATCTTACGCGCTGACGGTACGTCGTGATCGTCGGCCGATGCCAAGAGTTTAGTGCTTAACTGACGGCAAGCTTTGTTAGACGTGTACAATTATTAAGAAAAATGAATCCATTTGTTAACTCTATAATATGTGCGTACTATTTACGCAAACGATTACGGCATAAAAGACGGAGAAGATATCATATGCACCCAATAATTATAGACCGTTTAATTGAAGGAGATAATTTTGTTCATTGTATTCGAAATTGCGAGAACAATCTTCATGTATTAATGTTCATTTTTGTTCGCGATAATGTGTACGCGCGTACAGTCGGTCGTTCAGTCAGCGTCGCACTAAACGCACGCATGTAGCATGTACCGCCATAGCGCGTCAGTCAACCGACGTACGCCGGACCGACGAGCTCGACCGACGCGACGGTCCTCGTACGCACGACGTAGCCGTACGCACTAGTACTTCATCAGCGCTGCACTGTAGCCGTTAATAGATTTTCATTGATTTAGCTACGCTCAACCGATGTCAGCGCTCACCGTCGGTCGAGCACTAAATGCAGCCTTAATCCTAGGCAAAACAATTCTTTGAAATGTGTTGTGATATTTTTTAATATTGCCTTAATTGAATTTTTACTATGAATTGCATAAATATTGTAGACTAGCTTTTACACGTCATTCCGTCGACGCGATGCTCGGATGCTCGTATGCTCGGTCGTATGCTTGGACCGAGTAGACTCGGATACATACCCGGACGCAACTCGCAACAAAAGACATGTATAATTAATAGAATCAAGCGTAATTTTGCAGAAATGTTAAAATTAATTATTTGCTCAGAGCTGCGAAAAAACTTTTTTCTATCAATAAAAATAGGTACATTTACGTAGGAATTTTACTTACGTAATCAATTATTCTCCATATTTTATTAAAATCCTTGCATCATTTCAAGTAGTTTCATTAAAAACAAATATGGCTATCGTAAAATGTTGAGATGTTGATAGACATTTAAGTGCAGTCTGCGGCAGATCGCAGATTTCCCCACTAATGCTTTGGGTCTCTGCAATTATTCAGTGCTGGTCAGAAATTCGCAAAGCGTTTCTCGTAAGCCGCCATTTTGGACAACAGGCACTTACGAGACTGTTGACAAGGATCGCAGGCGTAACAAAAGAGATAACCTCGCGACCTCTTCTCGGCAACTCATAATGAAATTGTTTCTGTAAATACCGGTATCTTTGTCATGAAGATAACGTTTAGTACACATAATATCATACCATGATGTTTTCTTTACGACCGGCGGAATTATTGTGAGATGCTGTTGGCAGCAATTAACGGAAAAAATTAGGTGACGTAATTGTAGTGTTTTTACACTGAAAGGTAGTTTATTTTTTATAATATATAACTGTTAATGTAAAATTACCATTCTAGTTTTTTATCTTGCTATTGCTTTCAATATGATGTCTAACGTTAATTTTCTTTTTCGCCGAATTTATTGATTTTTTTAAAACCTTATCCCTACACTAGGATTTTCTGTGCGAAGGCAGTTTACAAACATAAATTGCACAAGGAAGAACATCCAAACTAGGAACATTTATTTGTAGGCCATGTAAAAATAGTTCCGTGCGTGATTCGAACTCGCGGACCTCAGCGATGCAATTCAATCCTTAGACTCTGCGCCACAGAGCCATCAATGTAAAAATATTTCCACTATAATTCTTAACTGTCTCGTGGAACAGTTTTAAACATATAAATTACACGTAGACAAACATCCAGAACCAGACAATTATTTGTAGGCTATAGCAATATTAGTAAAGTGCGGTATTCGAATGCGTGACCTGCATCGTAACAATCAAAACGTTTAGCTACTTCAATCGAGCCGGTAAAATACGATGTGCTCACCGAAATCGAGAATAGCTCGATTAGTAAAACTGTTTTCATATTATAGTTCTTGCAGTAAGAATATTAGTATATAGGGTTATTTTTCAAAGTGTAGACAAATTTTAAACTTAAGTTCAAATATATGAATAATGATATACGGTTACTGCGGTTTTTGAAAATACGAGTAAATAAGGCTTCTATTTTTGTTTGAAATTATCCCAAATTGAATAGATTTATGGGCAACAACGTTTCTGCCTACCGATCGAATTATTGCGAATGTGTGCACGCGCAGTAAAAATCAGTATAAAAATAAAATAATGCATTAACACGCGTTTTGAGTTTAAAAGATAAAAAGTACAGAATGTTAGATTTTTTAATTAATTTTTCTTCACTATTTTCCTATATTACTTACTCTGGACCTTCTCTGCAAATTTGACCGGTTATTGCAAATTAACCTTGTATATGTATGTATATTATGTAACTTAAATATTAACCAAAGGTTCGTTTCGTGATTCATGGCCATGGAATTAAAATTATTGGTTGTAGTTTTTTTTTAAGAACCCGAAGTAACAAACAAACAACTAAAGTCCACCTGTTGGTAAGTGACTGTTGCAGTCCGTAGACCCATGCAGCAAACAACAAATACGGACTACATATGAGTTATTTCACCTCCGACGACTAAGATCGAATATTTCATAGCCTGTAATCATACATATAGATACTCTATAGATACTATTACTCTCTACGTTTTCAGACCTGAATACAGTAGCGCAAGCACTAATATTTAGCGGCAAAACTAGATACGAAGGTGGTACTTACCTAGACGGAATCTAAGGCAGAAAAAGAGTGAATTTGCATTTATTGAGAAACTTAGTACACTGCTGGCCGGCTGAGAAAGGTCAAGGTCACCCAGCGAGCTATGGAGAGGGCTATGCTTGGAGTTTCTCTGCGTGATAAACTTAAAAATGAGGATATCCGCAGTAGAACCAGAGTGACCAACATAGCCCAACGGATTAGTAAGCTGAAGTGGCAATGGGCCGGCCATATAGCTCGAAGAACCGACAACCGATGGGGAAAAAAGGTTCTCGAGTGGCAGCCTCGTACCGGCAGGCGAAGTGTAGGGCGTCCCCCCACTAGATGGAGTGACGACCTGGTAAGATATGCAGGAAGTTGATGGATGCAGGTGGCTCATGATCATGCTTTGTGGCATTTCTTGGGGGAGGCCTATGTTCAACAGTGGACTTGTGAAGGGCTGTAATAATGAATGATGAGAAACTTTGTGCTCAACAATTTTTTATTGAAAGAAAAATCAATGTTTGTTACTCCACGCCCATATGCCTGATACTTTCTATGCTACCATTATCAATACAGATAAATGAGTGACTAAGTTAATATGCGTTGTTCAAAAAATATTTACAACCTGTTGTATACTTTTAAGAAATCCTTTACTGTAACTGCTGTACGTTTGTGGAACTCTTACCTCTCCACATTCGTGGTGCTCAATCTTTTCATTCTTTAAAAAGTCTTGTTAAATCGTATTACTTAGAACGCTATTAGATAAATTGATTTTGCTTTTTCGTACTCTATTCATTTAATCTATTATATGATATCATACGTAATCTTCACTTATCTTTATTTATATGTAATTTCATGTTTTTATTTTTATTTTGTACGCCTCCCTCTATTTTTAACTATTATTTGCATCAGTTCTCTACGCTAAAGTTGTCTGGAAGAGATCACTTTCAGAGTGATAAGACCGCCTGTTGTACATATTCTACTTTAGAATTAACTGTACTCGTTGTTTTGTATTTTGGTGTACAATAAAGAGTAAATAATAATAATATACTTGACTTAAACGTGTAGTGGCGGTGTAAGAATACCCATTACCTCATATCGTCCCGTCGATGTCGTAAAAGGCGACGGATGAAATACAAACAGGAGATGATCAGCACCATCTTTTTAATAACAACTCAAAATTATAAAGAAACTGCAGTAGCCAACCTGCCTCACAAGCATGACAGCTATGTCAAAATCCCCCCTACGATGCAATATATGGAGTAGGTAGGTAGTAGTCTGTAATGTATATTAATTATATTTTTATAATTATTACTGTGTATAAAACTGAGGAGCAGGAAGGTCAACATTATAATATTCATGCTGTTTAATTTTTAAGCTTGTCATACAACATTGTTTCTGAAATCATATGGAACAAGTATGACGGTATGCGACTTATATGTACGTATAATATACTTGATGGTGGTCGCGTTATCTGGATGCGGGTAATAAAAGATGCTTAATAACGCTGTCGCTGTAAATCACAGTAAGAAGCTGATCGTAAATAAAGTCGCAATTTATGACAAAAGATAATAATAGAACATTTGAGCCAAGAACACATTAAAATAAAGCCTTTCACTTCCCATAAGCAATCAAAATATTTTAATAACGTATTGAAATTTAAAAAAGTAACTTTTTTTAAATAAGTTGTTGTTGATCGTTCGAAATTGGAAAAGTTAAAAATATTTATTCGTATCATAGTTTTTAAAATTAAGTGTATTTTTTATAATATTATATTTATGTATTAATGGTTAACTTATTGGATCCTCTGTTGTATGGAACCCGCTATATAATAGTTATTCTATGTATCTTACTTTTCAAAAGTCATAAAGTTGTCCCAGCAATAAGAGATGTATTTTTGAAAAATAAAACTAATTAATTCGTTCGATTATTGGACGAATGGACTCCAGTAGAATTACTAGTGAGGTACTGTGATCATTTTAAAATAAAATAATCATAATAGAAAGATTAAATAATTATTACTACGTTAAACATATTACATTAGCTGTTCTCCGCGATTCGCCCGCGTGGAATTTTTCGCGAAACCCTAAAATAAAAGTAGCCTAAGTTACTTCTTATAACATCAACTATCTGCCGGTGAAAGTCCCATCCAAATCGGTTCACAGGTTTTTGCGTGATGCGTGTGATTTTTTTTCAGACTTACTTAATATTTATCGTTATATTTGGGCCAATTTACACAATATTTTTATGAATTATAGCTTATGTCTTATTATGATGTTTGATCCATTCAGTAGTTTTTTTCGTGAAAGAGTAACAAACATCCATTACATCATCACAAACTTTCACATTTATAATATTAGTAAAATATTAATCATAACCTTATGGACAGAAATAATTAAAAACTTGACACAAAATTGTTGCGAAGAATTTGTTTAAAACAACAAACAAGACTGAAGAGAAGAGAAGAATGGTGATGTGATAATTTTTAAGAGACAAATGTGTGTTAAAATGAAACTATTTGTTGTAAAACACAACATGTGTGTAATGATACTGGCTGAGAACGTAAAAAGTGCATCCATGAATCGCATTTAGATTGTAGCACTACGTCGGGAGGTGCATGTTTAATACGACTTTTAATTGATATGTTGCGTGTTGAATTATAGTATCTGATCCCAGAGCAAGCGTGTACCTCAGGCAATTCTATTGGGCAATTTATTTATATTGATTCCCATACCATTTCCTACCTATCTGCAGACAACACTTCACTATTTTATGCACTAGCACTTAAAGGTTTAATGATAGTATAAATAAATTAAATAAAACTGATCACCTCTGCAATGCGAATGTAATAACTTTGTTATGAGAGTACTTATCAAACAATTATGAGCTTTCTTTTTTGTAAACTTTCTTTTACTCATTTATTAAATTATTCTGTCAACAATAATGCTTGAAAACATCTGTCTGTTATTATTGTTCTTAAAAATTCTTCAAGACAAAACTTATAAAACTTATCACAGGTGCATAAATGTATAATGCAGCTGTTATCGTATTTATAGGTAATACGAGTACATTTCTTTATCAGACGAAATGTACTCGTATTATTATTTTGTATATTTTTTTAATTATTTTGGCATTAAAACGCAACAAACATCTGCTGATAATGTTTTATTTTAGGTTATCTCGGAAATAATCCACTTCCAAATACACTGTAGTTTTTAATGTTTTCGTAATTGCAAAATTAAAAGTTTTTAGTATATTCAAATCCGGTTTAAAAATTATATATTATATACGAGTATATGAAATGTTTGAAATGAAAAATGGGCCGGCCATATAGCTCGAAGAACCGACAACCGATGGGGAAGAAAGGTTCTCGAGTGGCAGCCTCGTACCGGCAGGCGAAGTGTAGGGCGTCCCCCCACTAGATGGAGAGACGACCTGGTAAGACATGCAGGAAGTCGATGGATGCAGGTGGCTCAGGACCGTGCTTTGTGGCATTCTTTGGGGGAGGTCTATGTTCAGCAGTGGACTTGTGAAGGGCTGTAATGATGATGATATGAAATGTTTAATGTCGTTTTGTATAATAATTTTTCTGCTTAACGATTTACCCTACTTTACGTTTATAATAAAATTTTCGAAATCTAGCACAGTTTTCGTTAGAATTATTAATTGAAAAGAGAAACAATATTTTTAAAATTTGTTCACTTGTTAAATCATAGTCTAATTAATTTGAATAAATTTACTAAAAAAGAAAACTATTATTACAACAATGTTATCGACCTTATTCTGACTTGACTCTATTGGGCACCGTCGATATAAAGCTTTTTGTCTTTATTACATTTTAAATTGGTATCGTCATTTGACGTCAATTACACGGTTCATTTCATTGCGACGTACGCTTTAATCTTTACGTTTTGTCACAACAAACAGACGACTGGTTTTTTTTTCTATTAGAGATGCTTGTTAGTAATTTATTTAGTGCAGCGCATACCGGTTAAGCGATCAATTTGTCATGGAAATTCTCTAATAGTTTACTGTTTTGCGTACGTAGATACTATACACAATATTATGTATACAGTCTGTTTCGATTCAATTTTCTACAATGTATTTTGTTCATGAAAAACTTTCATATAAGTTCACAGCTGAAACTAGGCCTCTCCCGCTGTAGCGCGGATTTGTCCTAGCCGTCACGTTTGGCAGGCGCATGAACTATCGCTTATCGTCTTGTACTTTTAACGCTGCTCTCCGTCGCCATAGTATCATACACCAAGCGTTTAATGGTTGCGTCTCCCTCTATTGGAAGCTATAAGATCTTTCTAGTATTCTCAGATTCTCAGGACCCATATTGGACCATATTGATGATGATGAGACCATACAGGACCTCGACACCCAAGGGACGAAATGCGGTGATCGATGTTATAATGTTTACACATTTTTATTTAAAAACGTTACATGTTTAAAGGTTTTAAAAATGCGTGCTTTTTATAAATAAAAATCTATTTGTAACATCGAAAACATTCTTTAAATTTCTTTCGTAGAAGCTGTGAAAAAGTGGGTGCCTCGAAGCGTCGAAGCTCCACAATAGGGTATTACTGAAGTTGTTGTTTTCTTACATGTGCGTACATGTAGAGAAGAGTACATTCCACTATTGGACGTAGACATATTTTACTCCTCAGTGGTACAGAATAGGAAATTGGCCACAACGATGATCCAGTTCAATTCTACGGAATTTATACTCAATATATATATTTATTGTTACCGGACCTGCCCTTGTCTGTCTTGTTGGTTGTAAGTGCGACTGCTAATCATGAGGTAGCGAGTTCGAATCCCAGGTCGGGCCAAAATCCATCCGTTAAGTAATTTTCAGTATTAGTCCGGAGTCACGAGTTGGCGGTGTTTCACCCCTTGCCTCGGAAAGCACGTAAAGCTGTTAGTACGGTGCCTGATCTTTCTTCGGTCGTGTCAGATTGCCGGACTATGAGAGTGAGGGTATAGCGTGTGTTATATTTGCGCATACACTCGTGCACTATAATCTTGTCATGCGCAAATGCTACTCTCCTTTGAAATTGGCCCACGTGATCGAAATTCAGTCTGGAGGATGTTTATGTCACTGAAAAGCAGAGAGAGTATGATCACCATGTTTCATTTAAAATTGCAACTAACAATTTTATTAGTATGGCAGGAAATCGATTTCTTGTACGATACTTAAGATAAGTATTTAGACTTTTAATTACCGAAGATTTGCTACTATTAATTTACAAAAGAGCCTAGCGCCATTACTTGGTATTTTAATTAAAAAACATCGTTACAAGATTACAATAAAATGTGAGATTTATTGTCACCTAACGTAACCTGATATAGAAAAATACATTATAATAAACCGTAAGCGGCTTGATTCGCTGGATTTAGTTTTAAGGCGGCGCTCTAGCCATGCTTAGCCCCATCAATTATATCGCATTTATATACAAATTTGTTCTTAAATTACCAGTATGCATACGTAATATACGACTGTAATAACCAAGAATGCCAATACCGTGAGAACTGCCAGTGTTCGCTTCAGACATATTCTGAATACGTCTTCACTACGTCCTTGATGCGTGACTTAGAAAACAATGAGCATTACATAGAATTACTTCCTTCGCACTTTATCACATATGCACACACACACACTCACATACACACACACTTATATAATAAAATCGTCCTTAAGTTATTGCCATGGAATAACGATGAGTACAACAAAGAGACTAACTGTCACTATGCAAATATTCCAACCGAATTCTGTTACCATCGTTTGTAAGTAATGGTTTTATTTTTAAGAAAAATTTTAATAATTTCGCACCAAAAACGATAGAAGCGAATGATCGTGATTAATTTTAAAATTAGAAGACAAATTAGAAAATATTAACTGCATGGTTCAAAATAGAAATAGTTTCTTTAATAACACTAAAGTGACGAATAAGCTGGACACCTGCAACTAACATAATATGGGGATAACACATAATGTAATTTAAAGCCTTAAAAGGCTGTTTTTACACTAGCTCCATACTGGTTCTCAATAACCTTCAGACTTCCAGTCTGTTCACAATCAACGCAGTGATGTTTGTCGGTAGAAATAAGTAAAATGCTGGTACCAACCTAAAGGATTCTAGGCTTCTTTCTACCACGTTATACGTGGTAGAGCCATGCTGCAGCTATATTAGTAGTATAGTTGTAGCACGAATGGGTCGGCTCGACCGGGGAAGGACCACGCTCTCACAGAATACCAGCGTAAAATAGCAGTTCAACATTGCTGTGTTTCGTATGGTGAGTGTAGAGAACCGGAGACCGTTTTTACTGGAAAAGAGGCATTCCAACTTAGTCCTCACGGGTGACAACGCATCTGCATTTTGATTCGCAAACGAAGATAAATGTAGATGTCTATGGGTCACAGCAACCACTTACCATCAGGTGGACTGTGTGCTCGTTTGTCACCCCATTCCTATAAAAAAAAAGCCACCGAAGAAAGGAGTCTTACCATCTAGTAGCTACTTACTAATTATAACTACTTTTATATAAGTAAGCATTTCTTTGAATACGTACACTTATTCGCTAGATATAGGTTGGCTCGACCCGAGAAGGACCACGCTCTCACAGAACACCAGCATAAAATAGCAGCTTAACACGGCTGTGTTTCGTATGGTGAGTGCAGACAACCGGAAACCCTTTTTACTGGAAAAGAGGCATTCCATCTTAGTCCTCACGGGTGACAACGCATCTGCATTTTGAGTCTTTATTGAGGATAGATGTAGATGTCTATGGATCACAGCAGTCACTTACCCTCAGGTGGACTGTGTGTGTTTTTTTTGTAGGATAGGGTGACTAACGAGCACACAGTCCACCTGATGGTAAGTGGTTGTTGTGACCCATAGACATCTACATTTATCTTCGTTTGCGAATTAAAATCAATGTGTGCTCGTTTGTCATACAAACCTATAAAAAAAATTTACTTCCGAAAAATTTGTGTTTGTTGAGATAACGTTTCTTTTGATAGAACTTTCTTGGACGTTTTTTTACGTAATGTTAGCGGTGGTTGAGGTTTGCTTTTAATTAATTTTGAAAAATGTTTGTAGGGAATTCCCAGTTTCTAAATTATACAGTTATATAAATTATAAAATTCAGTATTATTAAAATTACAGATTTACCGTAACTATAGTAGCTATAAAGGAGTTAAAATTAGATCGAAGTAGATATGTTATTTAAGTATTAAATTCGAGTATGGCTTTGATTAAAGCTATCGATAAGCGGTGACAAAATCAAGAACGCGATTTAAGATTTTCCGTTGGCGATACAAAGGTTGGTATATAATTAGCAGGACGGAAGCCGGGTAGTTAGTGCGAGGGGCGGGTTGTCGCTGCAACGATAAATCATATGTGTGCAAGAGTCGCTGGGCGGACTGTGGGTGGGGCGAGTGATTTTTAAACGGTTTTTTGAGTACGACGACGGCCAATGCCCGAATTCATTCGAGCATCCTTTTCTGGTGTCCGTCATCTTGGCGACACTTTTTCGTTAATTAGGACAACCATCATTAACGTCAATTTACGGACAATCACGTACGGCCCAACGAAATTAATCAAAAGAATGGGACACCCGTAGAAGTGCCATGACATACGCACGTTTTTACTGTAATTTTAAAAATAAATAATTTATATTTTGTTTTACGTTTTTTGTCTTTAATAAAGTTGTACGGTGGAAATGGTAAGAAAACGAGATATGAATAAGTGAATTACGAGATTCCTTGATATTTTTTTCCTTACCGATTGTCACCCTATTGATACTAATTAATACTCCCTTGGATCGTCGAGAGCAAAGGTATGTTTCAAGTTTTGGCCTGTGTTTGTGCTTGCGTGCTTGTTTTTGTGTCGTATCCTTTCTATTGTTCTCTGTCGTATCACAACATGTTGCCCTTAATTCGTTCTCACCGCCATATGAGTTCCGAATACTGATTACTATCAAAGGTTAGCGTGTAGTGCGCGCATCTCTTATGTTAATCTTCATATTAATTACTATTCATTAAAAATTGTTTACTAGATCCCGATTTCCAATAAATCAATAATAATTGCTTTATATTTAACTTTGTCTATTTAACCGTACATCGACAACGACCTTTTGTATAAGGATACTAGATCTATACATACAATACATATTGCTTTATATAATAATAATATAAAATATAATTATCTTTCTAACAATGTGCTTTTTATATCATTTATATGTATAATATGATTGCTAGATACGATTTTATTCGATAAAATGTTGGAATCTTAATTTTTAGGCGATAGTAGAACACACCTTGCGCTTCCGCTTAAGGTATGCAATATTGCCGTGTAGTGGCGGTGTAAGAAAATGCACGAAACCATATCATTCCGTGGATGTTGCAAGAGGCAACAGAGAGAATTTTAAACCGGAGACGGGTAGCAGCATAATTCTGATAACAGTTCAAAACAACAAAAAACTGTGGTGGCCAATTCGCCAGCCTGTTGAGACAACTACGGCAAATATACCCCTATGAGGCAATCTTTGGAGTGTCCTATGTTTGACTTTAGGTATGACTTTAGGTATGACTTTAGGTATGACTATATTTGGTGCTTTTGGTGCGTTTGGTGGTTTTGGTATTGATTCAAATAAATAAAAAAATTACCTTGAAAAATAAAAGACTTTTCTGTATGATGACTTTTCAAATAATGAAATGAGAGGAGGCATGTGCCCAGCAGGAGGACGTAAATAGGCTGTAACTTTAACGTTTTCATGGTGTAAAGAACTCCACCATATGTGTATAATGAACTTCCTGAACGATATTTTTTTTATTATAACAAATTTTAAAACCACTTTAGATAGAAAATAACAAAATTTAAGCGATGCGTGAATAATATCTTCTCAAATATTTTATCACTTTACGATTAGATCGTAAAATGTCGATAATTCACAACGCCAATAAAAATAAAACATTCTTTTCCCTGATAGAGATACAAAATATAATATAATTGGAAATGCGACGTAATATTTAAAATGGTTCATAACAAGTGGTGAGCACCTCGGGGGCGTTACTATCTACATATTTATATGAGATAAAAACTCAAAACCAGTTTCATCTCACCGCTCGTTTCTAACAAGAATTTTGACCCACACTAAAATAAATACTCTCTACGAAACATGAGAAAAGTAACGTCGTTGTTGCACGACACTGTTTCGATTTTCTATTCTATATTTATACACACAAGCGTTTTATTTGCTTGCACCATTTAATGGTAGTCGCTTAAAAAATTAAAAGCTATATAACTGTATTTATTACGAGATCCGACGGTAAAGTACATAATTGATTTTATCCAAGCTTACCAAGGTGCATAGTTTACATTTCTCCACCAGTTACACCATGTTGTGCATGATTACATTTGTATCATTAGTTTAAATTAGGCAACTGTCCCTCTATAAGGGATTTGTAAAATTTTGTATATTTACATAAACGATTTATTTTTATTTCTTCTTAAGCTATCTTATTAGCCAAGGTAGCTTAGGAGCTTAGTGCTCGCTGTAATTTTCACAGTAGGGTTCGATCCCCGCCGGCACCAATGAAATTGTTAATTGCAATTAAGTGCTGATTTACCACGTGCTTTGCGTTGAAGAAAAACATCACGAGCAAACCTGCATGTCTGAGAAATAAAAAAATATTTCGAAGATCTTTGAAGTCCGACAACTCGCATTGGGGCAGCGCGGCTGAGGCCTGGGTCAAGCAGTGGGACGTATACAGGCTGAAACTTTACTTTTTTTTTACTTTTATCTTATTAGCATACACGTAGATATGTTTTGCTTTTTTTATAAAGAAGCCAACGACGTAGTGTTTTAGTAATATAATACAACATAATAGCAAAAATATATTTAAAACTTAGATCGAACGTAAATAAAACGTTAAAACTTAGATCGTACATAATAATATTATATCGTTCCTTTATTGAGATAATGCCTTTTTTGTTTTAAACAACCTACAATATCTTGTTTAGTAATGTGATCAAAATAAGTTCTCCTTGGGCTCTCAACAAATATGGAGACTGATAAAGACAGTCACAGCTGTCCACAGTCTTCTTGAATAATTGTCGAGATAGGACCTATCGCCCCTCTTGTCGAGGTAATTCTTACAGCCGGAGGAGGGCATTAAGTTGCTAAATGACTAACGGCAAAAACCATATTGTTAAATTTCAACGTCGGTACTTCCTCAAATACTCCGATAAGCATACTTTCATGCTTTTTTTCGCACTTTTTATTGAATTACAATGCATCTTATTCATATGTTTTCTATATTTTAAACACTGGTATAAAACTGGTAAGTAGTCGCAAAACTTTAAAAATATTTATTAAAAATAATTCTTTTTTTTTCATCGATTTGTAATTAACTTAATGGAATGATTATTGACTATAATTATTTTTAATAGCTTTGGCGCTTGCAAGTATTATGAAATGTGTGCAAATACAAGACTTTAGAATGCAGATTTATTGGTGAGAATAAATGGAAAAATGTTAAAGCGCGCGCAATTAAACGAGATTACTAACGTGAGTATCGCCCTGTAAATGATAGGGAAGCAGAGAATGAATGGTGTTAAATAAATCATTTAACTATTGTGCGGTTCGAGCGCTATAACTTAAACGTCATTTTGCGCCAGCACTTTACTACAACACTAAAATGCGGGCCGTTTCAGTTTGTGGTGGACAATGCCGCCAATAGGGCTGCAGTTTTAAAGCTATTGTTTCGTAGCTGGGTTATTTTGTTAGTTAGTTAATTTATTTTGTTAGCTAGCTTAAGTTACTTTTCGCCCCATTATTAGGTAAAATATGGAGTGTTTGTTTCTGTTTGCAGCTACTTACAAGAATTTGAAATAAAATTCGTCATTTGTTATATTTTTTATATATGTCGCAGGTTTATGATAAAATCAGAAGAAGACAAACTTATTACTTTAATGTTTAAGTTGATGATAAAATTCAAGGTTAGGTTTAGGTTAGGTTGATTTCATTATAAAATAAATAAGTCTCGGTTTCTGATCAAACACCTGGATTTGTTTAGGTTAATGATAAGATAAAGTAATAAGTTAGTCTTCTTCAGGTTTTCGATTTAAAAACTAATTTTATCATAAACCTGCGACATAAATAGGTACGATATAGATTCTTCTTTATTTTAAGTTGCTGGATGAGTTATCCGTTCTAAACACTCTGGACAGGCGTGTTGATGAGCGCAGAACTGACAGACAGCCGTATATTTTTTTGAATTTTGATTCGGACTTGTAGTTCTGCTCTCTATCACTAATGTGTGGGATTTTTGGTTGGTATTTTCGGGTGAGTTTTTGTTTAATTTCGGGCCGTCAGCCGGTCGCCGAACCTCGTCCGACAGTCGCAAGATGTACCACCATCAAGTGGTGTAGATATTTTTGAACAAATCAAAATTCAAAATTCAAAGGTCAAAATTCTTGTTAGAAACGAGCGGTGAGATGAAATTCTATTTCCGTTTACTGTTCTGATTTTAGTGCTAAACAATATTTAAATATAACATGTTTGTCTGGCATTTAAATAAGTTTAGCTGTATGACCAATTATCATTATCATGACCCATTCAGTTTAAAGAAAAAATTACAAATTGTTCTATAACGGAAAGAACCTATTAAATAATAAATATATTATATTATTTCGTACGTATTGTACTCATATAATATTATTATTATTATATGTTATTGCAAAATAACCCTGTCTAATTATAATTAACTTTCTATAATAATATTTTTCTTTTCTAATGAAAATTACTTAAAATATTTAATAGCATTGTAAATAACTATTAAAGTTATATTGTTTGGACATCTCTTAACTCGAACGTAGCAACGTGAGGCAGCCTCTTCGCCACGACGCGTACTTGAAGAAAAAAGTAAAGCCTCAATGCCCTCGACTGCCCACACCCCAATCTTTGATTACTCAAACTTCCGTATTTTCCTGGCACATCACAGTAAAAGGGATAGTAAAAAAAAATTGTAACTAATCTTGCTATGCTCCATATAGACAAGATTAGTTATTTTTTTAATATTCGCATAATATTCAATGGTGAATTATACTTACTATGTTCATAATAATGTTTTAACTTATTTCTAGTAAATAAAAAAAATACAATAGCATGCTCTTTTTTCTTGTGTATTTTTTTTATTGAATCTGTTAAAATGAACACTTACATAATTGTAGCCTAAAAAATTCTGTGTAATGCTAATAATTTATGTAAAAGAAAAGAGTGGAAAATACTCAAATAAAGTTATTAACAGCGTGTTTAGTGTTATATTTATTAGTACTAGCCGTTGTAGCTCAGGGGTGAAACGCTCGCTATAAATTTCATAGTAAGCGAGCATCTCGGGTTCGTGCCCCGCCGGCATCAATGAAATTTTTAATTGCTATTTTAAGTTGATTTACCACGAAATGAAATCTGTATGTATAAAAAATATTATAAATGAAAAAAATATTTCGAAGACACGTGAAGTTCGCGAACACGCTTTGGGGCAGCGCGGCGGACATTTCCTTGCCCTAAAACCCTCTCAGAAATGAGAGGAGGCCTGTGCCCAGCAGTGGGACGTAAATAGGCTGCAACTTTACTTTACTTTTAGTAGTACTAACATTGTTATAATATCACGAAGTATTAATATAATTAAAACGTGACAACTGCATGTATTTTTAATTGCAAAGGAAAGATCAAAGCAAACAAAACGCTTACGTTTAAATTTTGTGTAGTCATCAATTATCTTACAGGCGGAGGTCCACTCTCCACTCGGAGCGATGCTGTTCCACCGCCCGTAAAATGACACAGCGTTAACTTATAAGAGATACTTCAATTCTTTAGAAGTTATCTTTGTGTCAAGCCTTTGGTAACTAATGACGACTGATTCGAATGTATAAGAGCATAAATATTATTTTAAAGAACATCGTTTGCTTAATAATTTTAAAATAAAAAAAAATTGTACAACCGACTTCAATATAAATTGTTAATAATAACTCAAAAACTATTGGTCAGACCTTAATCAAATTTATATGGGACCACATAAAAAGCACTAGCTTTAAAAAAAGAATCATCGAAATTGTTTCACCCAGAAAAAAAGTTACACACATAAAAAACATACAGTCGAATTGAGTACCTCCTCTTTTTGAAGTCGGTAGAAAATAAAAATAGAAATAGGCTTAGAAATAATTAAAGGAAATCGTGACTATAGTATTGTTGTTTCTAAACGGAATTAGAGAGAGCGCTGGTTTGTCAAGCATTAGGGCATTTTCCTTAAAAGGAGCAAAACTGGTTTTGTTTCTTGCACGTTATCAGCGATGTATTACACAAACAACATTTGTTCCTTGTTTTGATGTAGTTTACTAGCGTACTATTACAATTAATCTACATTTCATTTCCAGCATTAACAGATTACGTACGACTATAATATAATAACGACGTAGTCAATTCTTGGTTCATTATTGGTTTGTAACAAAAGTGAAGTATTATACGCCACAACAGTTCAACCATTTATCTTGAATCAGTCACTGTTTGTAAAGTTTAATTGTTCGAATTTGAAAATGCATCGGTAGGAGACGCCCACACAAGCTTTAGTAAGTGGTTTACTTTTCATTCAATTCAAATAAGGCCACGAGGAACGGACATGGTGGCTTTGTATTCAGCCCCAAAAATTTGGGTCAGTGTAGACTATAACAATTTATTGTTTATGGATATTTTTCTTGTAGAAATTCATTTCAATGTTTAATTTAAATATGTTCTTTTTATGTGCTATTTAACACCAACTTAACTTTGTCAATTAGATATCGAATTCAGTCCTTGATATATATTTTACGAATTGTATATTATACTCTATTCATGATATTAACAAAACATTACCCACACGACGAGCGACTCAATGCCTTTCAAGTCAGATTAAGTAAAGAAAGGTTCGTTATTAATAACATACAATAACTTAACAGCGACTTGAAATATCGAACTAACTTTTGCTTAAGCGACGGCCATATTTCATCAGACCTAAGAATGTTTTTCCGGATCGAGGGGGTTTTGTCACTAGCTCATGCATAGGATTTATTTCTGTATTTTATATTTATGTAGAGCATTACTTATCCATGTTCCATAAGTTTCACACCATAATAGTTCTCTTGAATTAAAAGTATTCATAAGTTATTTACAAATAACAACTTAGGCGAGTTGTTATTTCCGAGGTTTGTCAATATTGATTCTTGAGGTAAAAGAACAAATATCGTAAATATGTCGCGACATGAAATAATTAGCTTCATTTTTTATTTTTCCATGAGTTATGTGTAATGCAATATTGTTCAATCTTTAATAATTTGACGATTTAAAAAAGATAAAATCTAAAAAATTGTGTTACACATACAAACATATAATTGCTAATTAAAATGTTTTATCATATTATGTATTTAACAATATTCAAATACATGTTTCCTCTTTTAACTAACGACACCGACCCGTCACGGATTTAGTACTTTCGGGAACGATATTAACATTCTAAAATATAAAAATTAGGATAATAATCATGTGAATTCTCTTTATTATTTTTTGTTGGATATTCAAATAAATAACGAGTTGTTAAAGTGTTGTCACATAAAAGACCTTTTTGAAAAACACATTTAGGAACACATTCATGGGAATGTTATCAACCTTAATTTGTATGTTTCGTTCTAATAACTTGGAACTAGCCAAAGCACCCGATTTATCTTGAAAACAAAAGCTTATTTATGGTACGAGCCACACATCGGAGAGTCTCTTAACGCTTTTATCTTCACTTTGCCTTAATGCCCTGTACAGATTCGGAAAAAGCTTTTAAAAGGTTCGCTCATCCCTCGAGCAACGAAACTCATATTGTTGAGGCGTTTATATTTTAGCTAACTTAAATTTTAGTTTCAATTTTACTCAACATATTAAATCTCCCATTGAATATGCAATACTAGCCGATAGTAGAAAATATCTTAAGCAAATTTATTTAACAACAACATACAGTCATTAGAACATTATAAATGAAATATTTAAGTATGAAAAACTTAAAGCTTTCATGTATTATGCTTATAGGCTCTTTTTTCAAAATGCATGGGTAATGGAAATTTTATAAAATAACGAAGCAAATACATATATACAGCTTATATTATTTATTTATATTTATATTATTATATAAATATATAAAGAAATAGTTTACCTAGTTCTTTTGACCATAAAAACAGTTTTTATATTTATTTTTATCACTACATTATACATATACATGTCAAATGTCCATGTAACATTCAACCTATTACGATGAAACTTCAGTATGTGTTATGGTACTCTAATCTTGTTTTTATTAATTAACTAACTGTTCCCCGCGACTTCGCCCATGTGCAATTTAGGGTCTTAATTATATTGCTTCGAACTCTAATTCTTTTTCTCAAATAAAAGTAGTCTAAGTTACTCCTTGGAACATCAGCTATCTGCCAGCGAAAGTCCTGTCGAAATCGGTCCAGCCGTTTTGGAGATTAGCCGGAATAAACAGACAGACAGACAGACAGACAGACAGACCGACAGACAGACAGACAGACCGACAGACATTCATTCAGTATATACATTCATGTGCATTTAGTAAAAAGCTGTTATTATAAAATTACAAACTGACACTTCAATTTTATTTATTTGTACAGTGAATTTTTAACAGTTTTTAACGACGTCGAATTCATTCGAATAATCGTGAGCATATCTGTTCTAATTTTATGCGCTATAAGTATATGGGTAACTGCAAAGGTAACTTAAAATTATAACTTTCGTCATCAGCCGGAAACAGTTAACTGGACAGGGACTGTTCTCATAGTATGACGGATATTCGTATTCGGTCGCAGTATCGGATAATATGCACATTTTTCAGTGTTGCTCTGTTTATTTGACATCTGGTATAAATAGGTACAATATGATTAAATCACCATCTATCGGATGATTATGCATACATGATCTTGCGAGGTTTACGCAGATAATATGGTGATCAATTTTATTATACCGAATTATTGCCGATTATTTAAAAATGAAAAAATACTAGTGTATAGATATTGTATTTAAAAATCTTTAGATTCTCAAATGTTAATAAAAATGATTTATGAATACGCTAATCCGTGTGGTTTCAAGACGTTAAATTATATACTTCTTTATTTAAAGTATCTGAGATTTTTATAAAAAGAGCGATGAACCATGTCAAGTTGTCCTTGAACAGTCGCATCAGATAGAAAAGGTTGCTAGACAGCTCTATAACCGAAATAAAATTGTTTAGACACAATCGAATTTTGTTTGTCGATTTTCTAAACTTTATATAGTAATAAGATAATCATTTATTTATTTTGATTACATTTTGGCCAAATGACCAGCTACATAACGATACATTTCCGGCATGACCTGAGACGTGGTCTTTATCTAGTGGCCCCATGAGGAAGCTCAAGTTCGCTCAGCACGCTACGTAGAGCTATACTCGGAGCATCTCTGCGTGATAGACTTCGTAATGAGGTTTCTCTCGAGGGTGTTCTCGAGTGGCAGTTTCGTAACGGTAAGCTAAGAGTCGGGCGGCTCTCACTAGATGGAGGAACAACCTGGTAAGAGATGCAGGAAGTCCGTGGTTGCTGGTAGCTCTGTACTGTCTTTTGTGGCATTACTTATGGGAGGCTAAGTACTTAAGTATCTAAGTTATTGATCAGGCATACTTTCTTATTTTAAAGGATTTTTTTTTAATTTTTGCTCATTATTGGAATTGATAATAACTCCTATATTTCGATGATATTTTAATATTGTAACGTTAAATTTTCTATCGATGTTTTTAATAACTGCCGCGCACGTGATTCACGACTTATTATTTCATTGTTTAGTAATTGTTTAGTTTTTTTTAATTGTACATTGAACTCAGAACTCTAGGCTATTACGAAATCAAAGACATAGTCCAGTTCTAACCACGGTTCATCGGATTTTGTAAGGATTAATTAAGTCAGAATTTTTTACACACATTTAAATACTATGTCTATGCCATAAAACAACTGCAAAAATGACTTTTGCCACGTATAGACTACATCTATCTTCAATTAAAATTTAAAATGCAGATGCGTTGTCATCCCTGAAGACAAAGATGGAGTAAGCAATCTAATATGTCACTAATAAGGGTCCTCGTCACTCACCATGCAAAATATTATTAGCGCGTTATGCTGATATTTTCTTGCTGCACTCTTTTACTGGAAACGAGCCATTCTACGTAGGGCACTCAATAAGTTTTGAGATGCTCGAAATATAAAAATGGAATGCACCCGTGTTATATGTTTCTAAAAAACAAATTTATTTAAAAATAGAACTCCTTAGAACAAAAGCATTTATTGAGGAATTTGGTGTTGAAACTCTAAGTTCCCCACCCTACAGCCCTGACTTAGCGCCTTGTGATTGTGTTTTTGTTTCCATGAGTCAAAGAAAAAATAAAAGGCAAGTTTTTTTTCAAGCGCCGATGAAGCCGTGGCTGCCGAAGAAGCGATTTCCGAACTGTCAGAACAAGACTGTCAAATGTGTTTTCAGAGTTGGTTTAGGCGAATGGAACTTTGTATAGAGCATGATGGAGAATATTTTGAAAAGATGTAAAATAAATATTAATAGTTAACTCAAACTCAATAAGTTTTGAGATATACAAAAAGTATTCTAGATAGTTTTTGTATATCTCAAAACTTATTGAGTGACCTACGTTCTCAGGGTTGACAACGCATCTGTATTTTGTTTCTTAATCAAGGATAGATTAAGGTGTTTATGGGCCACAGCAACAACTTACTATTAGGTGGACTGTATGCACGTTTGTCAACCTTATATCCAATATCAACCTTACTATATATCAACCTTCAACAAAAAACAAAAAATAAACCCTCTACCTCATTGTATAGAGCTTAAAATATATATTTCATCTTAAATTCGAACAAAATGTTCATTTGCCTTCTAGTTGTAAAACTCCTCGTAAGACAATAATTGTAGAACGTGAATTACAACAGTATTAGAATTATACTTTAAATACACAATGAATGAGATGTTGTTAATTGTCACTTACTTCCTCTACCAGATTTATGAAGTAATTTTTTTCTTACTACCTAGAAGATGGAAGGTGATAAATGACGTTCCTTATCGATTTTTTTCCACATTTTAAGTTAAGCACCATGGGGTTTTCGCTTAAAGAACATTGTCGACTTATTAACAAGAACGAATTTGGTGCTCTTTACTCTAAACTTTTTGTATTTCTTAGATTTATAGAGGCAAATTTAAAACAGGACATGTGCAACAATAAAAATAAATTTAGAAATTGTTTAGTGAAGATTTCTATACAAATAAATAGCCGGGATAAAAAAGTCTGAATGAAATCGGATATACATGTTTGTTATAATATGTTAGCCGGTTAACCTCGGGCTTAATTTTAGACTAGGCTTAGTCTTATGATCGACATAATGTTCATTTTCAGTACATTTTTTCACCTTTAGCCGAATAATTTATATATTATATAAATGATTGCGGCTACACCTTAACCTACTGGCTATTGACTATACGTAGTTTAAGCGAAGATTAAATCCAATACCCCTAACTTTAATCAAGCAGTATGAAGAGTTAGTTATTTTTTTAAATTAAATGCAATAAAAAACGTAAATGTAACTTACTTTTGTTTTTGCGTGATTTTCACTTCCTTTTTATTTACTTATATTGCCGTAACAAATTTATGTAATATACCATAGTACGAAAAACGATCTTAGCGTTTCTTCAAATGGATTATTTGGCACCTAGGCGAGTAGGCGAGTATAGGGCCTGCCCTCGTGTTATAAACGACTACGACTAGTCGCTAATTTTTGTTTAAGATCTTAGTTAAGTTAGAAAACTTACTTTACGTATTAATGTAACGATATACGTATTATTTCACGATTTGAAATTTTAAAATAGTTTATTTCCTTTTATGCACAAATTGCAAACGGCATAGTAAGCGACCAGTGTTTTATTTTAAAAGCTTGAAATTGTTAGGTTACTAGTATTTTTTATAGATTTATAGATCCTAGAACAGGCGCCACTTAATTAGAATGTCTTTGTTTGGTTGGCGGGCGCCGGGTGTGCAAGCGCAACGTTTAAATGTAGGTCAACAGTGTGGGCTGAATGTGGTAACCGCTTTAGACTTAGCTGAGACTCTATACTGTTAATATTGCTATTCTGAACTATTATTCATAAGTTAAACTTTTTTGATGAAATTACCTTATATAACAAAACTAATTACCCACTCTTTCTTTTTATTATATTATATTCTATAAATTTCTTTTTCTTATACTCACGTATCTTTAAACAATGTCCCTATCTAATGTCTACCTAATATCATACCATCAAATGTAGGAAATTCGAGCATGTATTATTAAATTAGAATATTTTATTTACATTAAGAGTCTAGGTTGGCCAAAACATGCTTTCACTAAAACTAAAGACATAAATATTACAGATTATTATGAGTGGTAGTGTAACGCTGTCATATTATACAGAGTTTAGTAGCTATATCTACAGCACGAGTTTCTAGCCTCGACTAGTGAAGGGCTACGCTCGCTCAGAATACTAGCATCAAATAGAAATATTTCATTCTGTTTTGCGTGGTAGAGTTGTAGCACGAATGGTTCGGCTCGACCGGGGTAGGCCCACGCTCTCGAAGAATATCAGCGTAAAATAGCGGCTTTGTTTCGTATGGTGAGTGTAGAGAACCGGAGAATCTTTTTACTGGAAACAAGGCATTCCATCTTAATCCTCAGGGGTGATAACGCATCTGCATTTTGATTCTTAACCGAGCATACCTGTAGATGTCTATGGGCCACAACATCTACTTATTATCAGGTGGACTGTGTGCCCGTTTGTTACCATTATTATTTAAAAGAAATATATAAAACTTCATGTTCCGTGCTGTGGGCTGGTGATAATCTAGAGTATTAATCGAGGATAGATGTAGGTGTCTATCATCCATAGCAATTATTTACTATTAAGAGGACCGTGTTCGTTTGTCACTTCCACACCTTTAAAAAATATTGTAGCAAGATGGGGTCTAACACGAAGAAAAACAACTAGAAAGTTATCAGTTATTACACATGAAAAATAATTAATAATGGTAACATTTTACATCGATCGTAAATTTTGATTAGTCTGTAGAATTTTTAAAATAAATTTTATTTTATTTTTCTGGTGGTTTTTACTCGTGGTAGGATTTTTCTATGCCTAGATATCTGTTTGGGTAGGTACCACTCTTTTAACTATTTCCACCACCAAACAGCAGTATGTGTATTGTTGTGTTTCGGTCTAAATGGGATAGACAGACAGCATGATTACAGGCTGTAAGGTATCTTAATCCTCAGAGATGACAAAGCGTCTGAAGCCTTCTTTGTTTAAGTTAATTACAGATGTCCACGGACTGATTTGTCATACAGGTTTATTTTGCCATAACCGGCCAAATCTGCAGAGAAGGTTCAGAATAAGTAATATAGGCAAAAGGTGAAGAAAAATTAATTTAAAAAAATCTCAAACTTTCTGTCCTTTTTATCTTTTAAATTCAAAATGCATGGTTATGGATTATTTTAAGTGTTTTTATTGTACACGCACACATTTGTAAGGGACGACCGGTAGGCAAAAATGTTGTTGCCCATAAATCGCATCAATTTGGGATAGTTTCAAATACAAGTAGAAGCCTTAATTACTCGTATTTTCAAAAACTGCATTAACGGTATATCATTATTTATATATTTGAACTTAAGTTTACAATATTGCTACACTTTGAAAAATACTGTAATAATTGCTTATTGCAGTATTTTTCAAAGACATTCAGTTATTGAATGTCCATTTGGCATAGAAACCAAAAAACTAAATTTAAAATAGAATTTGTCAAAAAATGCAAGGGACTGAAATAATCATAGGAGGTCTGAGCACAATAGGTCTCACTCGTCTCAGCTTGGAGGGCACGTATGCTCGTAAATACGGCGTCCTTTATTATTAGCAGCCATTGTTCAAGATTGCACTGGTACAGTCACGAACAACAACATAATGATTTGGTGACAATCGATAACTCTCCTGTAATCTCTATTTGAATATAGTTTCTCTCTATTATAAGCCTCAAGACTATTGATTTCCGGTGTTTGCACTTTACATAGAAGCATATCAATAGATTACTCCTAAATAAATATAAAGAAATTTATTATCTTTTTCTTTCTTTCGAATGAAATTGTGGAGAAAAAACAGCTTAAACTAATAAACACTCATGTTTACAACCAACAATTATAATGTTTATTTGCGATAATTGAAGAACAATAATTTTTTTAACAATATGTAAACATATACTATGTTGAAATAAAACTAATTTTATGGATTCATATAAAATTAGTTTTATTTAAAGGTGTAGTATTCGTGTAAATATCAGAAATCATTAAGTATATTATGATTTTATATTTCATTTGAAAAGTATTAAGGTACTTTCAATGATATTTCTGCAAATCATTTTTATTTATATTTTTGAAGATTATAAATTTAATAATCACCAAATTCGATAAGTTATCTTAAAAGTAACTTATGTAACAGTTTTAAATACGTACCAGTGTTGGGTACAAGCATAGATGAATAATAGTCATTGGGTACAAGGCTGTTCTCATTTTTGCGAGAGTTTTTGGCGCAAGGAAAAGAATCCGCCCCGCTGTCCCAATGCGTGTTGATAGAAATCATATGCTATTGAAATTACATATTTTTTTATATCATCCGAGGGAATATTAACATAACTAAAAATAATTCATCAGTGTAATGTAAACATTTTAAAGAAATTGTTTAAACTGACTGTACTTCTAGTATGACGTCGGATATCCGATACTCGCAGCTTTAATGTGCAGTCCCGGTTGGCCCAAGCATTGCACAATTCAATCCAAAATAAACGCTATCCAACATAAATAGCTCTGGCACTGATGAATTAATGGTGCAAGAAAAAAATCACGAATACAGCTTAATTAAAAATTGTGCTCAGCGAACCATGCTAAGTTGAATGATGAGTAAAAATGATGGTTTTGGTTTAAAAAACCGTACATTTATAATTTATGGCATAAGTGGTATTAATTCAAATTATACATTTTATCTCAGGTAGAGCCCAGCTGCCGCTTGGGATGCCAAAATTCAAATCATTCATCTTATAATCTGACAACTTCTATTGTGATCGGGAGCCGGGTGTGGGTTTTATAAGACGCACAGGCTACTTTTTTATCCGTTACAACATTCTTAGAATATACAGAACCAAGTTGTTTTAAGATTCATAGAAATATTGAGTTCTAAGTAACGTGAGAAAAAACAGTAACTTAATATTGTATTCGTTTGCTTATTATTTGACTTACCTTTCACAATAAAAACACGTATATTTATTAAACACGTATACGTTTCTGCTTTAATTTAAAACTATTTTCACAAAATGATAAGTATGATATATACAGGAGGTATATTTGAGTATGATATATACAGGAGGTATATGTGGGTATATTTGATATATTTTAAGTGTATAATTTTATTTTCACGAAATTATCCTGCTATACATAAGCCTGTATTTCTTTTTATTAAAAAATATTTTGTGTGTAGTGATCAAAATATTGTATAAATGAAATCGTTTTCGTTCAAAGCTAGATTATGTGTTATTAGATATTAAAGTGGCAAAGAGTTAACAGTCTACCTGATAGTAGGTGGCTGATACTTCCTATGTACATAAGCCGTGGACATCAGCTTCAAACAAATAAAGCCATAGATGCGTGGTTACTCCCGAGGGTAAAGATGGAATGCTTCACTGGACAAACCCATAGGTCCATTATAGCTTGGTAGAAGAAATATGTAGAGGAGAGTATCCCTATTACCTAGTAAACAATACATTTTATACAAAATTGTTACTTTATACAAAAAAGTGACTAAAATTGTAAATATTTCAATTCTCTTTACATTTAAATTCATAATTAATAGACAAAGAAAACTATTCCACATTTTAATGTATCTTGTATATTATATTATAGAACCACCATAAATAGTACACATATATGTATATATATAAATATCATTAGATATGAGTAACCCGAAGAAGAACTTTAAAAGTATATGAATATGTCTGTATGAAAAAAAAATTTAATCAGGATTGCTTGATTGACCACACGACGGGTGTTGATTTCCATTATCTTCAATAAATTACAAGTTAAAAATTTGTCCTCAAACAAAAATCATTTAATATACATGCTCACTAAATTGACTGTTAAAAACGTTGACATGTTTAATACAAATTCTAAAAAGGCTGCGGCTGCCATTAAAGGCTAATCGATTAGAGGATGGACGTACGAGCAATAAGAGCTTTTTAAACATCGATCCATCAGGCACTGGCCACAGATAAGGGCATATGGCTGTCACAGTGATAAGTAATAAGATGCCGGTCATAATATATGACAATTCTTATTGAGTACAGACTAAGCTTTGAAATAATGAACGATATTTAACTGTATGTTGGTAGGCATGGAAGTATGTACTTACGTAAATTACTTCAGTATTTGTGCGTAGCATATCCGTTAAAGTCGTGCCTTTAAACATCCTTTTAAAAATTACTCCAAAAATTATATACAAAAAAATAAAAGTATTTTCCTATCTCCTTTAAATTATTATTTTCGAATATTAACTTAATATTCAATGTTATTAACTAATTAGTAATGTCATCCAGATTGAGTTTCGGATCTGGAACTGCAAAGGACAGGATTTTAGTGTTGGAGTGTGTTGTCACAGGTGCAAGTTCTATACCCTCACTCCCATAACACGGAAAATCCAACTCGACCGGAGAGAGATCAGGCGTTGGACTAACAGCTTTACTTGGTACCAAGGTACGGGGTTGATTGAACACCGTCAATTTCCTGACTCCAGGCCGTTACTGAAAATTTCTTGACGGAAAACCTAATAACTAATTATGGCTCGACTCGTGATTTCGAACTCGGGACCTTATGATCGGCTGTCACAATTATGACCAATAGAATAACGAGGCAGTAAAGAACTATACTGAATTATTTCAATAATATATTGGTAGAGTCGGAATGAACATAATAATAAGAAATAAATAAATAATACTAGGATCATTTTTCTTTAACAAGGTACAAACATTCAAATTCTATTGATTGTGGTTTTCTTTTCAGCCAATAATTCTTAAAAAACAAATTAAGTAACTGTATAAATTTTATCATAACAAATAAATGTAAAAAATAAATTAAAAAATAATGAGCTATTATTTTCTTCCAGCAAACTTTATGCCCGATATTTTGTAGTTTGAATGTACTTTCAACATTTTGGTACTTTCTTCCGATTCAATTTTATTCAAGTGAATAGTTATGTTACTTTTTCTACGTATGATGGTAGAATTGTTTTGGTTATCGTTTTATTCATTTATATTCTAGGTGTGTCACCAATTTCACAAGCCTACCGTTGTACATGGACCTCTACCACTGAGTGCCAACAAGCACGGTCCTAAACCACCTGCATCCATACTTCAGACTTCCAGCATATCTTACCAGGTCTTCACTCCATCTAGTGGAGGACCGTTGTACACTCCGCTTAACAGTATAAGGTCTGTCATTTTAAAATTTTGACAGACATTTTTTTCTGCTTCCTTTCCCATCGGTAGTGTTCGTCGAACTACATGGCCATATATAGTTTACGGATTTATTGGGCTATGTCGGTTACTCTGATTTTACTGTGGATATCATCGTTATGAATTCTATCACACGGATAAACCAGACACACCTCTTGCGGCAGGCTCCTCATACGGCCAGTAGTGAAGGGTCATGTCTAAGTTTCATATGTTCATACAGTCTCGTTTTCAAGTTTGTTTGGTATACCTGATGAGAAGACGTGTCGTAATTTTCCGAATGTATGAGGAAGCCGTATGAGGAAGCTCAAGGTCTCTCAGCGAGCTATGGAAAAGGCTATGCTCGGTGTTTTTCTGCGTGTTAAACTTAGAAATGAGGATATCTGCAGTAGAACCAGAGTGACTGACATATTATGTCAGTATATCGCATAATAAATACTCGGTAAAGTTTTTAATTTGTAAATATATTTATGTTTTATTTAATGATGGCATGATTTTCATGTCAGCGCATAATTGTCTCTTAGTTAAAAGTCTTATCTGCTAAGAATGCTGTGTAAAAGCACGCTGTGGCGACTAATGTGTATTACTGAAGCATGTTATCAGATAACGTGTGACAAGTTGGAGCAACCGCTTGAGAGAGGTTTACAAGTTACTGAACTACAGAGTGAATATTTATTCATACAATTAGCGACTAGTTCGCGGTTTTAACCGCAAATGCACTGGGATTATCGTAACTAGAATAGATATAAATATATAAAAAAATGTCGTGATTTTTTCGTTCGTTTTTTTATGTATCAAAGGCAATTGCAAGCTTGAAACAGATTTTTATTTGTAGAAAGTAGAAATTGGAACAAAATAGTACAAACTAAGCATACATTTTATAATTAAATTTACCAAATGCGAGACCAAATACTTAAAAAACGTGCAACTTCTATTTACAATAAAAGGTGACAAAGGAACTAACAAACCTCCTGATAGTTAGTGGAAGTTGTAGCCCATGGACACCCACATCCATTCTTTAATCTTTATCCTTTTTCTTTGTTCCTCCAATTACTGAGATATAATGCCTTTTAATCAGTCTTTAAAAGTCTTCAGCTCTCACATGAGTGTAGAAATCGGCAACAGCCATAATATAGTGGTATTTTGTGAGAGTGTGGTCCTTTCCTGGATGAGCCAAACCATTCGTGTTGCAGCCATAATCCAGCTACGGCGTGGCTCTATTGCCAGAAAACAATCTACACTACATAGTTATAAAAAGCTTAAAAAAACGTGTGTGTGTGTGTATGTGTGTGTGTACTTATGTACGCACGTAAGAAGTTATACTTCTTTAGTGTAACAATATAAAAATAACTAAAATAAAACACGTTTTATAAATTCATATATATTTGAATAACTACCTTGAATATAGTTATCAGTTCTCACGAAAACTTGACAGTTGACAGACAATTACCAACTGAAGTTGTCGCTTTTAGGTTTCGGTGTGCGCTAGCATCGTAACAACTTCATGGTATCGTTTTTAGGTGTCGGTGTGCATGCGCATCGTAAAAAATTCTCTCTCATCATTTTTTTCAAAAGCGCCAAAAGAAGTATAACTTCAAAACTTCACACATATTAAGTTTGTTCTATCTTTTACTATCAGGATTCAACTCTAGAATACTCATATCATTTCTCTCCTATATATTGCATTGTAATTACTAATGTTAAGCCCGTTGTTAACTATTGTCTTGTTTTGTTGAATATATTTCATTTAACTCAATATGTATTTTTAAAGTTAATAATTAAGTAATATCTATAAAACAAGTAAATCGCGTCACCTCAACATAAAATATATTACCAGTAAGTTTCGGTCAAATGTGTTCATTGCATACATATTAAATGAAATTGCAATAATTAATTATACATTTTAGTATACAGTTGTTTGTTATTAAAATAAAATAAAGATACATTATACACTTTTTCGTGTAAACATATATTAATAGACAGTCTTTGAAATATTTTATTTTGTGTAAATAATAGGCGAATTTCATTATAATGCGTCAAAATTACATAATTTGCTGTCGGCTTGGTTATAAAACGAAAACATAAAATTATCTAGTTTCCCCTGTATTAAAACATATAGATATATTTACTAATCGCATAATAACAAATATTCGAGGCTTCTATGTTTTTTAAAGGAAAACGAAAACAAAGTGAGACGAAAGAAAATTGTTTTGGTATGGGTAATTCGTTGTGAAGTGCGTGTTCGAGATTAAAAATGCAACAAACAAGCTTTGGAACGAAGTGTCGAGTTTCACGCTAAATAAATTAAATATTATTAGATAAGGTGGATTATATTACGTTATTCAAACTCTATCTATTTATTAATATTGAATGTAAAAGTTACACTAGTATTTTTGTTTTCATTCCATAGCTCCGCTGACATTATTACATGTATAAAAATAATGTTTGAGTTTGATCCCAAGATCGATACTTGTAAACAGGTACTGTAACCACTAAGCCACGCCGTTATCAGTGTTTAGCTATTATTTCTTTATTCATGATCATCATAATTAGGTGCCTTCACAAGTCCATTGCTGAACCAATGAATATCTTGTAATGAAGACTATGTATTTAAATACGTTACTATTTATTATTACATATTTTTAATCACTTTGTCACCATTCTAAAATTATGTTCCCGAAAGCTGATGATGTTAAAGCCAAACATTTCGAATATCAACCGAATATCATCAAGGTTACAATAACACTTCTTTACTAATAGATGTTTTTTATTGTCATTCATCATTATCACAGTCTATTAAAAGTCCATTGCTGCAAATAGGCCTCCCCCACAATTTGCCTTATAAGGTTACTTGCAACAGTTGCCACGCTTGGCAGGTGGTAACGGCAACCGTAGTTTATTACTGTTTTGATTTTTCATCAGGAATATATGTAGTATTATAATTACAACTTATTATAAACCAGTACTTGGCTATTATCCCGTCTGACAGCAAGTGCTGATGTAATCGAAAATTGTTTTTATTTAGCTTAATTATTTGGCATTGTTAATTTTTTATTGGTTTTCCGAATTAAAAAAATGTATCTTTAAAAATTACAAGATATGAAACTCCTAGTATTTACTGGTACTTACTGGCTTTTATAACGAAATTCAGTATTGAGCTTTATCAAGAAGATCATTTCAGAAAAACTGAGCTTGTCCTTATGATACTTCAATTCGAAGATTTCTCCCACCAGTAGTAGTAGTTCAGGCTAGGGGTTAAACTTTATAGTAAACGAGCTACGCAAGTTTGATCTCAAAGGCAACCAATGCCCATATCATACGCGCAACACGTCATAAAACAAAACTGAAACTTTACAAGCTATACATCAGACCAGTACTCACCTACGCTGCTCCGGCCTGGTATGCACTCCTGAGTGACCGGCAGAAGCGGCGACTGCAAGTCCAACAGAATTTGGCATTAAGGACCATTGTCGGTGCTGGTCGCTACGTCCGGAACGACGTGATAGCGGCCGACCTGAAAATAGAAGACATACAAGAATTTGTGGTCCGGTTGGCGCGCGGTATGTTCAACCGCGCTGACAACGGGCCACACCCCCACTTGAACAATTTCGCGCCGCTTCACGCCCGCCCTCCGGACGGGCGACCATTACCAAGAGAACTCCTCCCTATATAGATTAGGGAGTTGAGTAAATCCCACAATGCCACAGAAAGGCCAACATAGACACATTCATTTTACCAAATATATAGAGAACCTCACAAAAATCAGTTAAATGCCAAGAAGGCACCCAAGACCGGCCCATAGTTATGGGCCGTGATGAATACCCAGGCAATGGGGAGATGCCCGAGGCCTGAACCTGCAGCGCTAAGGCGTATGTAGAAGAAGACAACACGTCATACAGCTGCAGAAATATACTGTTAACATTAGCATTTTGGTGACGTGAACTTATAAGATATTAGCCATCCAAAAGTCACCAACGTTCTGCCAACGCACTAAAAGAAGATTTTTTCAGAGAACTTTAGTTCCCTTCAAAATTAGAATTTTGCTAAGTCGTTGATATAAAATATGACCAGTTATCGGGTCTGGTCCGATTGTTGCATTAAAGTAGGGGGAATAAAACTTAATTGCCTCCCTATTTACGACGTTTATTACTTCTTGAAAAAGTACATAAATTTCTAATAAGGCTTCGTTAGTTATTCGCTTGCTGGAAGAATTATGTTAGAACTATTTATAAATTATATAATTAATACTTAAATATAAATAATGATTAGTATTTTTCTAATAGTTTACATTCAGGTTCACGTACAATCTCGTTTCAGTCATTTGTTTGTTTTCGAAAAATATTGTAAACATCAGGAGGGATAGATAGGTTCGTATATTTTTTTTTAAATAATTACGAACAAAATTAAGGTTTCGCTCGCATATAAATCGAGTGTTTCATGAAATATCGAGTCGCAGCCGTGGGCAACGGCGCACAAACGCGTCCCTGCCCTTATCTCTGCCGGTATGATTTTATACGATATTCGATTTTTCTTTTTCTGACTTTTATGGATCGGTTGTTCGCGGCGTGTCGATAATTCGAGATCGGCCTTTTATGTTATGCTTCTACACTCACATAAACCTACCTACGGACAAATTGTTGCTTACTCACGTAAGACTTTAAAATATTTCTGTTCCATTTCATAAAGGCACATTTGAAAAAGTTTACGGTTCTGGATGTATATTTGTGAGTTCCGACGAAATGGCTTTTTTTTATAATGCTCAACTATAAACTGGTTTCAAGTCGGTTTCACGAAACGTATGGCAACTTTATAACTGACCAGTTTATGCTGTTGTAATGATCTAGGAGTTGCCACTGCGTACAAAAACACTCACATTGTCTCAAAGCCTCTTACCGTATTCAGAATTGCATTTTATCACTTCGCGCGCTAAATCACGTTGCTTCAAGCAGGATTCACTTCGTTTTTGTATAACTACAAGTGTCAGATAATAAAAGCAATTTTATATGCATTCTGAATAGGTTTTTTTATTTAATAGGTATAATTGCTTTCAATGAGTTCAATAAGGGAAATTAGATAAATCTGCCGTCAAGTCAATTGCGTAATGGGCACAAAAATGGAGTTGCTGCTTAAAGATTCTTGTTGTGTACACTGTTTTTGGAAAAGTTTCACGAAGGAAGTATTTATAATAAGTAACAGAATTTTAAAATTGTTCAACATATTTTATGACTTATTGCTGTGTTACTACGACACTTATCCGGTTGAAGAATGTCGCGCCCGCGGTCGAATTTTATATCGATATAATTTAAAAAAATCCATGTTTGTTGCTCGAGGGTTGTGAGTACGATCGATTTGCTTTTTTATTTAACGATAATGGCTTAAAAACGCAGCTATACCATATGATTGCATACGTTAATATAAATGCAATCTTTCGATATACTTGCTTACCAATTTGAAAGCAGCATATTAGTTTAGTTCTTTTTTTAGATTTATGCAAGTACGTGAACATTTGTATATAAAAAAAATCCAAAAAGTGCGTCAGCTGGCTCTCTTAATTTGTCTATAATTAACACGTGGGGTGGGTCGATTTTGTGAGTACGATCTGATACCCTCGTACTAGTTATGCTGTGGAATTAACAGTCTTTGAAATTTTACCATTATTTTACCATTTTCTACCACTAGACGGCAAGCAAGTCAGTTGTGAATAACGCGAGTAGGCGTGATTGGCGTTTAGAGTAAAGTAGAACACTATTCTCCCTCACACTCTCAATTTGTATATGTAGGAAAATATTGATCGCGTGGTACTCGTCAAATAATAAAATGCTAAAAAACCTATCGGGCCGAACATGGATCACATTTTGTAATCTCGCTGTTTGTGGGAGCGCTAAAAATCAGATCAACAGGAGCCCATGTCGGTATCAAAAATGAAACGAAATCTTTATCAGGCGTATGGCCGGCGTTTGTTGTCGTGTCATAACTTGTCGTGGCGAGGTTTGTTATACGTCGGCAACGCTACACGACAAGCAACCGGACACCTCGTTGCGTGTTGCGTGCGTGTGGCACTTACTCCATTGCTGTGGACTCATGGACGTACTATATACGTCCATGTGTGGACTAATAAGTACATACATATAAATATACATACAGAAGGACAACCATACAAGTAATACAAACATTTGTAGAAACAATTTTTTTATACGTGGTAAAGCGAAGTTGCTGCTATATTAATTGTATAGTTGTAGCACCGTGAAGGACCGTGAAGGACCACGTTCTCACAGAATACCAGCGTAAAATAGCAGCTTAACACTGCTGTGTTTCGTATGGTGAGTGTACAGAACCAGCGACCTTTTTTACCGGAATCCATCTTAGTCCTCACGGGAGACAAAGCACCTGCATTTTGATTCTTTATTGAGGATAGATGTAGATGTCTATGGGTCACAGCAACCACTTACCATCAGATGGACTGTGTACTCGTTGTCACTCTATAAGAAAAGGGAAAAAAAGAAGTGAATTAATGCACGTGAGTTTGTTAATCGCTTTAAAATCCAAATCTTGTTTGACCTTATGCTCACTCTTCTGTTCACTCGTTTATGGGCTTGCTCTAGTTAAAACGTAAAGTAATAAATAACCCATAAATGTCACTTCAAAGCTCACACATTTTCTTATTTCTGAGAAACGTTTTTATAAAATTTACAGCCGTGTAAACTCAGAGGGTGGGTGCTCGTCCTAAATTTCATAGTGCGATATTAACGAGGGACCTGAGTTTGATCTCTGCTAGCCATACTGTAATTGGTAATCATAATTTTGTTTTGTGGAGAAGTAAGGAAAGCATTGTAGGGGAACCTGTATTTTTGAGAAATTGAAATATTTTGTGGAAGAATAAAAGTTTTAACAAAAATTAAATGTCGTCTTAAAAAAAACTAGAAAGAATATGATAGTATAGGATTACGATTAATATAATAATTATGACTTCAGAAGCTATTTTGTAGATTTTTTCTTCTTAGTTTTTTGAAGTCGGCTAAAAACTATACGTAAAGCACTATAATATTATCTTACGTAATCGACAACCTTAGATAGTAAGTAAATATATCACACCCGAAATTTTCAAACCGAATAGAGCTTTTCCCGAACCTGTGATAAAATTATTAAATGATTTGTACAAACTACAAGTATTATTTATAAAAGTACTAGTTGCTACACGGCGCGTTGCTGCTGCAGAAAAAATTATTTGTGGAAATATCGTTTTAAATTTGGAAGGGTTATATTGTTTAATTAGTAATGATAATACATTAATTGAAATTTTTTTTATAGGATATGGGTGACAAACGAGCACACAGTCCACCTGATGGTAAGTGGTTGCTGCGACCCATCGACATCTACATCTATCCTCTATTACAAGATGCGTTGTCACCCGTGAGGACTAAGATGGAATGCCTCATTTCCAGTAAAAAGGGCCTCCGGCCACCTGCACTCACCAAGCGAAACGCAGAGGTGAACCTCTACTTCACGCTGGTTTTCTGTGAGGTCGTGGTACCACCCCGGTTCGAGCCGGCCCATCCGTGCGACAGCAAAAGCTGCCGCGTGGCTCTACCACTGTTTAAATGACATATTATGACTTTATAATAAATAAGTCGGTACGACATGCGCCCCACCTACTGTAATTTAATTGTACTATGCCTCTAACCTTCGCGCAAGTGCAAGCAGTAAGTTGACAAAATTTTAGCGTAATCTGATGAACTACTGTTCATAAAATTCAGTTGGCAGCTCATAAAATACGAACAAACAAAAATTAATTTTCATAGATTAGATAGTATATACAAGCCGTAGCTTTGGGGCTAAACGCTCGCCATAAACTTCACAGTACGCGAGCAATCCAGGTTCGATCCCCGCTTGTATCAATGCATTTTTATTGCAATTTTAAATGCAGACTTATTAAGTGTTTGACATTAAAGTAAATACCGTTAGGAGGTTAAGAATAAAAATATTTCGAAAACATGTGTGTAGGCCGCTAACGCGCACTGAAGGAGCCCCGCGACGGACCGATCGCTCTAGCGCTATAACTCTCTTAGAAATGAGAGTGAGGCCCGCATTCACTAGTCTATAAGTAAAGTAAAGTAAAATAAAGTTGCAGCCTATTCACGTCCCACTGCTGGGCACAGGCCTCCTCTCATTTCTGAGTTGGTTTTAGGGCAAGGAAATGTCCGCCGCGCTGCCCCAATGCATGTTGGCGAACTTCACATGTCTTTGAAATATTTTTTTTCTTATTTCTCAGACATGCAGGTTTCCACACGATGTTTTTCTTCACTGCCGAGCATATGGTAAATCAGCACTTAAAATTGCAATTATCAATTTCATTGGTGCCGGCGGGGATCGAACCCGGGTTGCTCGAGTACTGTGAATCTTACAGCGAGCGCTAACCATCTGAGCTACCACGGCTCTATACTTTACTTTAAGAATTATTCACAATGTAAATTCTATAAAAATAATTCTTCTTTATTTCATTCTATGCCATTAGATTCATTGATTAATTATTAGTGGTTGCGATAATATAAACAAGTATTGTAATAAATACATTTTTGAATTATAATTTTAACATTTTAAGTTAAACAAAAGCCATAAAGTTAATTAATGGGTAAATATTATACAGTTACGAAAGGAATCATCAAAAAATCACGGTGAAATTATAATGGCGACTACTAATCAGCTCAGCGGGATAACTAAAAACTATAATTATGCAATACAAATGACTGTCGTTTGCATTTCTATGCGTAAACAATCAACTGTGGAAAGCCACTCCGTGGTTAATGACATTTATTATTTCATTTATACTATACTGTACATCTGTTCTGTTTTAATAAAGCTTCACTAATCTTCCCTTCGCACCTCCTTTGGTCTTATGATACATGATGCTGCTGCTGTTATTAATTTAATAAATATAATCTAATATATAAAAAATAAGCCGTGGTAGCTCAGATGGTTAGCGCTCGCTGTAAGTTTCACAGTACGCGAGTAACCCGGGTTCGATCCCCGCCGGCACCAATGAAATTGTTAATTGCAATTTTAAGTGAACAAATTTAAGAAAACACCGTGAGGAAACCTGCATGTCTGAGAAATAAAAAAAAATTATCTCGAAGACATGTGAAGTTCGCCAACACGCATTGAGGCAGCGCGGCGGACATTTCCATGCCCTAAAACCTTCTCAGAAATGAGAGGAGGCCTGTGCCCAGCAGTGGGACGTATATAGGCTGCAACTTTACTTTACTTTTATATAAAAATAATTTTTGCTTGTTCGTATTTTATGCGCTGTGATACCGTTCATCAGAATGCACTAAAACTTTGTCAACTTATTGCTTGTACTTCGAAAAAGGTTATAGCCATAGTATAATTAAGTTAATTAACTTACAGTAGAGCGCGCGTGTCGTACCGACATATTTATTTGAAAGTCATATATCATTCAATTTCAACGAATGTATTATCATTCCCAATTAAACAATATAAGTGTTCCAAATTTAAAACGATATTTCCGCAACTATTTTTTCTAAGACTGCAACGCGCCGAGTACCAGTTAGTCTATAATAAAAGTTGAACTTGGCCTTTTTCTTTATCAGTATACAATTATCCACGGCGTTGACCTTTCCTTCTGTAAGGCTTATTTGATACCACCATTGAACGGAGTGCTATGAAGATTTTCTGGCTCTTTTCTTCTACGAGACTACGGGACGAAATAGAGCAATGAATTCTCTTGCGCTGTTACCATATTATGGCAGGAAACTTTGGCATAGTATACGAGATGATATACTGCCACATATAGTCCAAAGAAATTATTCAGGGTGTTCTCATGGACTCTTTTTATACGGCGAATAGAGTCATTAATAGCATTTTATTAAATATATATACAGAAATAACGTTGCGCTTGCGCACCCGGCGCCCGCCAACCAAACAACGACGTTCAAATTAAGTAGTGGCGCCGGTTCTAGGATATATAAGTCTATCAAACAATAGTTTTTATATAATAGTAACCTAACATTTCAAGCCTGTGCCATTTGCCATTTGCGTATAAAAAAAACTGTTTTCAAATTTTAAATTGCGAAATAATACGCATAAAATAGTAACATGTTTAAAAAATTCTATATTACTACTTATGTTTTTTTTTTGTAGACTAAGGGTGACAAACCAGCGCACAGTTCACGTGAGGGTAAAAACATGCAATGGCATATGGACATCAACGTCTTTTCTCAACCAATAATCAAAATGTAGATGCGTTTTCACGCCTGAGGGCTAAGATGGAATGCCTTGTTTTCAGTAAAAAGATTTCTGTCTTCGTCTCCTAACAAACATAGTAGCATCTCTCAGCAGCTCTCAGAGAGTGTGGTATTTTCCTGTACCAGCCAATCTATTCCTCCTGCAAGAATAATATAGTATAAACCTCATTATCTTAACCACTATAAAATATTACGTCCCACTGTATACTGTAAAAGCTTTCTCAAATTATTGAAAGGATTTTTGAAGCAAGTAGTAGGAGTCAATCGTAGAGTCTCAAGTCTCAATGCGTGTTGTCGTATTTCATACACCCTCGAATTTTGAAAACAAGCAATTTCAAAATAAATGATGGTGCAATTGACGGTGTCAAGTCCCCGTTACTGTTTACTTCAAGAGTGTGAAGATATGATTGAAAAATTTTTGGCATATTCCAGTTACTAATTTTATCATTAATCCAACAATTATACTATTTCTGTCTAAAGGCCTATCCATATGTAGCTCTTCCTTCTATTCTCTTATAACTTTGTATCACTTCTTTCCTCTAATCGTATCAATTTCTGCTTTGAAGAGCCAAATTTTTTGCGTTTCGCCTTGAAGAATAGGAGAGTCAGTGCAATTATTATTAATTATTCCACTCCTATTTTGATCGACGTTTTCATCCATGGGCTATAGTACCCATTTAGTGTTCTGTTAGCTTGTTTCTAATTTTAATATTATATCAAAATATCCTAGTTTCAAGTTGGTTTGTTGGACACTTGCAGTATATATTGAAATTTTCTAGGAGATGTAAGATTGCAGAATCATATGTTATGTACCCTATTATTTTGGTGGTTAAAATACGTTGAGATGCACCCGTAACATCATCGTCTACTGCGCATTCTGCAACAACACTCTCTACTAAACATAAGTCTTTTTTATAGTATGGATGATTTGAATGATTGCCTAACGCAGTACCAAACAAATAGTACTTAAAATACTGCAAAAACTATGATGAAAGGGAGGCTAGAATGAAAACAATGTGATGTCCCTAATATCGAACATAATTCACATAAACAGTGTGTTTATGTAAATTAAGCGTGTAACTCACACACGCACACATACATGCAAACACGTGGTGGAAGCCTGGTTGCTGTATTGTCATTAGTCTCTACAAATATCACTGGTAAAGCACCTGCTATTAAGATGTATCGATGTTTCAACTCTAGTTTTGTGCGAACAAATAAAGATTTATATTATTACTATAACCTTGGTATAAGTTCGCCAATGGATATACATATTAAATTTGGTTATATATACAAGACGGTCACACGTAATCTATCGGAAGAAACCAGACTCCGAAAAAATCGTTTTAGAAGCCCTAGGACAGAATAACTGGTCGCAGCGATACTGGTATGCAAGACCTGAATAACTAGCTGCTCGAATATATTGAAAAGTAGTCTGCTCTTTCGCCATTCACGGTTAAAGATGGGGCGATTCTCTTACAATGCACTACAAAGATGCTTTTATTTCAACCATTTTTTAAATACAACTATAGAAATAAAATTCTACTATAAAATCGGATAAGCAAGTTAGCTATTTTCATATATTAGTTTTACTTATTTATTTATAAAACCATATCATATTTATATAAAAAATCAACATATTACATTGGAGTAAGAAATACGGATAGTTATTGATTACTTGGAATTTTCACCGTGTTGTGTTGGCGTAGGAGAAATCTGATGGATTATTTCATTTTTCAACCGGTTTCAAAAAACGAAGTGAACTAGGTGAACCGATTTTGGTGATAATTTTTTTTATTTGGAAACTGTTGCTCATGTGGTCCCATATAAATTTGATCAAGATCAGACCAGTAGTTTTTGAGTTATACGTAATAATGCGTTTAAATTAACATAACGCTTTAGATGTAAATGCTTAAATTAACTTCTACATGATGTTCTCATTTTATTTATATTGAAGTTAATGGTGTATGGGCTAACAGGGATGAAAAAAATCATGATTTTTTTAAATTTTAATCAAATCATGTTGATTTTTTAAAAAAATCATGAATTTTTTGATTTTTTTGTGTTTTTTGAAATTCATGAGTTGTTAACACTTTTTGACATAGTAGGATTAAAAGTTTATGAATACATATGTATGAGTAAAATAATTAATACTGTATTAATTACAGTTCATATCTTAAGGGTGAATTTCTAAAAAAAAACTTTGGTTGATTTTACTAAGTTTATGAGACTGACAGACCTCATCGCTACTTCTTTGGTGATTTTCCAAAGTTTATGAGACTATTGTAGTAGAATAATAAGAATAACATAAAACAATAAAAGATTTTACCTTATTTTAAACCAGTATTATTTCAATTTCTGCCTATTACATCAATTTATACATGTTGATTTAAATCAATGATTTTTTTTATCAAAATCAAGTGATTTAAATCGTGATTTAAATCATGATTTAAATCAGCCAAACCTGGGCTAGTAAAAATTTGTGCCTAAAATGTTATTACTGGTAAATATGTGTACTCATAATACAAAGAAACACTATTGAATTCCCTTTTATGTATGTGGTAGTGGCTTAACACCTGCTCATGACTCGATTTCCTATAAGGAAATAAATCAAGTGCTCCCTTTCCCCTATAATAATAACATTCTCTCTCTTAAAACAGAATCACATCACAGAACTTTAAAAATAACAAGGCATAACCACCTAATCGTGCCGTGTTGCCCCCGTTCCTAAATCCACCATGCGGCGGAATGCCGGCGAACGAGTTTTCTTTCCGTCTCTCTCTTCTCTACGGCGGGTTTGAGTCTGTCCTTGTCAGCCTCTTGTCATTTTCTATAAGTTTTTCTAACATTCTCGTCTCGCGCCGCCCGCCCCCTCGGTTTCGACCTAACGCCTCAGTCCTCAGCGATAACTTTTGTTTGCTCAACAGTTATGACTGTTGTTTGAGACACTTATGCTGTTACGCTCAGTTATGGTTGAGCAGCTTTTATTTACCAAAATTTAATAATGCCGTATTAACTCGTCTCGCGGTAAAACATAATTTATTTAATTTCACGATTTAATATCATTAAAACTTTTTTTACCTTTTGACATGTTTTATGATTTCGTGACTCGAATGCTACAAGTATTGAGAATCGATAAATGAATAATTGTGAGATCTTAGATAAAAAAATAATTTGCATTAGTAATTAGCAATTATATTCATAAACATAAATTACATTTTAGATTCCGCTTGAGCTAATAAAACACTCCCATCTAACAAGTAACTTACCGAAATAAGCTAAAATCTCAATCTAAAGTTGCCCCGTGGGCTGCTTACTTAATACTAACGACGTACAAATTAAAAGAGACCGAGATGTGTGCCAAAACTAACTTTATGGGCTTTGCATGTCTTATATCAATAAATTATTAACTACGGTCCTTGTTTGGTTCCACGTTCTTTTTGCCATTTGCCGAATGGATTTTAAACTTTAACCTCTTTTATTTACAGTTCGAAATTATTTATATCTTTCGTTTCTAGTGACGTTTCAAACTAATCTCGATTCTATTCAGTTTAAATGTTTAATTTATATTGTTCAGGCGAAACATACGCATAGTACGTTGTAAGAACGCAGGCACTTATAGAGCGTAACTGGGGGCTCTAGGAACATTAGTTTTAATTAATAATCTGAAGGTAGTAACTGGATGTGCGCTATTTTCAATTAGGCCTCAGCACCGCCAGGAGCTTGTTTTGAGTTGTGTGATTTAATGGAATCTCGTATCTGCTATTTATAATTCCTTCATATTATATATATATATATATATATATATATATATATATATATATATATATATATATATATAAAATAATGTTTGTTTCTTCGTATTTTATGCGCTGTCACACCGTTCATCAGATTGCGGTAAAACTTTGTCAACTCATTCCTTGCACTTACGTGAAGATTATAGATATAGTACAATTAACTTACAGTATGTGGCGCGCGTATCGTTCCTACAAATTTATTTAATAGTTTTATTATATCATCATCATCCTCATTCCTTATTAAACAATATAACTCTTTCTAATCTAAAACAATACTTCTGTGATTATTTCTTCTGCAGCAGCAACGTGCCGGGTACCAGCTAGTAATATATATTTTATCGAGTCGAGGTCAGATTACGACATGGGCCTGTGATTTGTTCTGCCTGTAATAAATCCTGCAAGTGTCGTTATTTCTTTATTATATGAACTTGATAATTTTAGATCATATGTTCATAATATAGTTTTAAATATTTTTTTTAAAATATTTTGTGTGTTAATAGCGTTTTAATAGGTATTTTTATAGAACAAGGGTGATAAACGAGTAAATAATTCACCAAATGATAAATGAATGCAGTGACCTAATGACCATTTAATTCGACCACCAAATTTTCGATTAAAAATTAAAATGCAGATTTGGTGCGTTGTCGCCCTAAATACCAAAATGGAATGCCTTCCTACTAGTAAGAAAGGTCTCCTAATTACTTCACTCACCACACGAAGCACAGGAATATTACTGTTTTTATATTGTTATTTTTTACGAAACTGTAGTGACAAACAGACGTATGGTTATCAATATATATATACTACGCACTAGATTTCGCATTTTGAACATTGACTATATTCAACTGAACTGTACTGTAATCCGTACACTAAAACTAAATATTGCGTAAATTGAAGATTTGTGAATTCCATAAGATAATTATTATTACATTTAATTTAGAAATATGTTTGCTTAGATTAAAATAAGAGTATTTTATATTAAATTCTTATATTTATTTTATGTTAGTACCTTATTTTATAGTCTTCGCGCATGTGCGACTCTACTATCTCCCGCGCATGCGCGAAGACATAGAGTAGCGCACAATTTTTGTTTGGAATAGCTTCTCTAGTACGTAGTACATATAACTCAATGCTTATAGTCCTTCCGATCATAAGTAACCAACCAACTATAAACAAAAAAAGCTTAATTAAGAATTAAAATATAGATACGTTGTCCCCAAGAAGATTGAGATCTCAAGCCTCGTTACCTTTACAAATAATCTCCCGTTTCCAACACTCACCATACGAAACACAGTAGAATTAGTTTGATATTTTACGATGATATTGTGTGAGAGAGTGGCCCTTCCCGTGTTGAACCGACCCTTTAGTGCTGCAACCATAATATAACTGCAGTGCGCCTCTATCTTTACTACGTACGAGATGAATCAAACATGAAAATTATCTAGAGCATTCTATAATTTAATAAACGAATTAAGCGTGTAAGAAATAATAAAAAAGAGGGACCCGCAATTCTAACTTTGGTGGCTTACAATTCTAAGCTGATAATACTTTGTGCACAAACTGTCGAATGTACTACAAAACGTTGGCCACAAGCTGAACACCTTCCATAGCCAAAGTTTGCATTTCTGCTGCTCTAATGCCCAGATCTAGCTCAAGATCTGCATATCTAATTTGTCATTTTTTGGGTGACCGCGGTTGACGGCTGAACTGATTTTGCTTCATATTTAAAGTTTTCCCCGTCCTGTTTTGAATACAGCACACCAATTACTTTAAAAACTGTTGGTCGCGAACAAGCAGTTTTACAAAAAATAGTAGCCGAAGGCTCAGAAAAATCCTGCGACGAGTTTATAAAAACCTTTTACTATAAGTCATAGGAAATCATAGGGCGAATATAGGGGTATCGTCGGATGAATTTCATTTCTGCTTTTTTTATAGGATAAGGGTGACAGACGAACACACAGTCCACCTGATGGTTAGTGGTTGCTGTGGCTCATAGACATCTATCCTCGTTTGTGAATCAAAATGCAGATGCATTATAAGCCGTGAGGACTAAGGTGGAATGCCTCTTTTCCAGTAAAAAGGGTCTCCGCTTCTCTACATTCACCATTCAAAACACAGCAGCATTAAATTACTATTTTACGCTGGTATTGTGTAAGAGCGTGGTCCTTCCCCGCTCGATCTGATCCTAGAGTATATGCCTGTGTTTAGTTGTGGACTTTTGGAAGGCAGGAATTATTAACGAAAAACCGACTTCAAAACGAAATATAAATAATAATTTTCATGTAACAGCTCTGAGATCGGAGCTTCACTCGTAATTTTAAATATAATAATTTTAATCTTAGCACCGGCTTTAGAAACTATTATGTGAAATTTTTTTATTGAATTTTCATTATTAGACTCAGTTCTAGTCTTCAATTTAGTCAAGGCGAATATTTTCGCTACTCACTGTTACTTACGTTGTAGATTTAATTGCACTATGTAATAGTTTTGCATCAGGTAACAATAGTTATAGGAGAATGAAATCTAAAGAGAGCTTTAGGCTTGGAGTGAAAATGATGATTAATTCAAGCTATTAAACACAAATTAATATATTCGGCCGATTAGCTGTTGTTCACCAACTACAGGTTACCATCATATTCACTGTTTTATTAGTTTGAAACTACCAATTAATATGATAAATATAATCAAGTAATTAATAGTAATTTTTTTCTATAATGGTGTTTGGGATCATCAAAACAAATTTTAAAACAAATTGATTATACACGGCCAAATAGAAAAAAAAGAAGTGATGTTTCTTCTTTTGTTAAATTGCCTGTTTTTGTAACATTCAAACTGAATTAATTTATAATTTAATGAAGAAAGACATTTTTAAATGGTAAAAGCAATTTTCTTATCTATAAATCTTTTCAACATGTTATTAAAGTACAAGAAATATATGTATTAATTATAATAATGGTAATTATATGTACATATTAATTTGTATTGTAAATTCAAACTTACATAATATGAACCTCACGTTTTTTTTATTTATGTTCATAATACATATTTTTTTTAAACATGGCAAATAACTATCTCGAACGATTACTAAATCTATTCATTATTTTTAAACGACTATAAAAACGAGAAGGTTCTCATTTCGAGTGAATGTTTTTCTTTATGTATGTTACGCGATATCCTCGCAGATTGTAAACCAATTTTAATGATTAATTTTCTATTAAATAGGCTTTACCTCTGGGATGGTTCCGTTAAACTTTGAAGAAATACTTCCGCTCCAAGCGTGTAAAATAGGGGAAAATTTTTCATATTGGACTATTGTTTAAAGACTTTCATGTGGTATCTTCGCAGATGGAGAACCGATTTTGATGATTCTTTTTTTATAAAATAGGTTACTTCAAGGGTAGTCCCATATAAATTTGGAGTAAAAATTTCACCCCCTTTTTTTTTTTTTTTGCGGATGGAAAATCATCTATTGACGCCTTTCGCTGTGGGTGGAGCGGAAGGGAGTGTCAGACTTTTACTGACTAAAAACCATCCGTGTTCCTTCAGTGCCCTTACGTTCCGGAGCCGCGGTATCTCTTTCGAACAGCCCGCAGCCCCGGCAGGCGTCGGCCCTTGCGGGCCCCTTCACGCTGCTGACAGCTCTTTGAGGCGCGCGTGGAACAAAACGCGCCGTCGACACGGCCTGTCGTCGTTAGACGGACGGACGGCGAGCTACCCATTGCTCGCCGTCCACAGGCCCGCGCCTACGGTGGCCGGGGGCCACGACGTAGCCCCCGACGCCCGGGGCGTCTCCCGCGGCGGCCGGGAAGGAAAGCTGTTGCTCTTTCCTTCTCCCGCTCCGCCACCTCCTTCGCTAGCATCACTGCTTCGCAGAAGGTGGTGACGGCATCCCATTCCGTCTCGCTCCGGACCATGGCTTCGACCAGGGCCGGACGCGAGAGGTCGCCGCCGCCTATCGCCGCTACGAGGACACGGCGGTGCTCCGCCCAAGCAGGGCACACCTCCACGGTGTGCTCCACCGTGTAATCCGGTCGATCCTCGCAGTGGGAGCACCCGGGCGTTTCCTCCCGCCCGATTCGGTGCAGGAACCTCCCGAACACACCGTGTCCGGTGAGGACCTGCGTCAGGCGGAAGGTGAGGACGCCGTGGCGTCTCTCAAGCCACTCCTCAAAGAGGGGTCTTATCGCCGCTATAGTGGCGTGCCCAGCACGGGGTTGCGACAGTCGCTCTCTCCATGTCGCCATGAGATCATGCCGGAAGTCTGTCCGCTGCGCGACAACTTGCCGCGGCAGCGGGGTTTCCCCCCGGCATAGTGCCTCCGCGCGCCATTCGTGCAGGCGCGCGAGGACTATCGCCTCCAGATCCCATGGCGGCAATCCGGCAAGGAGGCTCGCCGCCTCGCGGGAGATCGTGCGGTAGCCGCGAACCATGTTTACGGCAACCACCCTTTGGGGCGCGTTTAGGTGGTGGACGGCAAGCCGCGCCAAACCACGCGCCCACACCGGGGCCCCGTAAAGGGCCATGGACCTCACGATCCCCGCGTAGAGCCTCCGGCAGGAGGCGTTTGGCCCCCCCAGGTTCGGCAGGAGCCGCCTGAAGGCAGCCCCAGTCCGTTCCAGTTTGGGAGCCAAACGTCGGAAGTGCTCAACGAAGTTCCATCGGCCGTCGAGGACGAGTCCTAGGTACTTCAACGTCGACTCGACGCCGATGGATACCCCTCCTACCATCACTGAGGATCCCGGTGGTGGCCTGTTCCGAGGACCATGGAAGTGCATGGCCTCGGACTTGTGCAGAGCCACCTCGAGACCCAGTTGCCGGATCCTCTCAACGACTATCGCAACCCCGCGTGTCATAGTTTCCGCCGCCGCCTCGTACGACCCCCCTTGTGCCAGTACCAGCGTGTCGTCAGCGTAGCAAACTACGCTGACGCCGGTAGGGAGGTCGGCGCGCAGCACCCAGTCGTAACCGATGTTCCACAGGGGCGGCCCCAGAACCGAACCCTGTGGGACACCGCACGACATCTCTCGCCGGTTCCACTCACCGTTGCGACCAGGGTAGATGACGGCCCTGTCCGTCAGATAGTCCCCGACTATACGACGGAGATAGGTCGGCACCCGGTGATACCGGAGTGCCTCCCTAATGCAGCTCCAGGGCATGGAGTTGAAGGCGTTGGCGATGTCGAGAGACACCGCCAAGACAACCCCCCCCTGGCCACTGCATCCCCCGTCGTGAGGGCTCTCACGCGCATGATGGCGTCCACCGTAGAGCGCCTCTTGCGGAAACCAAACTGGTGTTCCGCAAGATCCGGCCCCGTCCCCGCAAGGTGCTCGGCGAGGCGGTTTGCAATTACTCTTTCAAAGAGCTTGCCCACCTCGTCGAGCAGCACCACGGGCCGGTATGCGGACGGAGAGTCCGCAGGGCGCCCCGGCTTCCAAATGAGGACCAGCTTCCCCGTCTTCCAACGAAGCGGGAATTGGCCTCTCTCCAAGCATGCGCTTAGGAGCCCCTCCAGTCGGGGCCCGAGAGCCTCCGAGGCCAGGACCCAGGCTTTGCCAGGCAAGCCATCGGGTCCTGGGGCGGTATTCCTGGCCTTGAGCCTACGTACCGCCACTCTCAGGTCTACCCCGGTCCCTTCCGGGATGTCGTCGTCGTCGTCCTGGTGGTCCGCTTCCGGCACCGCAGGTGGCGGAGCCATAGGCGGGGGCGGATGTTCCCCTCGCGCAGGGAACAGAGCGCTCACCACGTCCTCCACGAGCTGAGGCCGGAGACTCTGCGTCAGCGGGGGGGCCCAGGTGCGGAGTTTATCCCGTACCATCTTGTAAGGGCGCCCCCACGGATCTCTGTCGAGAGTCTCCAGCATCTCCTCACGGGCCCGATCCCGGGCCCGCATGACAGCCTCCCGGAGGGCGGTCTTCGCCGCTCTGTATCCCTCGTACAGCTCCGCCTCAATGGCTGCCGCATTCGGTGGACGAATGCGGAGCCTGCGATGCCTGGCGTACAGGTGCCGCGCGGCGACACAAGCCTCGCGCAGACACGTCAGCTCACGCGACCACCAATACACCTGACGCCGGGCGCTTCCTGGCCGGACGCGGGGCATTGCCACGTCACATATCTCGGACATGGCCTCCTGGAACCACCCTGCCTCATCATTGACGTCGGCAGGCCTATCCGGTGATGACACCCAGGCCTGCACGATCGAGGCTTCCAGGAGGAGCAAAAATTTCACCCCTAAGGGTAGTAAATCAATAACTCCTTTTGTAGCAATTTGAAGTCGGTTTTTAACTTTTGTTAAAAGTTATAATTATATCATATGCGTATAAACAGTTTGTTTACAGACCTCTTTCTCATTTAGGACGATTTACGAATTTTGTCATATAGATTGGCGAAAAAGGTGACCTGGGTATTTTAAATCAGACATTAGATCATGTTCGTAATAGATATTCTGTTATCTGCATTCATTTCGGCATATTATTTAGTTCACTTTTAAACACCCCACGAGATTAAAATGTGCGACGAATTCCGTTACATCTTTACTACGGCATCACAAATCTATTTTAAAACAGTATTCGAAAGGCACGTCTTCCCTCAGATTTTACCAATGAAATTCATTTTATGACTGACTCTTTTTAAATTACGAAGCATTGGATCTATTTCTATTAGTTCTTATAAAAAATACTTTGTCCGTTAAAATCACAAAAGCCGATGATAGCTGTGGGGTTTTTCATTCCGTTTCTTCTTCGATTAGATGAAATGCAATTGGAAGAGGCATTATATTTAAACAAATGGCGTTTGACAAACAAAATTTTGATTTTGTGCGCCGAAGAAAAATGATTTTTTTTTAAATAGATGCATGTTTTTTTGCCTGTAAAGTCATATCAGTTAATCGGAGAGATTATAGGTAAGAGATTGTAGGTGCTTTGGGAAGCTAGGAAATCTTATAGTAGACATTAAACAATTTCATCAACGATGGCGCGGTGTGGACCGTCGTGGTTCCCTCGAGTTAACGCTGATACTATCTCAGACTTTCGCGGTATTTTGTAATTTGGACTTTACCCAACTTAGAAAGCATTGTCGGATGGTCAAACACTTGACCTAGCCCTCCTATTGTGTTTGATATGTATATAGGACCACACCGATTACTATTGCTAAAGGTTAAGTTGCAACTTTTGTCATAAAAATTGTGTTATTTCATAATCATTTTTTTTTAACAATAACTTTTTTTATGTACTATACCGTTATTTTTTTAGTATTATACGTGGTAGAGTCATGCTGCAGTTATATTATTAGTATAGTTGTACCACGAATGGGACTCTCGCAGAATACCAGCGTAAAATAGCAGCTTAACGCTGCTGTGTTTCGTATGGTGAGTGAACCGGAGACTCCTTTTACTGAAAACGAGACATTCCATCTTAGTCCTCACGGGTGACAACGCATCTGCATTTTGATTCATAGTCAAGGATAGATGTAGATGTCTATGGGCCACAGCAACCACTTACCATCAGGTGGACTGTGTGCTGGTATGTCATCCTATCCTATAAAAAATATTTGAATAAAACTACTTTTACGGATTTTATCGCGTTTAATAGACTTATTTTTATTAATTCCACCGCTGAACAGAGGACCTATGAGGCAACCTAAGGGAAAGGCTTATGTTCTGCAGTGGACTTTTTATTTGTAATAACGCTTGGCAAGCGGGTTGGTGACCGCACTTTTTTAATTTTTTTCCTTTTTAGGAAGACGACGCTGCCATTCTCTTGGATTTGTTTCCCCCTGTCGCTCTTACGACACCAACGGGATGATATGGGGTAGTGGATATTCTTACACCGCCATTATGCGGCATATATGAACTATGTAACAATATATTTTACTACGTATTCGGGATGTTTTTCTATTGGCTCCTTTTTTGCATTGGAGTTCAACGGAATAGTACCACTCTCTTGCTTATTTCTACGATTGAAAAGCAGTGCACCCACTGTTATGTTTCGTTTTGTAAGGAGAGTCAGTGTTTTACTTACATAGTAACTATAATTATTTAATCCATGGTAACATTGGCTCTCATCGTGTAAGGCTCTGAGATATTTTACCTTAGTCATTAAAGATGACAACGCAGGTATACAATATTTTTATTAATTGTTATTAATCTATACTAATATTATAACGAGAATATATTTATTGTTGTTTATAATGGATAAATTCTAAAACTACTGAACGATTTAAAAAAATTACATTAACAGTGAGTAATTACTTACTACATTATGAGTGAGTAACATAGGCTATATATATTTTTTTTAGTTAGTGATCCCTAAGAAAATTCCAATATTGTAACATAAGGAGTCAAAATTGCCTATAAAAGTCATTACTTTGCGTGCGCTGCGAAATCTATTTATGGTAGAATAAAATAACGTACAAGGCGTTTATAGAACTTATCGATTATACAAAACCGTCCGCGAGACAATATGTTCAACTATTATACTTAAGTGACAATAACAGTTTTTGTGATCTAAAATTTAATACACTGCGTGTTTGTGTGTGTGTGTAGTGTGCACATGTGCCGCGGTGTTTGTAAAGTATCTGTCTAACTTCTGTCAATCTATACTGCAGTATTGCATTTGCGTTTGGGGCCGCGCTGGAAGGTCTGCACTTATGACATTGGAAATGGCTCAAAGTGTACTAATTTAATTTGCAACAGTGGTAGAGCCACGCGGCAGCTTTTGCTGTCGCACGGATGGGCCGGCTCGAACCGGGGTGGTACCACGACCTCACAGAAAACCAGCGTGAAGTAGAGGTTTACCTCTGCGTTTCGCTTGGTGAGTGCAGGTGGCCAGAGGCCCTTTTTACTGGAAATGAGGTATACCATCTTAGTCGTAAAGGGTGACAACGCATCTATATTTTGATTTGGATGTCTATGGGCCGCAGCAACCACTAACCATCAGGTGGACTGTGTGCTCGTTTGTCACCCTTATCCTATAAAAAAAAAGCCATTCACATACTCCATCGACTCTCTATACGAAGAATTTAAAGTACTAAGGGTGCGACAGCTGTTTATTTACAATGCCACTCTCAAAACTGTAAGATTGCGCACGGATTACAATGATTTAAGAAGCAAACAAACTTTTAGAATCCCCGTTCCAATCGTAAAGTTAGACCTAGCTAAACGTTGACTCACCTTCATTCATCCCTTCAACAGACTATTACTATTTACAACAGAATATTTAAAATAATTTTATACGTGGTAGAACAATGCTGTAGCTATATTAATGACTAGCTGTGCCCCGCGGTTTCACCCGCGTCGTCACGTGTTGGAGGTGCGCGACATGACCTAGTTCAAGCATTTTATGATTGCAATTAAATATTTTATTTGATAGCAATGGAAGGAAAAATTGGCGTAATTAATGGAGTACTTTTATCTGTCGGCATATTATGTATGATGTAGAGCGAAGTTAAGTTTTATCCACTTTCCCTCCCCCTCCCCGTTGAGCAGTGCTCGCAGTTCTCACCGGGCGGCTAAGGTTTATGTTGTGTCGTTCGCGGGCCAAGCCAAGTATTGAATTATTTTAATTTTACATTATCTCTTAAACTATGCGTCCACATAACATGGTATAAAGAACAAAGTTTATCTTCATAAAATTGTCTTGATGATGAAGTAACTTTCGTTCGTAAGGATAAATAGGCCATGCCTAATAATAATGCTCATAAGTCACTTTATTAGTTTTCAATATTTTTTTGTCATAAAATACCTAATTCAATCTTCAATCAAATTCAAATCATTTTTTTATATAAAGATTATTATACAAAGATAAATCATTTCGGGAGTGCTTTTTCTTCTGACTTGCTTAACAAATATCCATATTTTAGGTGATTTAGCTTAATGCTAGACGGCCTATACTATTTCACATGAATCTGGATATAATATACAAAAAGAATTTTTCAAATTGGACTGGTAGTTCCAGAGATTAGCGCGTTTAAACAAACAAAGAAACAAAAACTCTTCCGCTTTATTATATTAGTATAGATATAGTTGTAGCACGAATGGGTCGGCTCGACCAGGGAGGGACCACGCTCTCACAGAATACCAGCGTAAAATAGCAGCCCAACGCTGCTGTGTTTCGTATAGTGAGTGTAGAGAACCGGAGACCCTTTTTACTGGAAACGAGGCATTCCATCTTAGTCCTCAGGGGTGACAATCCATCTACATTTTGATACGTAATCGAGGATACATGTAGATGTCTATGGGTCACAGCAACCACTTACCACCAGGTGGACTGTGTGCCCATTTGTGACCCTAATACTATAAAAAAAATTAACCATAGAGATCGCTTACTTTCCTCATGTCTGATCTAATTAAATAGCACATATGACATGCACACACACACATGGACTCGAACGTACTAATTCTTATTCCAACTATTACGGAGTCATCTACGCTATAATTTATTTTTAATTTTAATTGGGTAGTAAAATAATACGACCATATTATTTGTATTAGAAGCAATTGTATTTTAACCTCCGATATCAATGATGTTATGTTAAAACTATCGTATATTATATCTTTAAGTAAATGTTTTCGATTGATGTATCCTAAAACTATATATAACTATATAACCTAACACTCTCTATTCCCTCACTCTCATAGTCCAATGGGACGGTAATCCCATACAAATGGAGAGAGATCAGTTGCATGGCCTACGGCTTTCATGCTTTCCGAGGCACGAGGGTAAAACGCCATCAACTTCCTGACTACGGGCTTTTTTTTTTTTTTTATAGGATAAGGGTGACAAACGAGCACACAGTCCACCTGATGGTAAGTGCTTGCTGCGGCCCATAGACATCTACATCTATCCTCGTTTGCGAATCAAAATGCAGATGCGTTGTCACCCGTGAGGACTGAGATAGAATGCCTCATTTCCAGTAAAAAGGGCCTCCGGCCACCTGCACTCACCAAGCGCAACGCAGAGGTTCCTCTACTTCACGCTGGTTTTCTGTGAGGTCGTGGTACCACCCCGGTTCGAGCCGGCCCATCCGTGCGACAGCAATCTGCCGCGTGGCTCTACCACTGTTAAATCGGCTGCTACCGATAACTGATTTAACCCGACCTGGGATTAGAACCTTGGACCTCGTGATCAGCAACCTTGTGTACGACCACTAGACCAACGAGAACCATGCATATATAAGTCTGACGTGCAAATATTATCTCGTATGTATGAACAATGCTTCATTCAGATAGAGAACAAACGTTTGGAACTTGATGATAAAAACTTTCAACAGATCCTAATATGGCGCGATTAATACGATTGATGCTAATGAGTATAGGTACACTCGTATGAATACTTATGATACTATCGAGTTGTCGTTGTTTGCCAATTCAAATTTGTCAATGTTAGTGGCAGACCAAAGGAGAGCTCTCAATTCCACAATTAAAAGCGTTGAAATAATAACGGGCATTTATTCATTTTAGATATACCAGGTGTTACCGGTAAGACTTTTCTTACGATATTGATACTGGTCAAAGCACGGTTAAGTGCCATTCCTGCTACTTTATTAAACGTCGAAAAACAACCCATTCGACGTTTAAATTACTATTGACTGTGTATTTAGAGTTAATTAGCAATCCGTATGTTCAATTCGAAAAAATGGTCCACTGGGAGAGCTTTTTGAAGAGGCGGCACTTATTATTTGTGACGAGTGCACTATGAGCCATAGGGCTCATGTAGAAACTGTTGACCGTACTCTCCGTGTGACGTTTGCGTTTGCTGGGGATTTATGACAAACGCTTCCAGTGATGTGACACGTGCTGATGTTAACAAGTAATTCCTTAAATCGTCTCTATTATAAAGTTGAGTACGCCCAGTTTGTGCAGGAACATGAGAGCACATTTAAATAACAGTCACTCCATTTGCCGGGAGAGCTGTAAGCTAAAACTTGGAGAAGGAAACCATCCCGATAAATAAGTTCCAGCGACAAACTTTTTCGCTTGTGGGCATCGACTTGAGTAAAGAGTGCTCTTCTCATGGACAATTATATGTTGTTCCGTCTTTTTTTTTGTAGGATAAGGGTGACAAACGAGCACACAGTCCACCTGATGGTTAGTGGTTGCTGCGGCCCATAGACATCTACATCTATCCTCTATTACAAATCAAAGTGTAGATGCGTTGCCACCCGTGAGTACTAAGATGGAATGCCTCATTTCCAGTAAAAAGGGTCTCCGGCCACCTGGACTCACCAAGCGAAACGCAGAGATAAACCTCTACTTCACGCTGGTTTTCTGTGAGGTCGTGGTACCACCCCGGTTCGAGCCGGCCCATCCGTGCGACAGCAAAAGCTGCCGCGTGGCTATACCACTGTTAAAACCTCTCGTTAAAAGGTCTCAAGACCTTCTGCAAATCAATGTATTCAGCTTTCAGAAAGCAACACCACTGCAAATGCCTACATACAGAGAAGCTTTGAGATAACAAGATTTTATAATTCCATACCAAATATGTATCATAACTTATTTTTAAATTATTATTGACTCGCGTTTGACCTGACCATTATCTCACCTGTTGGCAAGCGATGATGTGATCAACGATGGAGCAAGTTTGGATAGAAGTAACATATTCAATCTTGACTAATAGAACCTCAAGTTATGGCTATCAGGAAACACAGACTTCGGGGGGAAATTCCACTCCTTAGCTTTACGTACAATGAATGTACGTATTCCTAAAACGCGTGGCTCAAAACTTTGGATTCGCTTTGGGATATAGTAGTTTCTACGTAAAATAATTTTTAGGCTCGGCATTTGTCCACGCGAACGAAGTCGCGGACGAGTCAGGTAATGTTAAATAATAATAAAGTAGCTTTTAACTTAATTATAGGTCTTTAATTATAGTTCTAGTTATGTCTGTACAACTACGATTTAAGTTGTATATATTAAAAAGCTAAAGTGAAACTGAATCAAGCTAAATAATACAATTGTTTAATGTATACTGGAGTAGAACCAGAGTGGTAACCATTATAGGCAGAGCCACTCCCGCGCATCTTTTAAGTTTGGCCCAGACACCACCCGCTGTTATAAGAAATATGTTACCTGACGGCCCATGGAGGAAACAAACACCACGGCATTGACGGGGCTATAAATTTTAAAAATGACCGCGCGTTCTGATTAAAAAACCTATTTGGGTGCTCGATTTTCGACTATGCCTTTGCTTTACGCTATTTTATTATAATATACATTTAGGTATTATGTAATTTATTTAATGATTGATAATTTTGAATCAAATTATAACGCATGCTGGTATAAAATATATATGTTTATTAAAGGTATTTAGGTTATAAACGTGGTAGAGCCATGCTGCAGTTATATGGTTGTAAAACGAATGAATCGGTTCGACCATGGAAGGATCATGCTTTCTTATAATACCAGCGTAAAATGGCAGCTTGATGCTGCTGTTATTTATATAGTGAGTGTAAGGAATCGGAGACTCTTTTTACTTGAAACGAGGGATTCCATCTTAGTCCTCAGGGGTGACAACGCATCTACAGTTAAATTGTTAATCGAAAATGTAGATGTAGCTGTCTATAGGCCACTAACCATCAAGTGGACTGTGTACTCACTTGTTGCTTGTGTGATTAATTTCTTTCCTTTGTTCGCCCAAAACTCTATACTGGCTTAGTTTGTTGATTTTTGGCTTTTACTTTGTTGAACTTTTATTTTGAGCCCATTTCAAAGTAAGGATTTTTATTTATGTTACGCGATATATACGCCAAATGACTTCAGGGGTTCCATAAATAATATATAATTTGGAGAACTACCCCTACGGACGAGGAAATGGGGAATGATATCATTTAGACAACATCCTATTAGTATCTTTTACTTTAGCTTTTCCGCTCAAATGGATCAAAAAATTTAACTTTTACTAAAAAGTTTTATACGTGGTAGAGCCATGCTGCAGCTACATATTATATTAATAGTATAGTTGTAGCACGAATGGGTCGGCTCAACAGGGGAAGGACCACGCTCTCACAGAATAACAGCGTAAAATTGCACCTTAATGATGGTGTGTTTCGTATGGTGAGTGTAGAGAACTAGAGACCCTTTTTAATGGAAAAGAGACATTCTATCTTAGTCCTCACGGCTGACAACGTATCTGCATTTTAATTCGCAATCGAAAATAGATGTAGATCTCTATGGGTCATAGCAACCACTTACCAGCAGGTGGACTGTGTGCTCGTTTGTCACCCTTATCCTATAAAGAAAAGTAAAAGCCGGGCTTATATTCTTCTATACTCTTTGTCATCGCACCGACCTGCTACCCAAGCTGTCAAGTGTAATTTTTGAAGATGATTTTTAATTTTTATTAGAAATTAAATTATTACTTATTTATTTCTTTTAATCAAAGACCTCTTTGACCATGTTATAAACTCTATGACAGTGGCTTTTTGATTTTGACCTTGGTTAATATTTTGTCTTTAGTATTCAGAATACAATTTTCACCCAATTTTATTTTTATTTTACTATCATATATTGCTATGTTATTATCTTAAATAGAAAAAAATATTCGGCTTTCAATTAAAGATGTGTTGTGCTAATTCTATGTTTCGTAAGAAACAAGTTTTCTGGCTTTTATTTGTAGTGCTACTGTTTAAACTCTTTACAACTCCTCCACTGAACAGGTTTACCTCTATAATTATCTGCTTGTATTGTGAACGAAAATATTATATCGCAATCAATAACACAGTTATATTCAAAAAGAAATCCTACATAAATCATCTTATTGATATTCGTAAAAATTCCAAAGACTATAACGGTTATATGTAAGACGACTATGTAAAGTCTTTTTTACATTGAGTTATATGTACTACGTACTACAGAAGCCATTCCAAACAAAAATTGTGTCCTACTCTATGCCTGCGACTACTACTACCGCGCATGCCCGAATACTTTAATTTGATATAAAATAAGATATTAATATAAAATAAATGTAAGAATTTAATATAAAATATCTTAATTTAATCTAAACATACATTTTTCTAAATAAAATGTAATAATAATAATTATTTTATGGAATTCACAAATCTTCAATTTACGCAATATTTACTTTGTACAGATTGCAGTACAGTTCAGATGAACATAGTCAATGTTCGGAATGGCTTCTCTAGGACGTAGTACATATAACTCAATGCTTTTTTAATTATTCTTAATACGCAGTTTATAATTATTCTGGGTTTTAGTTCTTAATATCATAACAAATTAATTAAATTTTAACAATTGTGCACATTAAAAAATCATCTTTAAAATATTTAACTTTTTCAGTGTCCGTATAGAAACGGAATTCGTTAACGGCTCATAGAGTAATATATTAATGCGGAATATGCGAAGTCTATTTGACTCTTTCAGGACTATTTTATAAATTATTACAATGTGGATTTACTATCCGTTGACTATCCGTAAAATTCAGGACAGTTGGACGCCTTAGGCATAACCTTTGTTAGAATTTTTATAAAGATATACTTTAAAACTTTTCATTGATAGAATTCTGATAAATTAAGACATTTTTTTTTATAAAATATAATTCATTAATTTCAATAAACGAAGATAACTTTAAGATTTATGTATATTTAGAAGTCACATAAGTATAATTTTAGGACCATGATCTCATGAAACAATACATCATTATATACGTTATAATATCCTTCCTTATAAATGCTATCAGAAATGAGAGGAAGCATGTGCTTAATTGTGGGACGTATTTAGGTTGCTTATTTAACTTTTACAATTTAATCAGCAAGTCCGCTTCTCTCTGAAATCACTCAGCAGCCGAATCGTGAGCCATACATAATTTTCTTTCAATCTTGCACACATCATCACGTTATGTTCGGGGGTCCCACATTACGTTCAAGACGTCGTCTCTGCTAAGAGGGATTCACGTATTAACATACTAAGTAATTTTTTCGGTCAATCAAAATGCAGGAAGAACGTATCAGCTCAACATGAGAAAGGCGGAAATATCTGGGCGTGCTCTGTAATTAATCCGCAACGTTATTAAATCTAGATTAATGCTCACTTTCTTTTTATTAGGTACAGTTCCGTTTATGGTTTCCTAATGTTGTTTGTTTATGTACGAGTATATTTTGTATTACGGTTGTTATACTCATGTACTTAAAACATTTCATGATTGATAATTACCCATGGGAATAAGGTGATCGCTACCATGCTGTTGTTTAATGTCTTCATACTTGTATAAAATATTAAATTGTAAATAGATTTTATTTAAAAATATGAGTCCCGCTGGATTTCTTGCTGGTTCTTCCCAGACCAGAGGTTTTTTCCGAACAAGTGGTAAAAGCAAAAAATGACTTTCAATAAGCAGTATTCTTGTAATCTATATTGAATAAAAATGATTCTATTATATTCTATTACACAGGTCTACGCACATTAGTAGTGCTTGTATCAACGCGAATAAGATTCAAACGTAGTTGTGATATACTCTTTGAATAAGATTTATAGATTATTGCCTGCAATAAAGCATTCCTAGGCAGTATGGGTGTAGATGATATCGTTTAAAAAACCGGCCAAGTGCAAGTCGGACTCGCGCATGAAAGGTTCCGTACCATCGTAATACACGTTTCTAGTAGGGGAGTCCCTTTTAATTTTTATAATTTGTGGTTATAGCGGCAACAGAAATACACATTGTTTGAAAATTTCAGCTGTCTACCTATTACGGACCATGAGATACAGCCTGCTGACAGACAGACGGACGGAAGGACAGCAGGCTTAGTAATAGGGTCCCGTTGGTTACTCTTTGGATATGGAACCCTAAAGAGGAAGTGCCTTTAAGCGTACCATCGATAAGCCTAGGCAGTTTTTAATTATTGGCGAAGTTTTCGAAGCAGGGATGAGTCCACCGCGCTGCCCCAATATGTGTTGTTGGAATTAATACATACTGGATTTATTTACTGCACCTGTATTATAAAGGCAGCTGCTGATAAATCTTAATCGCCATTTAACATCAGGTAGATTGTGGACTTTTTGTTATCTTCACTTGTTTATAAAAATATATTAACTTTGCAACGAACTCTCATATCGAGAACGTTCTGAAAGTGCATTTCTTTGACAAGGAACTTCGTGAATTATGTTAAGGAAGGTTACCTGTGGAATCGATTAGGCGCGACTCGAAGGTACTGGCCGGCACGGATGACTCGCTCGAACTTTTGTCGCTTGATTACTTTTTGATGTGGCGATAAATGTGACTTATGTGGTTTTGAGTTAACAGCGAATACATTTGTGTAATGACGGGTTTTGTGCAGTTTAGGCGGGCACCGTTTTATGTATGAACACTGTTATTTTTTTTGGCGTTAAGAAATAAAGATACAATACTGGATTAATTGAAAGTATTTCTGTGTATTTTAAAGATAAAGTCTGCGTATAGCCAACAGTATCAATTGGTTTGGTGTTAGATGGTTTTTCTCATCATAAAGGACGTAAATGCGCACCATTATAGTGTAAGTAAATTTTTTAGCAGAAATGTTAAAAAAATATATTTATGTATTTAAATATTACCTAATATACAAATCAAAAAGATAGGTTCAGCCTCGTACCAGTAAGCGAAGTGTAGGGCGGCCCCCCACTAGAAGGATTGACGACCTGGTAAGAGATGCAGGAAGTTGATGGACGCAGGTGGCTCAGGACCGTACTTTGTGATATTTGTTCGGGGAGGCCTTTTTTCAGCAGTGGAGTTGTGAAGGGCTGTAGTGATGATGATGATGATGATGAATATCAAGTAAAATATAAAATAAATAAATAATATCACATACAATATTTTAATCATTATATAAATGAGAAAACATTCAATTTACTTTGAACATAGTCACCAGTTAACTTGTGAAGGGTTGTAACGATGATGATGATGTTGATGATACAGATAAAAGTACAACAGACAATAACTATGCTCTAGCACAATACATTGAGAAGTTGATGAATATAAATGCAATAAAAGAAGGAGCTTGTAAAATAAATCATCACCTTTACAATGAAATTTCACTAAGCCTCATTCCAAGAATCATGAATACAATAGGCAATACTACATATCCTGTGTTTACAAATGAGCTCTAAGGCGCAAACTCTATCGATATATTAACTTGCATCGTAAATACCACATTATTAACCTTCATTTTAATTTTTAGGTACGTACATCAACCGCTACATAATACCATCGATCGGTAAGTTTAGAGATAACGTTAGAATGTGTATGCACATCGCCTAGTAAGATTTATACGCAATACATACCAGAGATAATCGTGCAATATAAATAAAAAAGTATTTTAATTTACTGAGGGCAACAACTTCATTCCTACATACCATGGCCTACGATCGCACCCTAGATTGCCGTAGGCAATGAAGCATTCAGCTACTAGTCAATCTTCGGTAGGCACACGGCCGCCATCTTGTATCTGTGGATATGCGGACTATAGACTGACCAACGAACGAGTTGCTTTAGCTGTAATTGCAAAGTTATTTGCCTTCAGCTTTTTCTCCTAAACTTTTTGAATACAGCGTATGTCATACGTACGTCATATAAATTATAAATAGAAAATAAATTATAATCATTAATTATTAAATATATTAATAAACGAATTGTATAAAATATTGTTAAACCTGTAGAAAAGTAATATAAAAAGAAATTAATTTATTTAAATTTCTCATTCTTACTATTTCTAAAATTAAATCCTTAGAATAAAAACCAGCTAAAAAAGGAATACCACATAAAGCTAAATTAGAAATATTTAAACATAAAGAAGTTATTGGAATATATAATCTAATACCACCTATAAAACGAATATCTTGATTATCATTTATTATATGAATAATTACCCCCGCACATATAAATAATAAAGCTTTAAATATAGCATGAGTTAATAAATGAATAAAAGCTAATTCTGGTAAAACCTATTCTTAAAATTCTTATTATTAATCCTAATTGTCTTAAAATTGATAAAGCAATAATTTTTTTTTTTAAATCAAATTCATAATTAGCAGAAATATATATAGCTATAAATATTGTTAATCCTGATAATAATAAAAACTTAAAAAAAATATATCAATTAATAATATATTAAATCGAATTAATAAATAAACCCCAGCAGTTACTAAAGTAGAAGAATGAACTAAAGCCGAAACAGGAGTAGGAGCTGCTATAGCAGCTGGTAATCAAGAACTAAACATATTTTACTACATATATTTTAACTTAAAGATTCTACTTAAACTTTTGGGTTATATATCTGATTTCTTTCATTATCATTCATATCAATCAGCTTGGAAAATAAACATATTAAATGAAACTAATTTTACGGACATTATCGCGTTTCATTTTAACTTTTTAATTCCCGACATTTACGACGAAGATGTCGGGGGATTGAGGTGTTTGACATCATAGTTAGCCCGGCTACATTCAATTTTTGATTATAAATGTCGGATCTACGCAGACGTGAAGCACCAACGTTCCGATTTAATGGGTAGTATTCGCGTGAATACTACGTGTGTGTGTGAACATCAGTAATCATAATTATGCATATTAGTTAACGACAAAATATTAATTGTGCTTCCTTTAGTATGTTTATTTTTTCTACTCAAAATATTAATATTTTTATAGTAAATGCAATGTATTGTTGTAACAATCTTTTATTATAATTTATTATTGTACAAAATAAGGAAAACATCTATTATTTTTGAAACCATTAAATGCAATAAGGTGAGGACAATTTTATTGTCACCATTTATAATTAATAGGCTTAAAATTTCTATGTGTATGCTAGATTTTGCCATCACATCGGATAGCACTTGTTAGTGGTAAGAATTCCATAGATGGTTTGTAATTGGAGGTGCCAGTGAGGGAGTTTTTGTGCCTGTGATTACTATCGCGTTCAGACTAGGTTTTTCTGCAATTACCATGTGACGTATTGTAGGGTTAATGAACACATTATTCCCCTTGCGAAACCGTTTAAGTGTGAGAAGATAGAACCTTAAAATAAATGCAGTAAGCATATGCTGCTTAAATTGCAGAAAAAAATATTTTTATAACGTATGTATGTAAAATTCAACATGTAGTGAGTATATACTAAAAAGGGCGAAGTTAGTCAGGTTTGCGTATTAGGGCCACGCTGCAGCTGTATTATGGTTGAAACACGTAAAGTTAGGAACCATCTTCAGAAATCAGGTCCAGAATACATAATGATTTCATTATGTCCTTTCTAAATAGTTTATATCAGAAACAACTCGTAATATTGCTAAGAAGTGAATAGAATAAGTGGGAACATAAGTTATGTCTGGTTTACCAAAAACGGACAACAAATTGCATCAACGACTTTAAAATATGGAAGTATTATAACTTATATTTGTTTTTATTCGTTCGAGTTGTCAAACTGTTCAGTGAGACAAATATGGTTATAACGATTTCCTTTATTAAAGCGAACTGTTACAATCTACTTTTACCTATATCCAACTAAATTAAGAACTCACATTTATCATGTAGTCTTTGAAACAATAACATTGGTAATTTATGTTGCCTATTGTAGCCCACACGACATGTCTGTATCGTGTATAATGGGTCATATATTTAAGTTAGTATTTTAGAGTTAAAATTCTTGCTTTGTATTATAATAGTGTTTTAGCGTAGAGGATTAACACTTTATTTTTAATCTAATTAGTCGCATGTAGTTTGTATCTGTATATTTTAAATTCTTATATTTTATTTAATGCTTTTAGAAGTATTTGGTTAGATAAATATTAACTTACTTCAATAATACGAGTATACTATGAAACTAAGTTAATAGTTATCTACCCAAATATTTCTGAAAGTTAGGTTAACAAAATTATTAAAGTAGTAGAAACTTTGTTACATGGCAAAGATATTTAACGTAAGAAAATGGACAAATTATAAATAGTACGTTGATTTTTAATTCACTCCGTAACCAATAAAAGTGTAGGTAACAAAAAGAGGTTGTAGTTCTTTTTGGCTATTTATCGCGGTGTATTGTAGCGTGCTCCTGAGATTTGTCGTACGAAAATGCACATCTTACACATCTCTTTTGCTACCACTTCCGTGTCTACTACCATATCATGTATTGCAGAATTATTATGTGAGTAGCCAAGTAAAAGATAGAAAAAGATAGGTACAAGAAAAATATTTGAAATGAAAACTTCTTTAGCGGCGTTGTGCACTTTTTTGTAATGGGTAAAAAATGTTAAACTCGCGTCAGGTCACGTGTCCTGATCGAAAATTCGTAAGACGGACGGAGAGCAGACAGCCGGCGCGGCGTAGGAGACGAAGTAAGTTAGGTTTAATTAATTTTCATTTACTAATTAATATAATTTTACTATTAAGATTAGGTTTCGATCGAGTCTACTGTACTGCTTAACGAAATTATTAATATAGATACATATGTACTTACACATTATAGATGTAACATTTGTAAAATGTTTATACTTTATAGCATTAACCTATATTATCATAACATCACAATAAGCACATGTGCGGTGTAGGTTTACCAAACAAATAATTTGGAATGAAAATAAATGAAATAAGATAATAATAAATAATCTCCGCCATTCCAAAATATCAAAAATGCACAACGTTAATATTCGAGTTTTCACTTCTGCCGGCACTCCCGGAGTGCAACCCGTCGTTTTTTTTTAATAAAGGCTCATAATTCCATTTAATAAACTCAGACCCTGTATTACCCTTTATATTATTGCTGAAGCATCTGGAAGAATCCACAAAAAAAATTGAGCTCAAGTTGACAGGGTGGTGATACGAAGAAGCATTGCATGGGTACCAGTTTCAATTACATCAACACCTAGCGTGGTCAATTACAGCAAATTATTATTTAAAAAACAAGTAATTTTTAAAGCTGATAGAGAAGAAAAAGTATAGAATATTTTCTCTAGGTATATATATATATATATATATATATATATATATATATATATATATATATATATAATTAAACATGTAGAGACGGTGCAAGAATATCCACTAGAGCGATAACATTCATATTTTTTTTTATATATAGGATAGGGTGACAAACGAGCACACAGTCCACCTGATGGTAAGTGGTTGCTGTACATTTATCCTCAATAAAGAATCAAAATGCAGATGCGTCGTCACCCATGAGGAATAAGATGGAATGCCTCTTTTCCAGTAAAAAGGGTCTCCGGTTCTCTACATTCACCATACGAAACACAGCAGCGTTAAGTTGCTATTTTACGCTGGTATTCTGTGAGAGCGTGGTCCTTCCCCGGTCGAGCCGACCCATTCGTGCTACAACTATACTACTAACATAGCTGCAGCATGGCTCTACCACGTATAGAAATATATCGTCTTGTGCATGTGGTGAGAGGCAACTGAGAGAAAAAATAAAAAATCCTAATATCCTAATATCACCAAAACTATGGCAAAGAACCTCCCTATGAGGCAATGTATGGGTAAGGCCTATGTTCAGCAGTGGACTTTTGATGGGCTATAACGGTGACGGGTATTAGGTATAAATGTATAATTGTTCTTAATGAGGGCAACCACGACTTTTTCTGCCACCAGGGCGGCGCCACTAGAAAGTAAGGTATAATATTTGACGGATTTCATAGCGGGGAAGTTACTTTGTTCAGAAAATGTAAAAGTTATTGTTTCTTTCTGTACTATTTGCTATATTTTATATTAATAACATTGAAAGTAAATAACCCAAACCACAGATATAAATAAAAGTAGAAAATTGAGAAAAAAAAAGTTAAACGTGAGCAAAAAATTAAAGAGCAATCCACTGACAATGCGTTTTGTGTATTAATATAATACTCTAGAATCTGATAAACTTTTATTAAAAACAACTTCTTAATTAAATTGTATTGTGTAACAAAAAACTTAGTAAGTAAAGTTAGCGACATCTGGTGCGAAGAAAATTACTAGCCCTCATTAAAGTCGTTGTCTTTAGAATTATCTGCCTATAATTATAACACTAATTTACGATTAAAATGTTTAGACATAAATTGTAAAATTTTGTGTATAATTTTCAAAAAGAAAACTGTAAACGAAGCCGTAGAGTTTTATTTAAATCTTCATTAAAATCTGTTTCTGGAAAAATGTAGCTTCAATTAAAGAATTCTGATACTTTGTAACTTTTTAAGATTTTTTTAGGCAAAGGTGCTCCACTAATGAGTTTTATTTAAGACACTCCAAATGAAATATTTCATGCGGTAACCTGAAACTGTTTTGTATATTTAACGCGAGACTTTCGGGCGATAATTTCAATAGCCGACCGTGGGTCCGGGCTAACGTGGCGTTTATGATTTATAATCCGGCCCCCGACGGGTCCCCTCTTCTGAGAGACAGCGGGCTTAAAAATAATTTTGGTTTTAAATTGGAAGCAACTTATTAAACCTGGGCTTGTATGACGGCATATGGTAAATGGCGTTGGTGATTTTAGCATAAAGAATTATATACATAGTTGATATATTATGTTTATTACATGTTGAATACGTAATCATAAAAAAACTGGTAATTGTTGGCAATAACATATACATTCTGCGTACATATTATAAAAAAATGGTTGAATAGAAGACATAAATTATATCACCCAGGGTACAATAAGCAAATATATAATACACATATAATGTTAAAACAGGTCATTAATAGCATTACTGTAGCAACAGTAGTTAAAGTTATTAAAATTGTTTGTGAATCATTGTAAGTTAGCTTCTTCAAATAGTTACCTATGCAACGAGGTAACCGGGCGTTGAAATGTACGTACAATACTTCAAATAGAGAGCTTATTACAAAAGTTAATAAAAACAGCATTGAACGCCTATCGATGCTCACAACGATGACGTATGAGATTGAGTGCATACAGTTACGGACGCAGCGTCAACTCGTCCGTCGGTTTCTCGCCACTTAATTACGACGGTCACGCTTCAACTAAGAAAATCTTTTGTGCTCTTTTTCCGAGCGTCAAGAAATGTAACAAACGGGTCGGGGATTTTTTTCGTCGAAATGACTTTTAGTGTCACGGCTTCGACCGGTGACGGTTTAATGAGAAAGCTTTGTGAACGTTGACGCAGTCGGCTCTGTGTCGAATTGTCCCTTCGGAGCTTTTTTCATTTTTTTTAAAGGATTGCAATGGAAGGCTCGGGCATCCTCGTAATGCCTAACGCGTTTTTATTAGTAATAACGAACACTTTAAGTTACAATTAGAGTGTTTTAATAAGAAGATTATAAATCGCATAGTATACATTGCTCCTTGGCTTTGTCCGTTTTCTTTTTTATAATATGAATATTTCATTAAATAAAGTTTTGGTTTCAAACGATTTTATAGGCCGTGGGTATTTTATTGTTATTGCTCTTACTATCTTTTATAAAGGCGATTTGTTTTATTATTCGCTACGCATTGAACGACGTACATAACTCTACATATCGTTACTGCACCCGCCAAGCCCGAACCGATATTTTTTTTAAATAAAATTAGTTGAGTGCATTATGTAAATAAGGAGCCGTGGTAGCTCAGATGGTTAGCGCTCGTTGTAAGTTTCACAGTACGTGAGGAACCCGGGTTCGATCCCTGCCGGCACCAATGAAATTGTTAATTGCAATTGTAAGTGCTGATTTACCACGTGCTCGGCGGTGAAGGAAAACATCGTGAGGAAACCTGCATGTCTAACAAATATGAAAAAAAATATATTTCGAAGACATGTCAAGTTCGCCAACAGGCATAGGGGCAGCGCGGCGGACCTTTCCTTACCCTAAAACCCTCTCAGAAAGGAGAGGAGGCCTGTGCCCAGCAGTGGGACGTGTATATAGGCTGTTACTTTAACTTTTTATTATGTAAAATTGTTTAATAAGCCCAAAAACGTAATTTATATTAATTTAACTGGTTACGAAAATAGAAAAAAATATGACATACTTAGTTTTTATTAAAACGATTTATTAAAATTGAAAACTATTTTTTTAATCTGGTGAAAAGTTGATTTTGTTTATAGAGTTTTGCAAACATAGCGACAATATATTTAATTTCTGTTTACTAAAATTTGTTTTTTTACTACTCTGTTTTGTAATTTTAGAGATTAATCATTAAGATTTTAATATTTTAGGTTGACTTGTATTAGCAAGTAGATTGCCTAAGAGAATTCCTCAACGGAAAAGGATACGACAAATATAAAAGGATACGACTTAGGGACCTTCAAGAAAGGAGCTTACACGTGGCAACTATGGCAAAACCTCGACTTTTTTCTTTTTTAAAAAACGTTACCCCCACACTAGGATTTTCTCCTGTATCGTGGAGGCAGTTTACAAATACAAATTGCATAAGGACAAACATCCAGACCTGGAACAACTATTTGTAGGTCATACAAATACTTGTTCCGTGCGGGATTCGAACCCGCGCCTCCCAGCGCAGCAACTCATTGCTAAGCCACTGCGCCACGGAGCCGTAGAACTTTGAAACGATCTATGGGGGAGCCCCTTGTTCAGGTTGATATAGATGAAGAAAATATGGGGAATGTACCGTGAACAAAAATGAAATATCTCGACACACTGTGGTACGAGTGTTTTGCCGACGGCTATATTTTATATCTAGACCAGTCTACCAAGTTTCGTAATGACATACCGCCGATCAGTTGCATAATTGAACATATTAATATCTGCCGTCGTCGCCAGAGCAATCAAAAGTGCTGTTTTAATAATATTGATGGCCTAAAGGGAGACTTATATTTTAAAATTGATAGTAGGATAAATTAGTCAATATATAATCGTAATGCTCTGTTGTTTTGAATGAAGCTTATTTTGAATGATTCTATCAAAAGAAAAAAGTATATGTATATAAATATATATATATATATATATATATATATATATATATATATATATATATATATATGTCAAGAACCTAGAAACTTCCAGTGTAGTATGATTTAAAAAGTGTAAAACTTCATTGTGTATCCGTCAGGTAAATGTAGGAAGATATAATTACATATTTTTTTAATTTTCTTTATCAATTCGTAAACAGTCCAAAATTAGAGGTAGGCCTTTTCAAATTTGATACTTGTTATGATATAATATTATATTTCAGGCTTAACAGACGCATTGTCAATCGAAATATCATATATTAGATTTAGGCAATATTCAAAAACATTAGCTTTATTATCATTCTTCAATTTTCATATTTACTATGTCTTTTGCCTGTAAAATAGCCTTTGTCATAATACTTTGAAGAAAATCTATCCTAAAAATGATTAAGTTAAAACACTGATGATGGTTGATAGTTGAAAGTTTGTTTAAATTTTATAGTAATAGTTTAAATTTTTTTTATTAGAGTTCCAATCGATCATTAGTGAATAATTCATTACAGTAGTTGTATTATTTATTACGCTGCTGAAAATAGTACAAGTTCTTTACAGATTGCCTCATAGGGGGCGGATAGTCGCAACGCTTGGCTGGAGGGTTGGCAGCCACAGTCCTTAATTATTTTAAGTTGTTATCAAGAAGATGGTGCTGTCCATCTCCTCTTTTATTAACCTCTGTCGTGTCTTACGACACTCACGGGATGGTATGGAGTAATGAATTCTGTTATGCCGCCATCACCCGTTCATTATTCATTAAAGTTTATTAAAAATCCATTGCTGAACATAGGCCTTCCCTGATTGACACATAGGGCGGATTATCGCCATATTTTCACGCTTGGCAGTTTTTAATTATTAAGTTGTTACCAGGAGCCGTGGTAGCTCAGATGGTTAGTGCTCGCTGCAAATTTCACAGTACGCTAGCAACCCGGGTTCGATCACCGCCAGCACCAATTAAATTGTTAATTGAAATTTTAAATGCTGATTTACCACTTACTCGGCGGTAAGAAAAACATCGTGAGGAAACTTGCATGTCTGAGAAATAAGAAAAATAAATTTGAAGACATGTGAAGTTCACCAACACGCATTGGGGCAGCTCGGCGGACACTTCCCTGCCATAAAAACCCTCTCAGAAATGAAGCGAGGCATGTGCCCAGCAGTGGGATCTATATAGGCTGTAACTTTACCAGGAAGATGATGTCCATCCTTTGTTTCATTTCCGTCTGTCCCCTCGAGACCCACGGGATCACATGAGGTAATAGATAACCTTACGCCGCCACTATACGGCGGAATTTCAACTCAGTTTCAATGGAATATGTTTACTGCAACTTTTAATATGTCATTTTTTATTTGCAATCACATAATACCAGGTTTAATTGCTTAGCCCATGATTTTAATTCATAAGAAAAGTCCGTTTGCCGCTCCAGCGCCTTCCAGACTCGTGACGTTCCGGCGGTGTCCCGTATCGAATCCCACTGACAAATGTCCCGCGACTTATTTCATCATCACCGGGTCGCCTTGTCTTCTGTAACAAAAAGAGAACACAGTAGTTTCAGTAAGACACGATCTTAATCCATATACTTTTATTTTTAAAGTCGCAAAGGGCAATGTACTGTTTAATAACTAACTATAATTTATTTTATACCTATATTATTTTCAGTACAATTTGATTAATCCGTATAACATCATATGCATTTTATAAGTATTTGTGAAGCCCAACCTGACAATAACACAATATAAATGGCTTAGCTTGTGCTATAGTGGAACCGTAGTCACACATAACGCTGGGTTTCAGCCATTACTTGAGATTTTGTGCAATACATCATACATGCGTGCTCGCGTTCATGTAACTGTAAATATTTCATAAATTTTTAATATGTTATTCCTAAATTGCGTGCCACTGCCATGTTTTTTATTGTGGTATTATTATTTTTTTAATTCTATTTTAATGACTAAAACTGTTTACATTTGTATATCGCTTTAATTTATGTAATTTAAACATACATTTTAAATTCCGCAGTTGCATTTAACGTGATTGTTTGAGGAATATCACACTTAATGTTTTGATTTTTTTGTGTACTTTATGAAGAACTTTAGATATTGCCTTCATACATTGCCTGTGTGCTGAAATGCTGAATATTAATTATATTATTATTTTTAAATCTATATGAAGTGGACACTAATTTATTATTTTAAATCACGCTTTAAAAATCATTAAAATGTCTCACATACGGGGAGTAATTCATAAGCCAAATGATACTTTACCTTCTATTAGTCGTTAATTACATGTTAACGATAATTGGATACTGCTGCATTCTTTTAAGGAAATCACAACAGAATAAAGTTACAAGATTAAATGCAATTAAAATAGCGTTCAGTAATTAAAACTATCAACAGTGTAAATCTTTACAAGCTGTTTCAAGTTAGGGGAAATTCACTGAGGTAAAGTTTCGAGAAATTGGCCATTGTATAGATTGAGTTCATAACTGGAACCAGTCTAGAAGGATTGCTCTTTAACCCTAGTCTCGCTTCGTGATGTCGCCTCGACCCCGGGCCAATCTATTTTGCCCATCATAATCACTGCATTCAATTTACGGTGGCCATTTTAAATTTTGACATATTATGGCGCCGTTTCTATTTGCATATTGATTAAAATGTTGATTTGTTTTACAGAAGCACATTACCATAATTTGTAATTTATTTCCTTTAATTAATTACTTTATAATTGTTATGTTGTTTTGCTTTATTAGGCTATACGTAGAAATAGGAGTTTAGAGAAATGGGACAATATGTTCACATAATATTATAAGAATAAAAATAATTATTTTATCTGGGAAAAAGGGATTATATTCCTTACCTCAAGCTGATTTATTTACTTTGTTATCAGAAATATATACTTTTTGACATTCCTGGAACAGATTAAATAATAAATTCATGTATATGCAAACGCTTAATGAAGCATCACATAAAATTTCTTTGATATTTTAGGTATTATATTTGGCTTAACAAATACTACATGTCTTTGGTCCTCCTTGCCCCTTATAAGATAATTTCAATTATTGAGTGGACATTCATAATATATAACTATAAATCTTCGAGTGTCTAAGTAACAATACCCTACATAACAGCTGTTGCACAGTTTGAAAGGTACAATATCCAATATCATTATTAGTGTCACGAGGTATTCTACTTTAGATCTTAGGGCTATAGTGATTTAAAAAAAAAATTAAATCGAGCACCGTCTACCTGATGGTAAGTGGATGCTGTGGCCCATAGACATCTACATCTTTCCTCGATTACGAATCAAAATGCAGATGTGTTGTCAGTGCTCTGTAAGGACTAAGATGGAACGCCTCGTTTTCAGTAAAATGGGTCTCCAGTTCTCTACACTCACAATACGAAACATAGCAACGTTGAGCTGTTATTTTACGCTAGTATTCTGTGAGAGCGCGGTCCTTACACGGTCGAGCTGACCCATTATATAGCTACTACAAACATAATGTAGTTGCAGCATAGCTCTAACACGTAAAATTTGATAATTTTGGACCTATAATTACATTTTTGTTTCTTTATGTATACTATGGTGAGTAATCATTCAACCAGAAAAAATTTAATTGTAAAAAATACTAAGCGAAATACTAAAATATATTCATAGCATCTAACTGTTGGCACTGTTGTCATTTCAAAACTTCCTATTTTATTATTCAGTCCAAGATTCAGTATCTCGATTAGTATAAAACTCCGGTCGTCAATCCGCCTATCGAACGTAGCGATTATGATAAATTCTCCTAAAACTGATCTTTGCCCAAGGGCGGATAGTTACTTACTATTCAAGAATGGCTAACAGCTTTCGTTATGGGCTATTACAACTGAAATGTATCCGTATTATCTTTCATGACTAAGTTTAAAACGAAATGTTTATTATTAAGATAACAATTTAATAATATAGATGATATTTTTTTTTAGGATAACGGTGACAAACTAGCACACAGTCCACCTGATGGTAAGTGTATGCTGTAGCCATAAACAACTACATAATTATATCTTCGATTAAGAATCAAAATGCAGATGCGACCTCTGAGGACTAAGTTAGAATGCCTCGTTTACAGTAAAAAGGGTCTCCGGTTCTCATCATACGAAACAAAGCAGCGTTAAGCTGCTATTTTAAGCTGGTATTCTGTGAGAGCGTGGTCCTTCCCCGGTTGAGCCAACCCATTCGTGCTACAACTATACCAGAAATATAGCTGCAGCATAGCTCTACCACGTATAAATTGTATTTTTATTTAATTGTAGCTGTAGCTGTAAGTAATATGAAACGCTAGAGAAGTTTATCAAATTTTATTACTGGTTTTAAATGAAATTACTTTGATTACTAGTAACTTAATAAATATGTCCTCTAAATATGTTTATACGTAGCTAAATAAATTCAGTTTGAACCAACTCAGGAGCATTCCAACACACGGGAAATAAACCTTATCAATAAGCCGACGGGGAGTCCGATCATATCGGTCTTAGAGACCAGAAATATTCACCCGGTTGGGTTAGGAATCGGTTGAAACATGACCGTACTTTGTTATGAACACTTAAAAATAAATTATGTGCATTTGGGAGTATTACTCCGAATTTTTCCAAAGTTTATTTATTTTTGGCAGCTTTAATGAAGAAGTTAGTGTAAATATGATGTTTTTTTTTATTTGACCAGTGCAGTGTACCAACCAAATTTAAGCTACAAGTATTTTTATTTATATGAAGGTAGTGATGAATATCATGCGTTTACGTTTCTGTTTTTTTTTTAATTTAAGTAAGTACATTCATTAGTCAAATAAATTTATCTAATCATCTAAATCATTTTTTGCGCCCAAAGCAAGGTGCTACCCTCTGGGAGCGAGGGAGGGAGGTGGTGAATGCTCTTAGTATACTATGCAGTCGGTGGCGTGGTTATGTGGGACTCACTATGAAGTGCCTACCCACTAAACACCACCTGTGGGACTGGCTTTGGCCTTTTTGCCGTATCGGAAGCGAGCCCCCTTAGGGTAGGGGGGCGCGGGGCACTCACCGTACGGGGAAGGGACCGCGGTCAATTAACACAGCCGTTCGGGGGCGGCGGTGCTAGCGGAAAGCGGAATGATGATGTGGAAGTCACGTGTACGAGAAGGCACTCACCGTACGGGACGGGAGCGCGGTCAGCTGACACAACAGCTCAGGGGCGACGGTGCTAGCGGAGGCGGGTATGACGTTTTATTCCTCGACTGAACTGACTGAGGAATTCACCGTACGGGGACGGGAGCTCGGTCAGCTGACGCTACCGCTCGAGGCGGCGGCGCTAGCGCGCACAATCGTCCTGGGGGGGGGGGGGGGGGGGGAGAGCGCAAGCGGAATGCCATCTAATAAACTCCTATTATTCTTTAATACTGACTATGGATTTTTGTTGAATAATTTTTACCATCATATTGAACAAAAAAAAATTAACAGAAAATTAATAATTTAAAATATTTGAAATTGGTAAGTGATTAATACGAGTGTACACATTTATGCTTACCGGCGACATAAACTAAGCCAGTTTTAATAATTAATGCGCTTTTCTCTTAAGTTCTTAACACATAAAATACTTAATGTGTGGATCGACATTTTCCTTCCACACCTTAAATTTTGAATAAGTTGTTAGCTTGCGTAGCAGCTTACATAGTAACAGTTAAATGAGGGCATCCACGAATTTTTCTGCCACCAGGGCGGCGCCACTTTTGAGTGAGGTAAAATATTTGACAGATTTCATAGCGAGGACGATAATTTCTCAGGAAAATGTAATCTTTAAGGTTTCTTTCTGTATTATTAGTTACATTTTATATTAATTAGAAAGAGAAATGAATAAACCAAATTATAAATATAACTGATTGACGACTTTTAAAAAAAAGAGTTATAATGTGCAAAAAATTAAAAATCAAACCACTGACGCATTGTGTTGTGTATTAATATAATACTCTAGATAATGATAAACTATTATTTAAAACTAATTTCTCAATAAAACTGACACTGTGTAACAAAAAAATTTACCTCAGTCACAACTAGCGACATCTGGTGAGTGGAAGATTATTAGCCCTCATTGTAGTTGTTGGGAGCACTAAGCTCGAAGTTGTTGACGAGTATGTTTACCTGGGACAAATAGTCAGACTAGGTAAGTCCAACTTCGACCGAGAGGTCAATCGACGGATTCAACTCGGCTGGGCAGCGTTCGGGAAGCTACGACACATCTTCTCGTCAGAAATACCTCAAAACCTTAAAACAAAATTGTACAACCAGTGCGTGTTGCCAGTGATGACTTACGGAACTGAGACGTGGTCCTTCACTGCTGGCCGTATGAGGAAGCTCAAGGTCGCTCAGCGAGCTATGGAGAGGGCTATGCTCGGAGTTTCTCTGCGTGATAAACTTAGGAATGAGGATATCCGCAGTAGAACCAGAGTAACCGACATAGCCCAACGGATGAGTAAGCTGAAGTGGCAGTGGGCCGGCCATATAGCTCGAAGAACCGACAACCGATGGGGAAGAAAGGTTCTCGAGTGGCAGCCTCGTACCGGTAGGCGAAGTGTAGGGCGTCCCCCCATAAGATGGAGTGACGACCTGGTAAGACATGCAGGAAGTCGATGGATGCAGGTGGCTCGGGACCGTGCTTTGTGGCATTCCTTGGGGGAGGCCTATGTTCAGCAGTGGACTTGTGAAGGGCTGTAATGATGATGATGATTGTAAATACTGTTGCAGCTTATTTAAGTGAATGCACTGTTCATTAGGTATTACTTTATATTAATAGTTTAGTGTTTTTATAATAAAACTTATTAGATATATTATGAAAGTAAACTACTAAATGAATAAGCCCGAAAAAATGTAGAAAAAAGAAAATAAATGGAAACATACTTCTTAAGTTATTACACAATATAATGTTATTATTTTGTCAAATACTTTCTTCATCATATAAATTTCAAAGCTGAATAATTTTTGTATAATCTTGTTAGCGACATGTTCTTTATAATTTAACAACTGTTATCCGTTATACTTAGTCAAACACAAACTTCCGTCTTTTAACTTACGAATACGAACGTTAGTTGACCCGATTAAAATATTATTATCTGCAATCTCGACGATGACATGTGATTACTAAATGTCTTAATTTCATATCAGATGCCTTTTCACATATCACGGTAGCTATATTTTTGGCTTGACGGGTCTGATCCGTTTTATGCTAGAACAATTTATGATAGAAATAGATTCGTTTTTAATGTGATTGAGATCGTTATTAACAAAAAGTGGAATTTGTTATAGCGGCATAAGCTATATTCATTCTGTGGTAATATTCGAATACTTATATACACATACTTAATGTAATTTATAAAAAGAAGATTTCCTTTTATTATCTATACAAATAAATAAAATTGAAGTGTCTGTTTGTAATATCTAAATTACAGCTTTTTATTAAATGCATATGAAAGTATATATGGTACTAATAACAAAAATACAATTTTTAAAGTTTTTGTCTGCCTGTCTGTCTGTCCGTCTGTCTGCATGTTTGTTCCGGCTAATCTCCGAAATGGCTGGACCGATTTTGATGGGATTTTCACTGGCAGATAGCTGATGTCACAAGGAGTAACTTAGGCTACTTTTATTTTAGAAAAAAAATTAAAACTCCAAATACCACGCGGGCGAAGTCGCGAGCAACAGCTAGTTTTTAATAAGAAAAAACACCGTGTAGTGGCGGTATAAGAATATACACTACCCCAGAATGTTTGCTTAAACTACAATTAATAATAACATATTACATACATACATATAATCACGCCTCTTTCCCGTAGGGGTAGGTAGAGACCACTTCTTTCCACTTGCTACGATCCTTACATACTTGTTTCGCTTCGTCTACTTTCATTATTCCCTTCATACATGCTCTTCGGTTTTTAATATAACATATTGAATGATAATTTTAATAAATTTAGATATAAATAATAAATTTATTTAAAAAAATCAGTACTTTACATCACGCAATGCTGTTTCCTTCGTTACGGAAAGAAAGAAAAGGTTACAATGTAATAGTAACGTTATGGTAAATATTATATTTATCCGGGAGCAATAACCTTATAAGTCTATTTTATTCTCAGTTCGAAACGTACTGCGATTGGTGAAGATTCCAGGCAATTTAAGCATGGTTGAATGCCTAACGGGCACGTCTAAGCCTAGGCTCCGTGGTGTAGTGCCTCGGTGTGACAGTTGGACTCCCAGGCCTGTGCTGTCAGTCAATCTATCACGCCATTATGGACTTTGTTAGCAGATACCAGTATTGATAGTGTTGTCTCTTTACAAATTTTATTGCTACTTTGTCGAAGAGAAGCAACATTTGTAAACAATCATGTAATAAAAGTGATCGTTTAGAAACATTGCTGATAGCTTTGGGAATATTTATAGAAAGGTGTAAGTGCGGTAGGAATTTGGCCGTTAATTGTTATCAGATTGAAAGTAAAATGTAAGACATTTTTTTTATAATTAATCGTAAAGTTACAAATATGTCAAAACTATAAAGGCACATTCTAATTGAATAAAACTTCTTTTACGGATTCTATCGCGTTTAAGTAACTTATATTTTTATTGATATCCGACGTTTCTTCGTAGATCGAGACCAAAATTAATAATAAAAAAAGCTGAAGGTACTCCGGGTTAACTCTGACATCGGGACGTCAATCACCTCAGTCTCCCGTGACCACTGGTGCTGTAAACCACCCGAAACGTCAGGAATCAATAACAAATAAGTTAATTAAACGGGATAAAATCCGTAAAAGTAGTTTTATTCAATGTGTAGTGTTCGCGTAAATATAAGAAATCATTAGGCATCTCAAGAAGATAAGTTTTGTAAAACATTAACGACGCTTTTAAATTACTCTCATTTTTGTTACGTTAACTAAGACTAAAATGCTTTTTCATGTAGAATAAAAGTGGCAATTACGAGGGCTTCGTAGCGCAGTGTCTTAGCAATGAGTTGCAGTGCTGGTGGCCGCGGGTTCGAATCCCGCACGCAACAAGTATTTGTATGACCTACAAATAATTATTCCGAGTCTGGAAACATGAAACTGCCTCCACAATACAGCAGAAAATACTGGTGTGGGTAATGTTTTTTAAAATAAAAATAAAAATTTACACAGTCCACCTGATGGTAAGTGGATTCTATGGCCCATAGACATCTACATCTACCATCTATTAAGATTAAAATATAGATACGTTGTCACCCTTAGACAAGTCCTAAGGTTAAGATTGAATGCCTCGTTTCCAGTAAAAAGGGTCTCCGGTTCTCTACACCCACTATACAAAACACGGCAGCGTTAATCTGCTATTTTACGCTGGTATTCTGTGAGAGCGTGTTCGTTACACGGTAAAGCTACGACCTATTTGTGCTACAACCATAATATGGCTATAATATCCCATATCATCCCTTGGGTGTCGTAAGAGGTGACTGAGGTCAAACAAATCAGGAGAAGGGCAGCAACATCTTCCTGATAACGGCTTGTCAAGCGTGGCAATTATGACAAAATTCCCCCTATGAGGCAATATATGGGGGAGACCTATTTTCAGCAGTGGACTTTAACTGGCTGTAATGGTAACGGTGGCAATACCAAGTGTAGGGTTGTTCGTTCACGACTGTACTCGAATGGCAGATTTGAACCTACAACTTTTAGCTTCGCCGGTTAAAACTTAGGGAAAGTTTTAATATAAACTTCATACATTAATCAAAAATCGTATCATTTATTAGTTTTCCTATTCACAGATTTTTTATCATGAATTCTTGATGATATATATGTATGATATCTCTTCAACATATATTTGATTTTTTCGAGTGTTAAATTTATTGTTTACAAAAATTGTCATAGCAATGAAATACGTAGGCAAGCTAATAGCCTCAATTGTTACAATGACTGTAAAAATAATTCGAGATGTACTTAGTGGATTTATGTGAATCGCTTTATCCAATAAAGTAAAGAATGTCTCGTAAATCGTAGGTACAAGGGGACGGATGGTCGGCGCGAGCTAAGGCAGGCGACACCTCGCGAGTGGGCGCAACATCAACAACCGTTAGGTCTTAACCCTAGGCCACAACAAACGCTATTAAAAGGTTTTGATATAAGTGTATCTTCGACCTTTTATGGCTAGTTTTATAAGTTTAAAAATTTATTTTCCATATTTTAAATAATAATTTGTTGTGTATTAATTTCCTCATCAATAAATCTTTATATATACACAGTCAGGTCATAAGTATTGTCACACAGTAAAAACTTTTCTTTTAGAATGCTGGCCACAAAAAAGTTTATTGAATTCGAATTTCGAATTGTTCATGAAAATAAAACTGTATACTTTTTAGAATTTTACTCATTTTGAAATATGGAGTGGACGCTTAAAGAAGACCGTGTTGCAGTTATTGCTTTGCACCGTTGCGGTTACACGCCAATAAAAATTTTTGACATACTGAAAAATTTGAATATAACCAAAAGATTCGTTTATCGTACCATCAAACGATGCAATGAAGACTCTAGTGTAGATGACAGGTCAAGAAGTGGTCGCCTTCGGTCTGTTAGGACTCCAGCAGTGATAAAAGCTGTGAAGGCGCGAATTCAAAGAAATCCCAAACGTAAGCAGAAACTGTTGGCCCTTCAGATGGGGTTAAGCAGAACCACGGTAAAAAGGGTGTTAAATGAAGACTTAGGGTTTCGGGCATATCGGAGAAAAACAGAACATCGTTTGAATGCTCGTCTAATGGACCTGAGACTGAAGAGATGCCGCGGTTTGTTGAAGCGGTACGCGGGAAATAAATATCGGGAAATTATTTTTTCGGATGAAAAAATTTTTACCGTAGAAGAGAGCTACAACAAACAAAATGATAAGGTGTACGCACAAAGTAGTGAAGAAGCGAGCAACCGTATTCCGCGTGTCCAACGAGGTCATTTTCCATCCTCGCTCATGGTATGGTTGGGAGTTTCTTATTGGGGCTTAACAGAGGTACATTTTTGTGAGAAAGGTGTAAAAACGAATGCAGTTGTGTATCAAAATACAGTCCTGACGAATCTTGTGGAACCGGTTTCTTATACCATGTTCAATAACAGGCACTGGGTATTCCAACAAGATTCGGCGCCAGCTCATAGAGCGAAGAGCACACAAGACTGGCTGGCGGCGCGTGAAATCGACTTCATCCGGCACGAAGACTGGCCCTCCTCCAGTCCAGATTTGAATCCGTTAGATTACTAGATATGGCAACACTTGGAGGAAAAGGCGTGCTCAAAGCCTCATCCCAATTTGGAGTCGCTCAAGACATCCTTGATTAAGGCAGCCGCCGATATTGACATGGACCTCGTTCGTGCTGCGATAGACGACTGGCCGCGCAGATTGAAGGCCTGTATTCAAAATCAGGAGGTCATTTTGAATAAACTTTAATGTCGTAAGTATCAATGTTTTGTTAAGTTCATTTTGGAGACTAGGTAGATTACGTGTCACGTTGTTTGTCCGCGATGAACTCCTAAACTACTGAACTGATTTCAATGAAATGTTTCACAATGTGTGCAGTTTGGTCCAACTTGAGAGATAGAATAGTTTCTATCCCGTTAAGTGACCCTCAATTTTTTATTGTGAATTTAATGATTTTTTTGGGACACATGGTCGTCGGAAAGGGCAGAACAACGTCTGCCTAGTCAGCTAGTAGAAATATAAAGTAATAATCGTACTAAATACATCAACAAAGTGTCAATATCATGCAGCTGCTTCAAATCCAAAATGGCGTTTATTTGAAAAGTGATTATTTAAATGACGTCGTCTTCGTCACATTTTTACGTCACATGTTATTAGAAACATTGCTCCAATAATTACTTGTAAACCATGAAATCCTGTTGCTATAAAAGTTGATCCATAAATTCTATCAGCAATAGTAACAGGTGCTTCAAAATATTCATATGATTGAAGGATAGTAAAATGAATTCCTAATATAATAGTAATAAATAATCGTTGTGTAGTTTGGGAATGATTATTTTCTATCAATGCATGATGGGCTCAAGTTACAGTTGCACCTAATCTAATTAAAATAATAGTATTTAATAAAGGAATTTGAAATGGATTAAATGAGGTAATATTTAATGGAGGTCATATAGTTCCAATTTCATTATTAGAAGATAAGCTTCTATAAAATAAAAGCTCAAAAAAAGGATAAAAATACTTCTGATTCTTATACATTTTACAAATATGTAGATTTAAATGAATAACCCAGCACTTGACTTATAAATATGACACCAATGAAATTATTAAATGAAATTTTGATTGTTAATTCATCACGTACTCAGCGGTGAAGAAAAACATAAAGGAAACCTGCATGTATGAGTAATTTTTAAATTAGTATTTTTTTTTTCAATAATTTGAAGACATGTAAAGTGTAAGGATGTTTAAAGAAACACTCAGTGATCAGCAGTTGATAGAATACTATCAACTGCTGATGCAACTAACCTATAGGCTGTTAGTAAAAGATGAGTAGATAATAGTTTTCATATGCATTGAGGACTCCCTTAAAAGTGCAAACCATTTTATTTCTTAAATAGAAATAAGGTTCAAATAGAATAAATAAACCTTTGTCTCAATATTAAATAGACTTGTGTAATATTTTGTAATACACTTGCATCGTTAATAATATCCGCTCCGCGATGTAAGGATTCGTTTCTGAAACGAAAAGCCATCGTGGAATATGACACGAACCATATTTTATCCGATAGTGGAACGGTACATGCGCTTCTCAATGTAAGGTTGGTTCAGAGAACGTTGTTGCAATACGATGGGATTAAAACATCGTAGACAAATAATAACTAAGTAACAAACAAGTAAAATCGCAGATGTGTCGTCACCGCTGAGAACTAAGATATAAAGCCTCATAGCCAGTAATTGTACTGGTTTTTCTTAGTCTTCGAAGCGGACACAGTGTATGTACTGTTGCTTGGCGACAAAAAGAGATAAGAGACAGGTGCCAATTCAAGTAGACTCCGAGGTAGATAAAGAGTCCTAGCACTTTGTAAATATATTCAACAGTAACCTTTCGATTTATATACATAATATATTACAACTTTTCACCAAGGCCTAGGCACTTTGTGAAATCAGTTTTCTTGAACTAATATGATTTAGGGACCTAAAAAAAAAGAGCCACCACACTCTTTTCTCAAAGGCTGGCAAGGCAGCTATACTTAATTATCCCTGCAGTGTTAAGAATATTCATGGGTGGTGCCAAAACAGGTGGCTCACATGCCTAATCCTGTGAAGAATAAACGGACAGAACTTTTTCCAAAGTAATTACAAGTTATTACTAACCCAAGTACATAGTTATACAAGATAATTCTTTACAATCAATTATGAAAAGTATTACAAAAACAACAGAAACAGAAACTTTTTTATTCAATATAGATTATAAATTATACTTATTAAAAGTCACTCTTTTGTTTAATTACCACTGGTTCGAAAAAAAAACCTCTGTCTTGGGAAGAACCAGCAAGAAGCCCATCGGGACGTTTTTTTTTTATAACAGCTTACAATCATGTATGTTACACAATTGAACACAAAACAAATTAGAAATAGCTTATTGTCTTATAAATTATTGTCAGGGTTTATATTTTCCTACTACAATTCATATCGCACTCAATCATATCGGTTAATATAGATAGCTCAATCCACGACAACATATTGTAACTTTGTTTAACTTGCCTTGGTATAAATTCGCTTTGTCCAGTTCGCTTTGGCATATCGAAACAAGATATATTACTTCAGAGTAATTCAACGTATAGATAGCAAATATTGCTTCACGGCCGACTTGACCTTAACTAGCATTCTGAACGGTACAAATAGTTGGCAGAATGAAGCGAGCTTCGATGTCGACCTAGTAACGAGCGGTGTCGGGTAGCCGCTGTGGTACGGTGAGGTCGAGGAGTATGTCAATATAGAAAATTAATTTCGTTAGACTAATGACTATCAGTTATGTAGAGATTGCTTCGAATCTAACTTATGTGTATTCAAAGATCAAGAATTGTACCTTCCTATTAGTCATATAGCCTTAATTGAATTATCTAATTCGACGCAATATTCGTATCATCTTCTATATCTATTTACTTTTCTATACATAATAAAATTATAAGTAGCAACTCTCTTTTTATATTTTTGTGACTAAACGATTGAGAGTTTAAAAATAAATAATTAAATACATTTCTATAATTTTTAGAATTGTATGTATGTCTGTTTATGAACGTATTACGTCTAAAATGATTTTTTTTGAAGAACCGTTAAAAAAATCATAAATCGTATCATTATATACATTAAATTATATTTCGTCTTAGTGTTATTAAATTCGGTTTTTCTATCAAAAGTTATGATTATTATATTGAAATGTAGGTACGAATTTGTTCAATAGCGGCGTTGAGTCATCAAGTAAATCTAATCTAATACTAGATATTTAATAACTTGCTTTCTTCTTTTAGCTTCAAAATTTGTAATCAATTTTACCACGTTTTTATTAAGTCACTTTCTTGTTTGTCTATCTGTCTGTCGTTGCGGGTGGCATTTGCCAACTCAAATTTCAAGCACATCCCTATGAACTAGAGACTTGAAATTTTAAACATGAATAAAAAATAATTTTTAAGTACTTGTTGAGATCCGATTAAGCTGAAATTTGAGGTTTTTATGTAACTTAGATGATATGGCAGGATATTGGTACTCGTACCATAGAGCTGTTCGGATAGTGAACCCGGTTGTTTACAAAAGGTTGTTTATAAATATTAAGATATATTTATATAAAACCTTTATTTATAAAGAGATATAAATATTATTATAAATATTATAGATTCTATTAAGTTTTTTTTGTTGTTTAACCTATCATTAGTTACATGGTTCGGAATTCGGATCTAAATGTATTAATCACACCATTTTTATTTTAGTTATTTTACATATTTTATTATGTTTAGAGGATTTTTAGGGTAGTTTGAACAAATGTCAGTAATTTTCAAAATAAATATATGGTAATCAACCATAAGATAAATATGTTAATAACATATTTCATATAATATAATAATATTCATAATATTGAAAATAATGTAATATTGAAATATTTGTTCTTCTATTAGCAATTTTAATAGACAATAACGTTACAGTAGAATTTATTTAAACCAGAAAAATTGTTACTAAAATTCTCACAACATGCTTTCTAAAGACATATCATACATTTTTTTTTATCGGTAATTACATTGGCATCTTCATTGTGATTTTGTAACTTTTCCCCTAAAACAGAATAAAAACTACGACGGGTCTTTTTGCTTTTCCTATATAAATATCGAAGAAGTTTTAATGAAGTGTAATGTTAAAATTTGACTGAAGTGAAGGCGGTGTATACAGTACAGCACGCCAATGCATATCCAACCCACACAAAATCTATCCAATAAATACCCAAAAAGCTTGTTCTGCAAGCATTCCTCGACCATTGTGTACCTTGCTGATTTATCTTGCGTAAAGCTGGCTATGCTACGGGTCTTTGCCTCTACCCACGTTTGGTGATCCCAGTCTGCCGCTATCTGCCGTGTGTTCATTACCGTATCGATAGGAACCTTTTCTTGAGGTTCTATAACATTCGCAAGAATGAAAGGGTAATGATCACTGCCGTAGTCGTACTTTCGTATTAACTATAGTGACCGGTTACGTAATGCATTTGTTGACAAATCGCTCAATTGTTTCAGTTGAGTAGGATGTTGGATTCCAACTGGTTGGGTGGCGGGTTGCGTAAGTATTGGCGACTTTAGTCGATTTGACAGATGCCGGAAGGCGTTCAACTTTATTACACTTTAGTGAGATTGACCAATAAGAAATACTCAACGAATCGTGCATGGGCAAATATTTTACGATACAATGTTATTGAATAAAAGTTGTTACTCGAATGGGAATAATTTTGTTAGGCTATTTATTTTATGATTAAACATATGAAGATTCTGAATAAAATACTGCAGCTGACCAAATTTTATGTGTATTATGTAGGTATATATTATACGAAATACGAATATGTATAACATTTTGGTTATTGATTACACACACGCACAAGGAAGCAATAATTTATTTCATAAAATTGATTGCCTTTTGCACGCTACATGAAAGTTTATTTAACCACAATATAAGATACCTTACATTATGATCTTCTTACTTATTTTTTAATACTTTCTTGTAAAATAAAAACAATAACTGAATTTTACCGTTTATTTATATTAATTAAATTAAGATTTTTTTAAATAATAATAGGTAATTAAAAATAATAAATACAAATATTTAATTTAAAAATATATACATTTAAAAATGCATTAATTATACTTAATTTTTTTTTAAATTTATGTATTGAGTAAACGTCTCTCGATATTGAAAGGTCAAGTGCTGTCTTAAACTAAGAAGTTGCAATTTTAATGCATCGAGTCCAATATTTCCATACAATCATTTATTGTTATGTCTAATGGTAATTGAATTAAGGCAGCGGTTAAAGGTCTAGCTTAGACTATCATGTCATCACCATAAATGAATCTAAATTATTACCCAAGTGAATAAATACGAATGTTGTGGAAATATCAAGCTTTTGCTTCTATCTCGGAGACAGAGTCCGCTACCATCTGATTAAAGAATCACAGTGTCGCGACACAAAATTGATGAAAGCAAGATTACTTATTAGGAAAACAGAATGGATCGTGTGAAACATGAGGAGATCTTCAAATCTCGGACGTAACGGCAGAGGGGGCGGCTGAACACTGCGAAATATTTCCCAAGATACATCGGCACGAGTGCGATGTGCCGATATCTTCGGAGCGCGCGAGTTCGAATCGTCTATCGAGTCTATGATCGGCTCCGACGAGGGGTCACGCGCGTTAAACGTAAATCAACATATCTCGCGACGGGAGATCTAGCCGAGCATGCGCCCGCCCAACAAAAACTGAATTTTATAGCCGTAACACTACACCGAGAAAAAATTAAATAAATTGGACATGTCCGAGTGAACGACCGAGCTCCCGCGACGGGCAACCCTTTATGGATTATTTATCTAACTTCAGTCGTAGTTTATGATCATTTAAGGGGGCAATAACAAAATGCTTGTATAACCATTATGGGAAAAGTCAGAGCTAGTAAAAAATGTGGTTCGTCAGCGTTACCAACAAAATATTATTTGTCTTAATGCCTTTGATATGAATAATATGTAGATACGAGGGTGGATTGAAAAGTACTCAGCCTAACCAAGAAAATAAACACATACTAAATCAGTTATATTTTTATTTTTCTACATAATCACCATCAAGTTCAATACACTTTTGCCACCTCCCCTTCCAAGCATTTAGACCGTTGAAAAAAAATTATTCTTCCTTAGAGTCAAAATATGCGTCTACAGCTGCTTTGACCTCGTCGTTTGTCGAAAATCTTTGACCTCCCAAGTGCTTTTTTAGGTTAGGGAACAGAAAGAAGTCTGATGGTGCCAGATCAGGTGAATACGGCGGATGCGGTAACGGTTCAAAGCCACAGTTGTGAATTTCAGCCATTGACTGTACTGACGTGTGAACACGGGTGTTATCTTGATGAAAGAGGACTTTTCTTCTGAGCATTCCTCGACGTTTTTCTTTTATTTCCTCTCGTAAACGACGTAGTAAGGTGCAGTAGTAATCAGAGTTTATAGTCTGACCCCTTTCAAGATAATCAATCATAATCACACCTTTCGAGTCTTCTGTACTGAAGCCATCACCTTATTTGCCGACAAAATCGACTTAGCCTTTTTAGGGGGTGGTGAACCAGGTCTTCTCCACTGTTTTGATTGTTGTTTTGTTTCCGGTGTACAGTAATGAACCCATGTTTCGTCTATAGTAACAAAACGATTCAAAAAATCATCTGCATCGGCTTCAAATAACTCCAAACAGTCGCGTGAAATAGTCAATCGCGTCCTTTTTTGTTCAACTGAAAGCAGTCGCGGAACCCACCTCGCAGACACCTTGTGGAAACCCAACTCGTTGACAATGATGTTTTGAGTTCATTCATAAGAGATGCCTATAATCTCGGCTATCTCTCTAATTTTTAATCTGCGGTCTCCCATTATTAAATCAAGTACTTTTTTAATATTTTCGTCAGTAGTTGACGTCGAAGGCCTTCCAGAGCGGGGTTCATCTTTCACACTCTCTCTACCACGCTTAAATTCTGCTATCCATTTTTTGACGGATGAATATGACAGAGCACAATCGCCTAATGTACTGACCATGTCATCATGGATGGCTTTTGATGATAGCCCCTTCTTATGGAGGTACTTAATGACGGCACGCTGCTCGATTTGCTCCATTCGCGGAAATTATGTCCGATTACTTTGTTAATAAATTTATAAAATCACAACTAATTATCGCACACGTTTCGAACTTCACACAATGAACTAGTCTGAACTGAACTAAATAATGTGGGTAGATTTGATTTTTAGAATTGAATGGATCCGTGTTAGGCCGAGTACATTTCAATCCTCCTAGGTACTAATACTATGTCTTTAATAATTGCTTATTGTAAATCTGGATAATAGCTGTGATTAATAACTGCGATCTTGGTATTTTACATCCATGTTTTGACTTAATACACAACGGAATGTCGTTCTTTGTGACATAGTTTTACTAAGGAGTCGATCACACTGAACGTGGGTCTTACTTATTACTGGATGTGTAGGTTTATCGTTACGTTACCTAGCCTGTGAGATCGTTTGATAGTGTACGTGATTATTTAAGTTCCTTAGCAGTTTATTTGATAAGGTATTTCAACACTTAAGAACGTCAACGGTAATAAAATATATTGCCATGTTAATAAGCATGCTAAGTAGTAAAGCAATATGATCACCTTTCTCTTTTGTCTAGTCAAATAGTATAACTCTACAATTCTCAAATATGAGCAAAACACCGCCTTATAAGAATTAAATAAGCTAACCATCCCCCCTAATGAATCTATTGCATTTAATTGTGCCTTTAATTTTAGTGTAAGTTATTGTTTTGTATACGTCTATATGGAGACTTGATATCCAATATATTGCTTTAAACATACAATCACAAATATCTCTCTTACAAAGCAATAAGGACCGTGGCCGAGCTCACTTGACTACTCTAGCGCCATCTATTATCTATCTACGGAAGCGGTTGCGATGTATATCGATATGAAAATTTGACGCGCTAAATACATCGTTCTTTATTTAATATATTTCCATACATGTCGCTACATGGTACCGCTAAGTAAGATTGACGAAGTCATTGGGCTCTAGTGTTAATATAGAATGATTGAAGTATGTTTCATATTATTTAAAAAATGATATAAAGACGGATTTTTTTACTATTATTAGCCTGTGCTTAAGGACTATCCCACCTGATGGTAAGTCATTTGTGTGGTTAGGATTTGTATTCAGTAATGTATAATATTAAATTATTCATCTTTAAATGAGGACGACTAAGAACTAGAAACCTAAGCATAGCTCTACCATCTTTTTAACGTGGGAGAACCTTGCGGCAGCTATTTTTTTTCTTTTTTTCTTTTTTTAAAAAAACCCCCACACTAGGATTTTCTCCTGTATCGTGGAGCAGATTCGAACCCGCGGCCCCAAGCGTTGCAACTCATTGCTAAGCCACTACGCCACGGAGCTGTTATTAGTAGTATAGTTGTAGCACGAATGGTTCGGCTAGACCGGAGAAGGACCACGCTCTTACAGAATACCAGCGTGAAATAGCAGCTTAACGCTGCTGTGTTTCGTATGGTGAGTGTAGAGAACCGGAGACCCTTTTTACTGGAAACGAGGCATTCCATCTTATTCCTCACGGGTGAAAACGCATCTGCATTTTGATTCGTAGTCGAAGATAGATGTAGATGTTTATGGGCCACAGCAACCACTTACTATCAGGTGGACTGTGTGCTCGTTTGTCACCCTTATCCTATAAAAAAACCAAAAATTTAAATTGCATTTTATGATTCCGAGATATAACATATTTAGTTGATACAATAAGAAAAATTAAGTTTCACTTGCAATGACAGCAGAATAGACAAGTCCAGTTGTCGTATTCTCCTGAGGCGTTAATTAACCCAAGTGTAGTTACAGACAAAAGCAAGATGTTGATATGACCGCTGACGTTGTAACATCATGACATTCCTCAGCATATCGACAAGTAGCCAACCTGCTTTACTTACGTTGGATCGTCTACCTACTTTGCGTGAGAGTGCGTCTTAAGTGCTTTGGCGAGACCGATCGAGAGCTTCGATCTTTATCACCAATATCGATCCTTATCTGACAGTTTTACGCGTCGTGTCGCGATTTCACTCGCGATGCACCCGGTGTATAAACTAAGGCATTTTGTTCATGTCATTTTTGAAGTTAAAACAAATTAACATTAAATAACAAAAGCAAACGCTTAAAAATGCGTTGTTATGTACGTATGAACGTTTTATTGTAGTCACAGAATAAAATAAATAGTAGTGCTATAGTCTGTTTCATAATATTTTTTTTAAATATTTAGTTTTGGTCATCCCACTTTTTGTAAAATTATAAAGTAATTGGTTATTGCAGCTCATAGATATTCTGTAACAACTTCAAAAAAGCCTACAATTTCTTTAGCTTCTCTTTGACCTAAGGTGCAACGTCTTTCAGATTGTAATTATAGTGGTTCTCAACTTGAATTTCACCTGGCCTTTAACATTAAACCAAAAAGTGTATTTTCCTTCTCAGCTGGAATCTTAAACAGAAAGACAAATCATCTTGTAACTTTACATTTTTCTATTTATAATAGGGTATCTTTATTACATGTTTTTCAACACATTAAATATTTGCTTCATAAACTGTAGGGCGGTTCAATAAAGAACATTTCTATTAGAGGATAGCGGTCAAGTCTGCGTCTAATTATAATTACTAAACGATTTATATAATTAATACTGTAACTACATTGACACGGAAACTTTTTCGTTTCTTTCTATTTGTCATTAAAGCTAATTAATGTGGCCGATCCAGTTAGCTTAGTTAGTTTCGAGCGTAGATTAATCAAGAAAGATATATTCTTTATTACCAAGCGTTAAAAATTTACCACAGTTATTGTTATTCAATTCGAAATATTTATATTAAAATATTTATTGCAAATACTGGGCCTGTTAAACCTATTATTTCGTTAATGTGTACTATTAGTCAAATTGTTTATCCCCATATTTTCCTTTGGTAGATCGGATACATCAAGAAGACTATTTGGTCTCCGATGGAAAATAGAATATATACGCTTAAAAAATATAACATAATACATTTCAGACCTAAATACAGATCGGCATCGGGGACACTGTTACAGGGGGAACATTTTCTGCCATTGCAATCGCCAAAGGAAACACAGTGTGGCAAATAATGAAAATAATATTCCCAATTATGATTGTGCTATGTTTGAGTGGTGCTATGTCAAATAATAGTTTGTTTAAGAGCTTATGTTGATATATAATTATATATTATATATATCGCTATGCTAAATATTGCTATACCCTATTTATTATATAAATGTTTTTCTTCTTCATAGTCTCTTTTTAATGCAATTTTAAGAAACAAGCTGGCCACTATCAAAATTTACAGTTATGGTATTTTTTTATAAAGGTGCTGACGTTACTATTACTATGCACTTCGCTCATTTCAGCTACAGAGATACCAAAAAGTTGATATTCATTTTTCTTACAGTTAAATTAAGGATAACACTGAAACTATATAAACTTAGTTTTTTCTTCTAGATGACAGTCCAAAGTATTCGATTTTTTACGTTGATATCGTGGTCGATATAAACGTAGAACATCTAATATAGGACTATAATATTATTTTTAGTGAATTATTATGTAGGTTCTTAAACAGTTTTACACTATACACTAAGTTAAAATCAAATTTATGAATTGTCGTTTTAGCTGAAATAATTAAAAAAATAACTATAACACGTTTATTTCTTGTAAACATTTCGAAACAATTACTATCCTCAATTTCAAATAGTGACTGTTTGAACTTGATTTTTATTCACGCTGCCTCGCTAACTGTTGGTATAACGATTGTAGTGCGCTTTATAGCTTAAATGATTTATTGTATGGAGTAACTAGTCTCATTGCCAGTTAAACAAAAAAAGACCGGTATTTGAGCGCTTTGTTCTCTGAGTACAGCCTTCTTTTATTGGCCATTTCTTGAGAATAAGTGAGAATAAGTTTTACCTTACCAGACAGTTTTGTAAAATATTATTCTGTGTGGGGCAATAACTTACTGTAAACGAGTATTAAAGTGTTCTATTTCAGTGAATTTGATGTTTTTTCACAGTATTCGTTCGTTGGGTCAGCTCGACAAAATAGCTGCACAATGCTGCTGTTTCGTATGGTGACCATAGAGAAGGAGGAGACTCTTTTCACTGTAGTTCTCCGGGGTTACAACGCGTCCATGTTTTGATTCTTAATCGTGGATAGCTGAAGGTATCTATGGGCCACAAATCCTCTTACCTTTACTGGTCTGTGTACTCGTTTGTTGCCCTTATTCAATAAAAATCACTACATTCACGAATAAATTGCAAACAAAACACTTACTGTAATTTTAATTACAGAAATTTTTCTTTTGGCTGATGATATAATAACGATCATATAATCCTGACCGACAATGACCTCGAAGATACTCTTTTATAATTACTGGTAATTGTCGACTGCGCAGTAGCTAGATACTCTTTTTTTTATAGGATAAGGGTGACAAACGAGCACACAGTCCACCTGATGGTAAGTGGTTGCTGTGGCCCATAGACATCTACATCTATCCTCCATTACGAATCAAAATGCAGATGCGTTGTCACCCGTGAGGACTAAGATGGAATGCCTCCTTTCCAGTAAAAAGGGTCTCAGGTTCTCTACACTCACCATACGAAGCACAGCAGCATTAAGCTGCTATTTTACGCTGGTATTCTGTGAGAACGTGGTCCTTCCCCGGTCGAGACGACCAATTCGTGTTACATCTATACCAGAAATATAGCTGCAGTATGGCTCTATCACGTAATAAAACAAATATACGCAAGCATTGACTATCCCAACAAATCCAGACCGAATTCGAAATCAAATATCGCAAAGCAATAGTTAGGTGTGTGATCACGCTTATTAACCTTCGCAGTGTCTTGACTGTGAATAAGATGGTGGGTTAAAACCATACTTAATGCAGCTGTTCCCTAGGTAATGTTTCCGCATGAAGGGTCCCCAAAGCCTTTATACGTTAGGAGTCAGTAAAGGTATCCAAGAACTGTAATGGTATGTACATTTAATTAAATTACCTCATTTAACTTCAAAGAAATATTTTTTGAGGAGATTAAAGATGGATAGTCTTTTGCCGTTAGAATTACAGCCTATATACTTCACTACAAGGCACAGGCCTGCCCTCATTTTTGAGAGGGTTTCAGGGCAAGTGTACGCCGCGCTGCCCTAATGCGAGTTGGCGAACTTCACATGTCTTCAAAATATTTTTTTCAATTTTTTCAGACACGCAGGTGTCCTCACGATGTTTTCATTCACCGGCGAGCACGTGGTAAATCAGCACTTAAAATTGCAATTAATAACTTCATTGGAGCCGGCGGGGATCGAATCCGGTTTGCTATCGTGCTATGAAATTTACAGCGAGCGCTAACCATCTGAGCTACAATGGCTCTAAACGGGCTTTTGCCGTAACATTACTATATTTACAAATAATATCAATCTCACAATTTTAAGATTACACAATCTTCCGTTATTTGTTAGATAGTTTGAAGTTTACATTTACTTGTAATACGAAAGAGGTTAGCAGGTTTTTTATATTGCCGTCGCTACCAAATGGCACTTGCGAGAAAGGTAGCTTATTTATTTATTTATATATACTTTATTTGCACACCAAGTGTACAAAATGTCGGTCTTAATGAAACAAGACATTCCCTACCAGTCTACCTTCAGGGTAGCTTCAGTATCTTTGGAAGGTAATACTCGTATATCATAATCATTTCCGTAAACATTTCATTCATCACATTCATGAGAATGAGTAAATTGTTCTGAATATTTTGTTTTTAATTTTGACTTATTAATGTTTCTTTAAAATTATTAAAATCACAAAATGATGAAATCAAACTGTAAAACGTTGGTTAGCTATATTTATGAATTTCATAACAACACCACAATTTAGCCTCAGCTTCTTGAGCCTTGAATAATTTAAAATTATTAATTATAAACAATATAAGTAACTTTAGCAAGAGTAGCAATTCGTTTCATTTTAAAATGCGCAGCGGGCAACATTTAAAACGCGTTAAATAAAACAGTTGATGGATTCAATTAAGCCTCCGAGATAAAGATTCTATTTTTAGAGCTGATAGTTCACTGTCAGGTAGAAACGTTCACAAATCAAAGGTGAAATCTTCGACTTAAAAGCATCCACTGATAACACGCACATACACTATCGTAGGTTCGAACTGTAGTGATAGCGCTAATGAAGCCACGTTACCGTCACAAACTGGCACGGCCTGAACGATGACGCGACCAATGGAGGAGCTCAAGGCCACTGAGGAAGGACAGTACCGGGTAATTAAACTAACACCGAAGGCGGATGCGTTACGTAGTTAGAGAGATAGTCTGTAACTGCCTTACAGAACTATATTTTATTTTAAATTCCGTATGTGAATACAGTTTTTGTCATATAACATCGTATTTAACATATAGAGGAAAATCTTCTTTCATTAACGCAGTATAAAATATCAATCATCATCAATACCCGATAATTTACAATTTGAGTTTTGTATATCTGTTTGGTTTGGCTAAAATTTGAGTGAACTCTGACCAAATCACGCGTACATCAGTAAATCCTTAATAACATAATCAGTAGCAATACAACAAAAACAATTTTTTACATCATTTTGACAATGTTTGCGTTAGAAAGTAATTTTTTCTTTTTAAAAAGGGCGTTATTCTCACAATCTATTTTTTTCTGTATCACGGAGACAATTTTATACATGAATTGCAAATAGATAAACATCCAGACCCAGAATATGTAATTACTTGTAAACTATACAAACATACTTTTTCGGTGCTAGATTCGAACCTGCAGCGCCGCAGCCGCACGCTTATTCGTAGCCAATTCATCGATATTGCTATTAAATTACTTGTTATGCTAATTATACATTTCTTTTACGTATTAAATTAGAAAGAAGACAATCGTTTTTGGGCCCACTTGAAACTTTAACGTAACTTCATTTTATTGCACATAAAAAATATACCAATTTATTATAGTAAACGACCTAAAGATTTTATGAAAATGTAACCAGAATCATAAAATCTGAAGAAAAAATTCTTTTGATATTTGTGAATTGGCTAATTTAATATAAAATAGGCGTAAAGAGAAGAACGAACTACTAAAAAAACTTTCCATCAACCTTAAAGTACCTATAAATGCTGAATGTACCTACAACTTTCTTTTATACTATTAATTATTGAGCAGTGCACTATTTTAACTTATAATACCGGCGAAAACTACTAGAAGACAAGCGCTTTTAGTTTGTTTATTGTGATATTCATATTTTAATTGTTAATTTCTCAGAATTCGTATTATACTAATAATCTATACAAATAAATAAAATTGAAGCGTCTGTTTGTAATGTCAAAATGACAGCTTTTTACCTAAACACATATGAAAGTATATACGGTACTAATAACAAAAATACAATTTTTAAAGATTTTGTCTGTCTGTTTGTTCCGGCTAATCTCCGAAACGGCTGGACCGATTTTGATGGGATTTCCACTGGCAGATAGCTTATCTCACAAGGAGTAACTTAGGCTACTTTTATTTTAGAAAAAAAATTAGGGCTCCGCGCAAAAAAAAAGCTCCAAATAACACGCAGGCGAAGTCGCGGGGAACAGCAAGTAATTAATAGAATCGGGCGTTGCTTTGCGGGAATCCATTGAAAGAACAAGAAGCATCATTACGTCGGGGTCACCAATTTGGCCGTGGAAGGAAAGGGGGTGATCTCCCGCCAGGCAAGATGTTCAACCCGGGAAGCTGCCAACGCGCATTATATTAAAGATATTAAAAAAATCATTCGCTAAGATCCGCGTAACAAAATAAAATGTGTCCAAGCGGTCAGCCACCGGTCTTCAGCTGAAGATGCCTCGTGTAGAGGTGAAAAACGTGTTATGATATCTTTGATGTGAATAAATTATTTGATTGATTATGTCTGTCTGTAATATCGAAATATCTGCCTTTCATTGAGCAGAGGGGTAATGGTATGAATGCTATTAAGACATAAATAAACCTATTTTAAAATTTTGTCTGTCTGTCTGCCTGTCTGTCCGGGCTAATCTACGGAATGGCTGAATCGATGGTAATGAAACTTCAATAACAGATAGAAAGCAATTCCAGGAGAGATATAGACTGTATTTTATCCGAATCTTTTCCGAATTATTGTATGAAAAATAATCATACGTGGTAGAGCCACGTTGCAGCTAAATTATGATTGCAGCACGAATGGGTCGGCTCGACCGAGGTAGGACCACGCTCTCACAGAATAACAGCGTAAAATAGCAGCTTAACGCTGCTGTGTTTCGTATGGTGAGTGTAGAGAATCGAAGACCCTTTTTACTGGAAACGAGGCATTCCATCTTAGTCTTCAGCGGTGACATGCATATCTACATTTTGATTCTTATTTGAATATAAATGTAAATATCTATGGGCCACAGCATTCACTACCATCAGGTGCTCGTTTGTCACCTTATTCTATAAAAAATAAATAACGCTACATTAATAGATTCTATCCAGGCAAAACCGGGTGCTAGTCGTTAATGTAAATTAGTTTTCCAAAAAGCAACTAACGATATAATTATATGTTTATATTTATTATATATCAGGGCTCATCTTTATGGCTTTATTATAGTATGCAATATAACAACTATATAATATGTAAGCACATGAATGCAATAAAATGTTACTGTTTGAGTTTGAGTTTGAAGTGATTGAACTTTTGAACAATTTTCCATCCGGTGGAATGTAAAGTCGTTTGTAACTATAAAAATATAATATACAAAATAATATTGTGTAAAATCAAATCGTGTATTCTTATACTTTCGTGTTAATTTATTAACCAATTGTTGCTTAACTTTGCAGTAATTAATCGAAGTGTAGCCCGTGTTTAAAGTAGAGCGTACAGCTCACTCTTAATTACTTCCATGTTTCAGACCAAGTAGAACTCTATATCCCTAAACCTGTTATACGATAAGCATGAGAATTAGTCACTAATGGTAAACATTCAATATTTCTTCCTACATGATTTATACATAGACGCTTAGAGATATTAGATACTAAAGAAAGGTTTTTTCTTTTTCTTTTAAATGTTTATGTCTTTTTGAGGACAATTCAACTTTCTTGTTTTTATAATGTATTAGTTAAATCTTATCTAAGCTGCTAGGTTATTGGGGAAAAATATCGTCACTTAAAACACTAGTTTAAAGATATGAAAAAATCAAGCACACAAAACTTCTAAAACAAAATAACATCAAAATAAAGTCGTTCTAAATTTTTACGCCCGGCTTTAGTATACTAAAATAATTATCAACACTGTTATCACAAAAATTCCGATACGCTCTTAACCCATTTTATTGTTATTACCCGTGCCAATAATTGTGTACTCCAAGAAACTGAACGACACCTTCTTATGTCTTCATTTACACAGAAAAAAGATGAAGCAAAATCAAATATCATTAAATACCAGAAATAATGTGAAACCGTTCAAGCCTAAGGTATTTATAGCACCTAACACGTTATACCTGCGTATTTCTCGGTATGTAACATGCAAGGATCAAAATAAAAATGAAACTGGAACTTAAGGCCAAGTTTCTGTTAAAAGTCATATTTACATTTATATAATGATCGCAACGTCTCAGTTTATTAATTTTTTTTAAATATAGAGTAGAAATTCTAAGAATAGCATTCCGTAATAATATTATGTGTATTATTATAAAGCAGCATATAATATCTATATATCTGTATAGTTTGTCTGTGTTTCTCAATCTGGATGGACACGTGTGCGGTATTGCCATTTACATGACATGTCTTCAATCTGCATAAGAGTTACATTAGATACAAGTAGTTATAGGGAGTGGGTGGTATTATGTTAGTACGTACATACGTATATTTTACTTTTAAAATACATCATTTAATAATACTGTTCAGGAAAGAGCTAAGGGTCTGGTAACTCACCGATCTCCGCCTTCCACTGCCTTACGCTGCTGGGGTTCGGCGACCCTGTCTCTCTGAATAGAAAAAGCTAGCGAAAAAGGGATTGTTACCAGACCAAGAATTCACTGAGTCCCTATTAAATTAGTAATTGTTTCCACACGAAAGTATAATATAAGAAAATAACTATATAGAACATAAATATTAATTTAAAAAAATATGGTTCCAGTACGGAACAAATACTAACTAATATTTTGGCTTCCCACTAAGTAATGATTGAATGTTCCTTAATGAACTGGCTTAAGTCCTTAGGTAATGTGATGCGAAGAATTAAATTCTTTTAAGACTCCACTAAGTAAATGACACTGTAACCTTTCAATTGTATCAGGACTCTAAATAATTGGATCACTTATATTGCAAGTGTAAGCCGTTTGGAGTTCAGACAATTTAAACAATCCAAGAGGCCTTTTAACGAATTCTTAAAAAATTATCGCGAAGTTAAAGTGTACGCGTGTTAATTAAAACTTTACTTTGAAATGAATTACGTAAATTAATCTATAACGAAGTTCTTTGATTTGAGAATGTTCTTTGTATAAATTGAACGTATTTTGTTAAAATTTTAAAGTTTTTTTAAGTATTTTTGGCTATGTTTAAAAATAAATTAAAAGAAAATATTGTTATTATATTTTTTTTGACGGAGAAACTAATCGTATTTATTAGAGAAATAATTATTTTAGTCGGTTCAATTTGACATTGAGAATTTATCATTCCTTCATATCTTATGAACCATCCTATCCACTTTTACGTGTGGTGGCCATGCTGCAGCTATATTACTGGTATAGTAGTGGCACGAATGGGTCGGCTCGCCCGGAGAAGGTACACGCTCTCACAGAATACCAGCGTAAAATAGCAGCCTTACGCTGCTGTATTTCGTATGATGAATATAGAGAAATGGAGACCCTTTTTACTGGAAATGAGGCATTCCATCTTAGTCCTCACGGGTGACAACGCATCTGCATTTTGATTTGTAATCGAGGATAGATGTAGATGTCTATGGGCCGCAGCAACCACTTCCCATCAGGTGGACTATGTGATCATTTGTAACCCTTATTCTATAAAAAAAGTTATTTTGTCGCTTCAGTTTTATAAAATAACCGGCCAAGTGCGAATTGGACTCGCACATGAAGGGTTCCGTACCATCATAATAGACGTTTCTAGAAAGAGAACCCCTTTTAATTTATTTTATTTTTATTATTTGTTGTTATAGAAGTAACAGAAATACACATTCTGTGAAAATTTCAACTGTCTACCTATGACGTGTCATGAGATACAGCCCGCTAACAGACAGACGGACGGACAGAGGAAGCTTAGTAATAGGGTCTCGATGGTTACCCTTTAGGTACGGAACCCTAAAAATGAATAAAGAAAATGAATATAGCTGCAGTGTGCGTTCACTTTGTCGAGTCACACTGCAATTGTATTATAGCTGCAACGAATAAATTGGCTCGACCGGGAAGGACACGGTCTCACTGTATACCATCGCAAAATAGCAGCACAATACTGTGTGTGTTTCTTATAGTTGTTAAAGAAAGAAAGAAAGGACTATTTATTTGATATACACATTTTACACACATTAAAAAAAATTATAAACAAAAGCAAGGGGAAAAAGAATGCATGTACCAGTTTAACACTGCTTACGCATTTACAATTGAGAAGCAGTACATACACAATAATAAAACAAACAAACAAACAAAAAAGTTAAAAGGAAAAAAAATCAGTATGAAAATGTGACATCAAATAGGTCTCCAACTCAGCATAATGCTGCAAATACAGCGCTGGTTTTCAGTTGGAGCCTTGTGACTTCACAGACAAGTCGGTGTGTGATTTTCTAACTAAGAGTTATATACGAGTTCATAGTTATCTACGAGTATTAACAATTACGAGTTAAAATGTAGTGCTAACATATTGTATAACGTATACACACATGCACTGAGAAAAAACCTAGGTAACAGGTGTGTTATATTACTATATATTTAAATAATACCTACTTATATACTTATCCATACAATATTAACATGATATTTGACTATTCTGACTATTCTATTAGTTTCTGTTAGTGTATCAAGATTTCATCCTAATTGAAATAGATTTGGGTATACATATATAGACCGCAGCATCTACTTTGTCTTTTGATTGTACCCTCGTCTGTCAATCTTACTTGTAAAAGAGCCAATAAATCTTTGTCCGGGTGCGCTGGTCACTGAAGTGTGTGTTCTGCATGCATACATTTTTTTTATAGGATAGGGTGACAAACGGGCACAAAGTGCACCTGAAGGTAAGTGATTGCTGTGGCTCATAGACATCTACATCTATCCTCGTTTGTGAATCAAAATGCAGATGCGTTGTCACCCGTGAGGACTAAGATGGAATGCCTCCTTTCCAGTAAAAAGTGTCTCCGGTTCTCTACACTCACCATACGAAACACAGCACTGTTAAGCTGCCATTTTACGCTGGTATTCTGTGAGAGCGTGGTCCTTCCCCGGTCGAGCCGACCCATTCGTGCTACAACTATACTACTAATATAGCTGCAGCACGGCTCTGCCACGTATAAATACATCAGCTTTAGCCACCAATGTTCAAATTGGTGTGTAATTATTTTTGCTGTGATGTCTCATCAATTTTGAAGTTTTCGATTACATTTAGAGTATGATAATGAACTCTGAATATAATCACTATTAAATTTATTAGTCTCCACTGTTTTTTACACATCATTAAACCGCCCGGCGGAATAAAATGGTGAATAATAAATCTTATCACGAAGTTGAATAACAAAGCGTGGGTAGACATGTTAAGCATTTATGTTTGCAAATTGTACATCCACTCTGTATTATTTTAAATAAAAATAATTACTAAACAAAATCTTTGAGGAGGTATAAAATAAAATAATAAAAGATGCAATGTACAAATTTTGAACGTGAAAAATTGTTAGTTTCTTCAAAGTCGAATAATTTTCATTGAGAATACTCAATTTTATTGTTTATTATTATTATCAAGACCATGGCAAGAGGTTAAAAATAAACCTTTACCAAATCAAGAGATTTGTCGCTTTTATTCGGGATAAACCCTCGCGAATATCCTTATACATATATTCATAACCCTTTATCATCATCGGTTTGAAATATTTTAATTTTGGCAAGTATCAAGATAGTTAAGTTGAAGTTACTTTATCATTAAACTATAAGATTGTTGGAATCACTCGATGGAATATTAAGCAAATTGAATGCGAATTATCGAGTCATAAGGATAGATCTTTATGAATTACTTTTATTGATTATAGTCCTATGAATTAAAGTTTGTGTGTTGTTGAGTGTTTTTCCTTTATAGAATAAGGGTGACAAACGAGCACACAGTCCACCTGATGGAAAGTGGATGCTGTGGCCCATAGACTTCTACAATTATCCTCGATTAAGAATCAAAATGTAGATGCGTTGTCACCCCTGAGGTCTAAGATCGAATGCCTCATTTCCAGTAAAAAGGGTCTTCGGTTCTCTACACTCACTATACGAAATCCAGCAACACTAAGCTGCTTTTTAACCCTGGTATTCTGTGAGAGCGTAGTCCTTTCCTGGTCGAGCCGACCCATTCATGCTACAGCCATAACATGGCTCTGCCATCTACAAAAAAGTTTCTAACTCACTCACTCTAAGAAACACTTGTAGTGTTTCTTAGAGTGACAGCAAAAGAGAACTTTAATTTCGCCCCGTTAGTATCCTAAGAGGTGAATTTAGGAAATTCCACTAAGATCGTGTCGCCTCTCACAGATGACTGTTTCACCATCTCGAATCTCGAATGCAAAATATGCACTACTACTCTCTGGTCTGGTACTATTTTCTCTAATTTACCAGCTAAACATGGAGATTTGAAGCCCATGTCCATTGGTTCCTACTGGTGAGGAAGAGAAGTAACTAGGGTTTTTTTATGTATACCGTTACAGCCTATTAAAGTCCTCTGCTGTATATAGGCCTCCCCCATAGATTGCCTCATAGGAGGGACATTTTCCATAGTTGCAACGCTTGGCAAACGGGTGGGCAAGCGCTGTTTTTTGTTGTTATTGGGAAGACGCTGCTGCCTATCTCCTGATTTGTTTCCCTCTGTTTCTTCTAACGGGATGACATGTTGGTAGCAAATATTATTACACGGTTTTATGTATGAATTGAAGTTTATTGGAATAAAATAAATGGATGTCCACGACTTTTTCTACCACCAGGGCGGCGCCACTTGAGGTATAATATTTGACTGATTTCATAGCGGGGAAGTTAATTTGTTCGGAATATGTAAAGTTTATGTTTCTTTCTGTACTGTTAACTATATTTTATATTGATAACATTAAAACTAATTAAACCAAACTACAGATATTCATAAAATTAGAAAAACTAAAAAAAGTTAAATATGTGGAAAAAATTAAAGAGCAAACCACTGAGGCATTGTTTTGTGTATTATTATAATACTCTAGAAACTGATAAGTTTCTATTAAAAACTAACTTCTCAATTAAATGACATTGTGTAACAAAAAACGTTACCTTAGTGTCAACTAGTGACATCTGGTGAGCAGAAAATTATTGGCCCTCATTATATACCTTCAATCCTCCACTAAACATTACAGTAAGAAAGCGTCTCACATCCTTGATTTTGATTGAAATTTTGATTTAGATATTTATTTATTTAAACTTTTATGCACAAAAAATTAAATCGCACATATGGCGGACTTGTGCCCCAGTGATTGTATTCTCTTTGTTAGTGCCTTAAAGCATTCTCTCCCGGTAAACTATTAGGTATTGCAGAAAAATAACTAATTATGAGAAAAAGGGTAATGAAGTTTGAATAAATCAGAATATATAAGAGGTATTCTTTACAAATATATCATACAAATGTACATGTATTCTGAATAACCTAAGTAATCACATATAATTTCAATCTGACTATGAATTAATTAATTATAAATTTAGAGTTTATTTAATTCAATATTTTAATATCGTCCGTAAGTTGCAAAACTACAACCACAAGAGGACGTTCAAAAATCTTAAGAATAGGTCGGCTCGACCGGGTAGTGCCACACTTTAATTGCAGAAAGCTCTTATTGATTTTACAAAAGTAAAACCATAGCGGCTTTTAAATGTACATGTAGCGCCATCTAGTATAAATATATTAATACAGACGTTAACAAATACGTAAATGTACTTAAATACATACAATATATAAACATATACATAATATATATGATAAATAAGGAAAATTAATACAGCTATTTAATGGAGGTAATGATATTCGTATAGATATTCGTTACCTTTTCCATAGTCTGGTCGATTCTAACGATATCGAAAGATTCGAAATAGGGCTATTATGGAACTCTTATGATGCCCTCAAACGGTTTTAATATAATTGAATATATTAAAAGTTTATTAAGATATATACAATATTAAAAAAGCTATAATAAAAAAAACTAAAACTAATAACTTAATTTTTATACATTCCTACTCCCCGTGGTACCATACCAAGAACGCTGGCTGCGTAATTCCTCGCTGAATGGCTATAGTTATCTTTTCAGCGAGAAAAGAAACTTATTATCACCAGCAGAAACGACCAGTCGTGGATGGAGTTCCTTTAGGAACTTCACAGCACATGGGCGCCACGGACCGATAGTCTCTACAGCAAATGACACAAATATGTATATAGTTATCTCTTAGAGAATTATATTTGTGCTAATTACTCAGTTCAACTGCCTCTGACGTCGATTTCCTTTAAAAAATAATAAAGTATTAAAGTAGAATAAATGCAAATCGCTTTTAAGAACAGTATTTTAAATCTTATATTTACGTAACAATCTACAGGATGGTCGTTTGTTAGCCTAAATTTTGCCGAATGGGATCGAACCCTTGGCTGCAGTCGTCTTGGCTTGTGTCTAGACAATAATCTCGCTCCCATTGTGTTCTTTAGACCTAACTGATAACGCTCTACTTCGCTAAGAATGCGAATTATAATGAAACCGGAAGTGTATCGATTGGAGCACTTAACGAACGAGAGTTTGGTAACCTGTAGGTAAGGTGACTGTGATAAATTATCCCATCAAGATGTTTTTTAACATAGGTAAGATATAATATTTTGAAATATTAATTTATTACATTAATGGAATTGTGACACTGATTGTATTATTTGGATCTCCATATCCATTAGCTGTTGTCTATATGCCTCTGGGTGGGCTAGTTCTTTAATCGAGAGTTGCAATAATGATATGTGAAATAAGCAAATTGTCCTAATGAACTTTATAAACAACAAATATTATAATAATAAGAAGACGCCATGATGTTGTTACTCGATACTCGTATATATATTAATTAATGTTCAAAAGTAAATGATTAAACCTGAAATAAGATTTATTTAACTGAACATAGTAAAAATTATAGTTAAAATGTTATGAATATTATACATATTGTAAGTGTATAATATTTATTACAATTAATTAATAACTGATTGAAGCGTCAGTTATTAACTATTTTTTTTTATTAATCATACGATTAGTCAATAAAAGGGAATGAGGGCATCCACGACTTTTTCTGCCACCAGGGCGGCGCCACTTTAGAGCGAGGTAAAATATTTGACAGATTTCATAGCGGGGACGATAATTTCTTAGGAAAATGTAATCCTTAAGGTTTCTTTCTGTATTATTAATTATATTTTATATTAATTACATTGGAAATTAATAAACCAAACTATAAATATAACTAAAAGCTAATTTAAAAAAAAAGAGTTATAAAGTGCAAAAAATTGAAAATTAAAATTACTGACGCATTGTGTTGTGTATTAATATAATACTCTAGATAATGATAAACTATTATTTAAAAGGAATTTCTCAATTAACTGACACTGTGTAACAATAAACTTTACCTCAGTCACAACTAGCGACATCTGGTGAGTCGAAGATTATTAGCCCGCATTAAAATTTTTCTTAGTCTTTGCGGCCATTAACTTGCCACCAATTCGTATATCAAAGAATTAAAAAATATTAAATAAAGAACAAAAAAAAGCAATTGGTGTTGTAAAACTACATTCCTTTTAAAGTTTTGAGAACTTGCTTCTTCTAAAACTTCGATTAAAATATAAATCACACTATAGTTCACTTCATTCAAGCAACCGGAACAAATCCAGTTATGTTGTACATGTACATGACGTTTAAATTTCTCGGGCCGTCAGCTTAGCTAAACTGAGCACGAGTAAAAGCAACAATAGTCGCGCTCGGCTTGGAAAAAGTCGTGACCGAGTGGCGGCCGGGTCGGCAGGACGCTGCGGGCGTAAATAATGCCGACGTCCGATCTTAATTATCGTTTCATCGTTAGAGATGACCGACGGGCACACCGAAATCGGCGAGCTAGTTGCGACATCGCCCCACCTCGGGCCTTATGCCGTCATTATCAGAACGGTTAAATCGCCCACCGATAAATCGCTAGAACCACCTGCGAGTATCGCCGCCGTTTTGGCACTGGACTCTATAATTCTTTTGTTTCCCGTTCTATTGTTTTCATGATGATGACTGGACATTTTTGTTTTATAATGCTAGATAAATCTAACAAATAGATATGTTTTTTATGTAATAACAGAATGTTAAGATCAAAATTTTGTCCCGTTGGTTTAAATTACGAAATTATTTATGTTATGTAGTGTTCTAGATAGTTCATTTATTTGCGGTTCATTTATTATTTATTATGTTTTACTTTTATATGTTAAATGCCATCGACTGAAAGGAGAGGTGTGTTAAGTATTATTAAAATTGTATAAAACAATTGATATATCACCATAAAACTTTGGTAGATTTTTACAGAATTTAAAATAAAAATTATGTGCTCTCATTTAGCTTTAGTTCGTTAATCGTTAAACCGTCTTTGTGCTCGCCGCTACAAATGTGCAAATCTCGATCCCAGGGCGACGTTGAAAAATTCTCAACTCGTGATTTTGGTTCGTGTACTTCATTTATTTGCTGCGGGACAGCTAATATTGTTTACAGCGATTTCGTTTGAGACTAACCTGATTCTGTAGAACTAAATAAAGTATTAATAACTGTTTGGAATTATTTTTATTCTTCCAAATGAAACTTTCTTTCATAAATCAGAATTAAATCAAATACGATTTCCACGTTTTACTAGTTACTGAATAAATTTTGTATTTTGTTTTGTGTAAAGTATATTTATAAGATATTTAAGGTATTCGCTATAATTACGACGTGCACTATCGATCAGCCAATAATACGAAAATAGTGCCCTGGGGATGCAAATTTAGGAGAAATCGAGTGTGCTGGCGTGCTTGCCCTACAGCCGTGATCTTGCATGCTCACTAATAATAAATATCATTAAGTGCGGCATCATAAGGCACGAAGGGATAATTTTGAACAAATTAATGAAAAAAATGCCCTTTTATTTGATATCACTCAAAAAATTTTATTTGTTTAATATGCGTAGGTTTTATTTCTTTAATCTAAGATAATAAATGTGATGATTTCTTATATTTACGCGAATATATACGCGATAATATACTCGATAAAATCCGTAAAATTAGTTTTATTTAAATAATAAATGTGACTTTGAATATTTTAATTTATATCTGACAATAACTCTAAAAGAACATTAAATTCAAAATTTAGCATTAAAGGAAGATTGTGTCATGGAATTGAACACAGAATAACTTTTTATTTTTATACTATATGAGAAGCCCCTTTCGGTTTTATACACCACCATTACATAGACGAATTCCAGGCGAGCGTAGTTTCAAGCAAAAGCTTGTATAGAATACGTACTAAAAGTTCGTTAGGACCTTCATTAATAAAATTAGTCATATTAGGTTGATTATAAACTTTCTTCTAACAAAACTTACTTAGAGTAAAGTAGTAAAGGAGGTTGGAAATTGTAGTTTGTAAAAAATGTACTAAATTATGTGTTTCTATTGGCTGTATATTTTTGTAATATTAAAGATCCCTAAGCCCATAAGTAAACCTACAATTTGTTTTGTTCAAGACAAAAGTGAGGTTATCACTTAATGGTGATTGATAATACCATAATTCGTAATTCAATTATGGGCTTATAATAGTTGGCAATAAAGATATTATTGATAGTGGGTCGAATTTGTTTAGTTTTCTCCAAATGTAAAACACACACGCATCCGACTGATTAACAAGCGACGCTGATGTTGGATCATTTATACAAGAACATTATTGTCAGCAAGTCCATTACTGAACACAGGCCTCCCCCAACAAATGTCACAAAACACGGCCATGTGTCACCTTAATACATAAACTACCACCGACGAGGGACTCCTAGGGAGTCCGCCCTGTTCCCGTTACGAGGCCGCCACTCAAGAATCTCTCTTCCCCATCTGCTGTCACTTCGAGCTACACGGCCTGTCAGTTTCTCCTTTAGTTTACTGATTCATTGGGCTATGACGGTTCGACAGTGGAAATATTCATTACGATTACGGTTGATTAAGGCGTACAAAGCGTGATAATTAAGGCACATCATTGCTTTAATGGGGTGGCTTCGTCCAACTGTGGACTATTACGGGCTAATAATGACAAAGATGAAGAATATACGCCAGCAGGCATATCCTGGAAAGGCTGTAATCTCCAAATGTAAAAGCTGTCAAATATGATTATATATATATATATATATAGATATATATATATATATATATATATATATATATATATATATATATATATATATATATATATATATGCCGTGTAGTGGCGGTTAAGAATATCCACTACCCCATATCTTCCCGTGGGTGTCGTAAAAGGCGACAAAGGGACACAGGCAGGAGATGGGCAGCAGCATCTTCCTGGTAACGGCAAAATACAATAAAAAACTGCGGTTGCCAACCCGCTCGCCAAGCGTGGCAACTATGGCAATATACCCCCCATAATGAAAGTTACGAAGAGACGGCCCCCAGTCCCCGGCGGCCCCGCTATTCCTGGCTACGGTGGCGACCATGGTAACGGCGGGGCAGGGGGTGCTAAGAATCTCCGGTGGAGGTTCGGTTGCCACCTACAACGACTTGACCTGGCAACATACAACGCACGGACCCTGAGGACTGACGAGAAGATTGTGGAGCTGGAAGAAGAGATAGACAAGTTACGCTGGCATATTATAGGATTATCCGAAGTCCGAAGATAGGGGGAGGACACGGTAATCCTCGAATCCGGCAACTTGTTCTATCACCGGGAGGGCGACCATCTGTCCCAAGGAGGTGTCGGATTTATCGTCCACAAGTCTCTCGTTAACAACGTTGTAAAGATTGAGAGTGTGTCGAAGAGGGTTGCGTACCTTATACTCAGAATCACCAAACGGTATTCGCTGAAGGTCATACAGGTTTACGCACCAACCTCGGCACACCCCGATGAGGAGGTGGAGGAAATGTATGAGGATATCTCTAGAGCCATGCATTTCTCCAAAACCCAATATACGGTGTTAATGGGAGACTTCAATGCAAAACTAGGCACAAGAGAGAACGGTGAGCTGAAAGTGGGGAAATTTGGAATAGGGCAACGGAACCCAAGGGGCCAGCAGCTGGCCGACTTCATGGAGAAAGAGGGACTCTTTATGATGAACTCTTTCTTCCAGAAGCGGCCCCACAGGAAGTGGACCTGGTCGAGCCCCGACGGTTCGACAAAAAATGAGATTGACTTCATTATGACGACCAAACGACAACTGTTCAGTGATGTCTCAGTGATCGCGAGGGTGAAAACCGGCAGCGATCACCGAATGGTTAGAGGCACACTGAACCTAAACGTTAAGTTGGAGAGGTCTCGTCTAATGAAGTCAACGCTCCGTCCCCCTCGTGCTCTAATCCAAAGTCCCGAAACCTTTCAGCTCGAGTTACAAAACCGTTTTCAGTGCCTAGAAGACTGCAATTAAGTGGACGATTTGAATGACAAACTCGTGGAAACTGTCCATGCGGTCGGAGCTAAGTTCTGCAAGACCCGCCGCAGAAGAACACAAAAACTCTCCGATCACACTCTTAATCTCATGGCTGTTAAACGGGAGATGAAGCTACATTCTTCAACAGATTTGACAGCATACAGGCAACTGAACAGACAGATCTCCAAATGCATGCGGCGGGACTTACGCAACTTCAATACAGCTCGTATTGAAGAAGCGATCGAGCGGAACCAAGGCTCCAAAGTCTTTGCCAGAGATCTGTCTGCCAGAAAGAGCCAACTGTCAAAGCTGAAGACCGAATGTGGCAGCAGCGTTTCCGGGGCACCTGAGATTTTGAGTGAGATTGAGAGGTTCTATGGGCAGCTGTACACGTCATCGTTGGAGCCACGCGCAAGTGTGAGTAACGATCCAAGAGCGAGTCTTATCCGACATTATTCCGATGATATCCCGGACGTCAGTCTGAGCGAGATTAGAATGGCTCTCCAGCACCTTAAAAACGGCAAGGCCCCAGGCGAGGATGGAATTACAGTGGAGCTTCTGAAAGCGGGTGGAAAACCGGTACTTGAAGTCCTTCAAAAGCTCTTTAATTCCGTCCTCCATGGTGGCATTACACCGGAGGCGTGGAGCAGAAGTGCGGTGGTCTTGTTCTTCAAGAAAGGCGACAACGCTCTCTTGAAGAACTACAGACCGATTTCCCTTCTGAGCCGCGTCTACGTGCTGTTTTCGAGAGTCATTACGAATCGTCTCGCGCGCAGATTTGACGACTTCCAGCCTCCCGAACAAGCCGGTTTCCGAAAGGGCTTTAGCACCATAGACCACATACATACCCTACGGCAAATTGTACAGAAGTCCGAGGAGTACAATTTGCCACTATGTCTGGCGTATGTGGACTATGAGAAAGCCTTTGATTCCGTCGAAATTTGCGCGGTGCTGCAGTCCCTTCAGCGGTGCCAAGTTGACTCTCGGTATATCGAAGTGTTGAAGTGCTTGTACAGTAGGGCTACGATGGCTATCCGAGTACAGAACCAGAGTACGAAACCTATCCAATTGCAGAGAGGTGTAAGACAGGGTGACGTCATATCCCCGAAACTCTTCACCGCTGCATTGGAAGACGTTTTCAAGCTTCTGGACTGGAAAGGATACGGTATCAACATCAATGGCGAGTACATCACTCAGCTTCGATTTGCCGACGATATAGTCCTTATGGCAGAATCGCTGGAGGACCTAAGCACTATGCTCAATGACCGCAATAGTGTTTCCCAACGGATAGGTCTTAAGATGAACATGGACAAAACAAAGATCATGTTTAATGTCCATGTCACACCTATGCCGGTAGTTGTTGGGAACACTAAGCTCGAAGTTGTTGACGAGTATGTTTACCTGGGACAAATAGTCCGACTAGGTAAGTCCAACTTCGACCGAGAGGTCAATCGACGGATTCAAATCGGCTGGGCAGCGTTCGGGAAGCTACGACACATCTTCTCGTCAGACATACCTCAAAACCTTAAAACGAAATTGTACAACCAGTGCGTGTTGCCAGTGATGACTTACGGAACTGAGACGTGGTCCTTCACTGCTGGCCGTATGAGGAAGCTCAAGGTCGCTCAGCGAGCTATGGAGAGGGCTATGCTCGGAGTTTCTCTGCGTGATAAACTCAGAAATGAGGATATCCGCAGTAGAACCAGAGTGACCGACATAGCCCAACGGATTAGTAAGCTGAAGTGGCAATGAGCCGGCCATATAGCTCGAAGAACCGACAACCGATGGGGAAGAAAGGTTCTCGAGTGGCAGCCTCGTACCGGAAGGCGAAGTGTAGGGCGTCCCCCCACTAGATGGAGTGACGACCTGGTAAGATATGCAGGAAGTCGATGGATGCAGGTGGCTCAGGACCGTGCTTTGTGGCATTCTTTGGGGGAGGCCTATGTTCAGCAGTGGACTTGTGAAGGGCTGTAATGATGATATATGTATATATATATATATATATATATATATATATATATATATATATATATATATATATATATATATATATTAGACTTACTAAAGAAATGGCAAGTGCTTGTGCAATACGTTTTTACAATATTATCTTAGATTTCGGTAAACATAGGGTCAACTATATCGGGTGAAGTGCCCATGGCGATGTAAATTGCAGCGTCTCTTATCGTTGCACTTTATTCAGGGTACTTTTGTGCTCATTTTACATATATTTGCGGGGACGCTGCCGGTGTGGGCGTCCTCCATGGCCGCATACTAATGTACAGGGCCGCTAACGTAGACATGTAGTTGCGTATTTTGTACTAAATTACAGTACTTTCGTAGGATACTCTTTTGTAACTAATCATGTAAAAAGATAATGATACGCAGTGAAAGATGATATCTTTGTTAAAAAGGTGCACTTAAAATATACATTGCTGTACATTTTGTTCCTGCTTACTGTCGTTAAAAGCAAATGCTTTTTAATGTAAATGACCATACTATTACAACCTAACTTTAGGAAGCAAAATAAGTATTTTTAATTTTAAACGATATTTTTATTATACTCTATAACTTAATTAAATGGAAAGAAATAATTATATGATTTTTATTTTCAATGTGAAATACAGGGAATTGAATGTGTATATACAATGAATTGAAATGAAGTAGAAATAACTAAATTAAGAATGTTCCCAATAGGGCTGGCACACACGACTAAGTCTGATAAATTCGCACATACATGATGTGTACATACACACTCTTTGACGCCCTAACATAATTGCGAAGAGCCTTGCGGGAATAGCGGCACTGACAGGGCATAGCTTCGGTCACGAACAGCTCTAAACATAGAGTCTAGCCCTAAACGATGCCACCATATCCGTCGGCAGGCAACAACCAGCCATACCTCTCATTCTCCGCAGATAGTAACAAAAACAGACTTTGCTGTTTCTATGCGCTCAATTATCATCATAAGTGTGAAGCAATTGCATTTTATATTATTCCGATAAACGTTTTTTTGTTTTTAATTGTATTATTTCAAAATCCATCTATAGTCGGATAAACGTTTCGCCGTGCTTGCCTTTAGCTTTTTATACACTCTTTTATGATTTTCTTTTGTTTGGAGGCGTATGTATGTAAAACGTCTAGTAGTTAGTAGATTAATTTCCCAATATAATTTTTTGTTAATTTATTTGGAACCCTTCTCACAACTAACTTAAATATCTATTTGGACTTTTATTTCGGTCCAGATTTAAGATTGTCGTGAAGTGACAATAAAAAAAAGATTATATTATTGACAAGTAGCATAACACTACAAGATATAGGGTTCTGTGTCCACCAATTTCTCTGCAAATCATGGCGTCTACGCGGAATCCTCCCAGACTGAGACAGATCTACCGGTAGTTAAGTAACCCGGCTAAAACTATATTATGAATATATTTTGGTTCTTAAACATAGCTGATAAAAATGCTTAAAGTATATTAAGTACCTAATAAATCATGGGAGATTTTCGTCCCGAGCATTTTTTATTTTTAATTGGCCTGCATGCAATATTTCGGAGGTTGACTTTGCTGTACGCTTCATATTAATACTACCTTCACCTTACTACACCGCGCATAATACAACGTTAATAAATTTTCGAGGTAATTTTCTAATATTGAAAAATGATTGATCACTTTAGATACTAAATAAAAGGATACTCCTTCGCGTTTTGAGGTGCAAGGTGAAATTATATAAAAATGAAGTGAGGTAATAAAAGGAGTGACGTCAAAAATTTTCGGGGTAAATGACTCGAATGATTGATGTTCGTGAATCAACATTGCACTGCATCCCAAGGAACTATAAAATCTGACATCATTTTTCAGGCCCCAATACGCTCATTCGAATTCGAGTAAACATTTCATAATATTAATATTTTAGCGGGAACAAACTCATAATTATTGAACGTCAAAATATATTTTACACTTCTACTATTATTATCTCTGAAAGAGACGTATAGGTTCTATTTATCGTTATCTGCACATATATATGCGTTTAAGTAATCTGTGTAAGTTATAGCTTGCATAAATCACACTTTGAGTGACCCGGCCCATCGCTGTTTGCCGTTTTGACTCACCATTGATCTTACAATTACAAATAACGAATGACTCAATAGAAATAACTGACGACCGCACGGCTTAGTACTAAAAGTACCTGACAACTACGCGCGGGTCCCAGGTTCAAAACCTAATCTGGTTGTGTTGTGATTGTCCTATTGCCTCTGCCACTATCCTAAACTACTAACGGGTAAATATAGGTTAGTAAGGAGATGTAGTTGACATTCCGAAAGTGGTTTTTTCACGAGGTGTAATGAACCAGGATGTTACGTCATCATCAATACCACCAATATATCTTATTATACTTATTTTTTTAAATGCAGTAGGATTTTCTAGAAGTGGAGTATTTACTTAACTGTAGCGTAAGATTTTGGAGGCCATTAAACCCTTGTTTTATGTCAGACTCGAACACGCACTCCCGCAGCCACGCAACTGAAGCAACCCAACGCTTAACCTATATGCTATTGATCAGTATTTGTATTTTAATATATAATTATTTACGTCAATTAGTATAGGTAGTAGCATTTTAATTTTTTTACGTTTACATATTTATTGAAAAAATAAATCACATCATTTGTATTAATATAGCGAAATTGCTTTGCTTTTATTTCAATATAATTAATTATAAAAAAAGAAATAACCTAAAATATAAATGTGAAAGGGATTTAAGTTCCGACGTTCGGGTTGTTTTATTCGTCGATAAAAGAAATGGGGGTGAATGGGCACCATAGTAGTTGCTTAAATCATAGGATCTATAGGAATGTACAGTGTTCTTGGAATTGTTGTGGAGCTCGGTGCCCGTTTCATACTAAAAAAGTGTTATCATTTTATTAACTTAAACAAAAACATGTCTTACAATATTTTTTTCTTGCATTTACTCTTAACTGTTATCTATTTTAATTTAAGCTATAAAAATTAAATATCACCTATCAACACCGATCAATAGTTATTATACTTTTACTTTAAATACGTTTAATTTATGTACCTTGAATGCAAATTCCAAGTTTCTAACTAACCTTGAAGTCGCTTAGGTTTTAATAGGTTAGCCAGTGCATCTGTTAGTGAGTTATAAAAATGCAACTTGTATAACTTAATAAATCGAAAACTATAGTAGGTTCATTCATTCACAGGTTTATTGCAGTTTGCTTGTGTACAATATTTTGCAGCTTCCTCGCCGAGCGCGTGGAAATTGTGCACCAGTCAATGCAGCCGACAAAACACTAAAAATTGAGGCAGATTTTTTGAAATTATGTTTTTTTCAAATTATATTATTAAAGGCTAATTACTCATTAAAGATTTGTACAGTATTGCTACTTATTGATAAATGATATATGTAAGTATAAACGTTGGTGCGTCGGACAGTGATCATGTTACTTCCGAACGACTTACCGATTGAGGTTCTATTCTCAATGGTGGTATGGACGATGGTTCACACCTATGCTAAGATCCGATAGTTTTTTTTTAATCTTTACCACCACACTAGAATTTTCTCCTATATGATGGAGGCAGTTTACATGTGCATAAATTTCACAAGGACAAACATCCAGATCTGGAACAATTATTTGTAAACAAATAATTGTTTGTTGTTGTATACAAATAATTGATCCGTGCGGGATTCGATCCCGCGGCCCTCAGTGCTGCAACACATTGCTAAACCACTGCGCCACGGGACCGTCTAATTTGACGCTGTTATCTAATTATTTAATAGTATTCTACATTTTTAGACCAAAATTACCCATTTTCACAATATAAAATGCTGATTTTGTGCAAAAAAAAAATACCACAAAATCCGGACCCGATAAACGGTTTTTAACGTGGTAGCCATACTGCAGCTGTATTACTGGTATAGGAATGGGTCGGCTCGACTGGGGAAGGACCACGCTCTCACAGAATACCAGCGTAAAATAGCAGCTTAACGCTGCTTTGTTTCGTATGGTGAGTGTAGAGAACCGGAAACCCTTTTTACTGGAAACGAGGCATTCTACCTTAGTCCTCACGGGTGCCAACGCATCTGCATTTTAATTCATAATCGAGGATAGATGTAGATGTCTATGGGCCACACCAACTACTTACCTTCAAGTGGACTGTCTGCTCGTTTGTCATCCTAATCTTATAAAAAAAACGGTGCTATGGTTGAGTATAATTTTAATAATTTTATATTTATCTATCGGAAAGGGCGGAATAATTTCTGCCGGCCCAGATCATTAATTATAATATCCTAAATACTAATACTAATGACAGTCAAAGTAAGTCAAATGACAATGAAAATATTCAGTTTATTTTCAAGATATATATAATAGTACTGATAAAGTATTGGATACCTACAAGGTAGAATACAAATTCGAAGAGAAAAATGCGAGGCATTATTTATTTTAATCAGCAAATAACTCTCTTTCCATTTTAATTAGGTGCGTAAAACATGTATCTGCTATTATTATATCTCTGTTATCTGTATTTGCACTTAAATTATCTCTTATTTTTTATTGGAATAGTTTGTTATTCAATATTATTTTTATTATTGCTTGATTTTGGAGTTATTTTTAAAATACAAACAATTTTATTTGTAAATTATTATAGTGGTTAGGATCAACTCTCTTCCACAAATAGCACACAGTCAATATAATGGTTAATGGTTCCTGTGGCTCATGTACGTTTACATTAATTCTGGTGCGCTGTAACCATCGAAGAATATTAAATATGTTTACATTAACTTTGTCTAAGTTTTTATTGCCTGTTCTTAAAATAATTAGGAAATCCGAAATTATTTTTGTCACGAATTTTTTTAAGTAACGGTGAAAAACAAGCGCACAGAACACCTGATGGTAAGTAGATGCCGTGACACATATATGACAGCCCCTACATCCATTCCTGATAAAGAATCCAATTACAGATGCATTTTCATTTCTGATAATTAATGTTCAGCCTCGTTTCCAGTAAAAGTGTCTCCGATTTTCGATGGCCACTATATCATATACAGCAGCTTTATTATGTTATTTCACATTAGTATTCTGTCTGAGCGTAGCTCGCCCTCGGTCATGCCGACTAACACTTGTTGCAGCCAAAATGCTGGTGCCCGTCTATTGGGTCAATTTTCCTGTATCGCCTGTTACAGCACCCACGGGATCCTACACGTAACATAATATAACGTAATATATAACTATTATTATTGTTACTAAGAAATTAATGATATTTGCTCGATACTCTAAAACAACAACAACCTTTGAACAATCCGTATTAATCTACTAACAGACAATAATCAATTATCGAAACTTGATTAATAGTCTTTTCTACTAAATCGACATTCTGTCATTTCTCTTCCCTTAATCGATTACTTCAATTATGATCCCTAGGGGGTCCAGTGGAGCAAGGCAAGTATGTGAAAGCATTTATCAATAAATCTTTGTATTTTTGTACGTTAAGAAAACGATTTGGTAATAGTAAGAAATCAGTGAAATAGTACATTTTAAATAACACGTGTAATATAAATCATATGCAATATTCAAACTTTGAACACGTAAGACGATTTATCTTTATATATACAAATTACGTGTCACGTTGTTTGTCCGCGATGAACTCCTAAACTACTGAACTGATTTCAATGAAATGTTTCACAATGTGTGCAGTTTAGTCCAACTTGAGAGATAGGATAGTTTTTATCCTGATAAGTGACTCTCAATTTTTTTTATTGTGAATTTAATGATTTTTTTAGGATTTTGGTCATCGGAAAGGGCAGAACAACGTCTGCCTGGTCATCTAGTATATATATATATATATATATATATATATATATATATATATATATAATTGCTGGTGCGTCTGTTAGTGATCGTATAACTTCTGAACAACTTGAACGATTAGGGTTATAATCTCACAACATATTTATATTGTCAAGACGATGGTCCATAGCTATGCTAGGATCCGAGAGGTGGCGCTGTATTCATATTATTACATATGTTATTAAAAAAAATATATATTAATGACCAAAATTACTCATATTGACAATATATAATATTGGTCTGTGCCAAAATAAAAAATCACAAAATCTGTTCCCGATTTCTTAGGACATAAGAAATCACGAGTGAAACTCATCTCACCACCTAACGGAAAGGGCAGAACAATGTCTGCCGAGCCAGCGAGTTTAATTTTAAAATTCAAGCACGACAGCTTGTTTAATAAATATACGAAGTATTAGCTTTACTATTACTAATAAGGTAAAATCTCATGCATTCTGGTGTTTAGAATACGTGCAATAAATATCGTTAACAAATTTCAATTTATTCTCTTCACAAATACGCTGCCACAATCAGCTTTAATTGCCGCTACTTTTACGTAAATATCATGGGCGTTTTGAGTGGTTATTCTGTATTTTTTTTAAGACGGCACCCTCATCATTGTACAAAGAAAAGATTGAGTCATCATAACAAATGCGCACCATCTCTTTGCCGAGGGCAGAGAACTCTTTACAATCGGCCTGTTCTTATCTGTGACGGCTGCGATCAATGTGGCCCGAATTCTTCGTGCTCCGGAGTGCGGATGACGAAACGATAGTGGTTTTAGTCTTTTACTTCGCTGTCCCTTTGTTGACTTGTCGAGTTCTGTTCGAACGGCTTTTTGTAAACGTCCGTCGACCACGTTTGTAAAGCTTAACTCTACCTTCATAAATCTTATCTAATATATCTCATCAAGAGAGAGTTAAACTGTATTCGCTAGTGTATAGTCAACTAGTGACTCTTGTTCAATAATAAAAAAAATATTAAAATATAGGCGTATTTTTAGAATTATTAAAATATAGTCCACCTGATGGTAAGTGGTTGCTGTGGTCCATAGACATCTACATCTATTCTCGTTTGCGAATCAAAATGCAGATGCGTTGTCACCCATGAGGACTAAGATGGAATGCCTCGTTTCCAGTAAAAAGGGTTTCCGGTTCTCTACACTCACCATACGAAACTCAGCAGCATTAAGCTGCTATTTTACGCTGGTATTCTATGAGAGCGTGATCCTTCCCCGGTCGAGCCGACCCATTCGTGCTACAACTATAATACTAATATGGATGTAGCATTGCTCTACCACGTTAAAAAACACCGTTTTCTTTTTAAGTTGATACACTCAAGATTTTAATAATATCTATGGATTTTAACTGCCCCGTTGGTCTACTTTAGTAGCATAGAACGCGACTGTTAATCATGAAGTCCCAGCTTCTAATCCTGGGTAGAGTCAAAATTAGTTAATGGTTTTCTTAATTCTACTATGCCTATAACCTTCGCAGAAGTACAAGCAAATAAGTTGACAAAGGTTTAGCACAATTTGATGAACGGTATGGCAGCGCATAAAAGACGAACAAACAAAAATTAATTTCTATATATTAGATAACTCTAAATGTTAAAATAGAGATATTACAAAGTAGGTGGAAAAACAGTTTTTTTTTTATAGGATAGGAGATTTTAGAGGATAGGAAGGGTGACAAACGAGCACACAGTCCACCTGATGGTAAGTGGTTGCTGCGGCCCATAGACATCTACATCTAAAATGTAGATGCGTTATCACCCGTGAGGACCAAGATAGAATGCCTCATTTCCAGTAAAAAGGGCCTCTGGCCACCTGCACTCACCAAGCGAAACGCAGAGGTAAACCTCTACTTCACGCTGGTTTTCTGTGAGGTCGTGGTACCACCCCGGTTCGAGCCGGCCCATCCGTGCGACAGCAAAAGCTGCCGAGTGGGTCTACCACTGTTGTTTTATAGACTTAAATAAAGTAGAGAAGATATCACAAGAAATAACAAAGTCTTTTGAAATAATTTGAAGGTTCTACTTAGCTTTTGTTACAACAATTCACCAAGTTTAAAGTAAAGTTATTTACCTTAATGTTACTTTTAACTTTAACTTTTATGTAAACTGTAAAATTCAAAGTGTAGAAAAATTTACAAAGAAAATATTAGAAATTATCTAAATGTTATTTTGGATTATAGTGATTTTAGTAGGATTGGAGTGTCTCACCAACCACTTGGTTTATTTTTATTTAAATTATTTAACTGTTCAAATGTGATTACATGTTTACAACATGTAAAATAGAATTATCATGACCGCGAATTGGCGGTGTAAGAATTTTACTACCCTATGTTGTCCCGTGGGTGTCGTAAAAGACGACAGAGTTATACAAACGTGGTGATGGACAGCAGTAAAGTAAAGTAAAGTAAAAATGCAGCCTATTTACGTCCCACTGCTGGGCACAGGCCTCCTCTCATTTCTGAGGGGGTATTAGGACAAGGAAATGTTCGCCGCGCTGCCCTAATGCGTGTTGGCGAACTTCACATTTTTTTTATAGGATAAGGGTGACAAACGAGCACACAGTCCACCTGATGGTAAGTGGTTGCTGCGGCCCATAGACATCTCCATCTATCCTCTATTACAAATCAAAATGTAGATGCGTTGTCATCCGCAAAATCTCTGTCAGAAGTGGGATGTCTTCGAAATATTTTTTTTCTTATTTCTCCGACATGCAGGTTTCCTCACGATGTTTTCCTTCACCGTCGAGCACGTGGTAAAGCAGCAGTATCGTTGTATAAATAAAAAATGTGGTTACTATCCCGCCTGCCAAGTGTGGGAACTGTAGGCAATCTTAGGGGAGGCCTATGATCAGGAGTGGACGTTGACAGAACAACAAATGAAAATAGAAATAGTTTAAGCATGTTATAAAACGTACGTTTTAAATACGTAAAATGATTTTATAAGAAGTGCATAAGGGTTGCAGAAAAATTTACAAAGAATAGTGTATATATAATAGGTATAAATAAGGTAGTAAGGTAATATAATAGGTATATATATAGGTATATATAATAGGGTGCATTTTGTTATTCTGTCGGTCAATAGAGTCACACATTTGTTGAATGGCCCGCTCTTGGGCTGCATTTTTAGAATTATTAATTTCGGTCGTGTTCTTGCCTTTCGTTGAAGCGGCTGATTTTCTGGGCCCGCCATAAATTAAACATTTAACGTTTCAGCTCATTTATTGTGGTTTTAAAGGTTAATAGTCCAATCAGTTTTTTAATTGAAATAGATAAAATTACATTTCAGTGGCAGCCTAATTTTTATGAAATCGTTGTTTGTATACTTAATAATGTATAGATTTGTTTTTGGTTATAAATTCATTATTCAATAAAAAGTTTACACACTTATTAAAATGTGCGTTATCTAATTAATAGTAAGTTAAATTTCGTTACAAGAATACAACATGGATTTGTATGATTGTATGCGTGGATGTATCTATTTATGAATTAATTAGTTATTTACATCACCGGCTAAAATTCCCAAACGAACTACGTAAATTTACACCAATCTCTATATAATTTATTCGTTTAATAACTTATTACCGCCTATCAAGTCTATGGTTGAACTTAGGCCCATAGATTGCAACTCAGTATAATATATACCTATATTATTATTTATTATTTAACATCTGACGAACGCATTTTAGAGGTGATAGTGGTGGGTACTACGTCGAATATTCTGGGTGTAAGTCTCAGCCGGGGCAAGCCTTATTTTTAATTTTAGATTCAGTGTGTTTTTTTTAATTTAAGCAAAGGTGACAAATGAGCACAGTCCGCCTGCGGGCAGTGGATGCTATATCTCATAGATACATACATCTTTTCTCGATTAATAAACAAAATGTAGACGCTTTGTCACCTCTGAGGATTAAACAGATTGTCGTTTTAACAGTGGTAGAGCCACGCGACAGCTTTAGCTGTCGCACGGATGGGCCGGCTCGAACCGGGGTGGTGCCACGACCTCACAGAATACCAGCGTGAAGTAGAGGTTTACCTCTGCGTTTCCCTTGGTGAGTGCAGGTGGCCGGAGGCCCTTTTTACTGGAAATGAGGCATTCCATCTTAGTCCTCACGGGTGACAACGCATCTGCATTTTGATTCGCAAACGAGGAAAGATGTAGATGTCTATGGGCCGCAGCAACCACTTACCATCAGGTAGACTGTGTGCTCGTTTGTCACCCTTATCCTATAAAAAAAAATGAAAAGAGCCTCCGGGTACGGAATGGTCGACGCTATAGTTGAATTAACATCACATATTCTCTCTTAAACAAATTTTATCATTGTATAAAGTACATATTTCTATTGTTTCCCCATCTGTTTGAGTTCTATGAAAGCAAATAAACACCCATTGTATTAATTTAGTAACTAATACAGAATTTTTTTTTACAGGTTGCGGTGACGATCCTTGATAAAAACGATAGCCCCCCGGAGTTTAAAAACATACCGCCGGCGTACTTGGCATCAGAGGACCTTGCACCAGGCCAAAAGATTGCGACGATAGTGACCGAAGACCCAGACACAATCGGCAGTATTACGTATAGCATACAGTCAGATGAACTGACGCCTTTTGCACTTGACGCAAACACTGGTGTACTAACCCTTAAGGAGCCTCTGGACCGAGAAACAGTATCAGAATATCAAGTCGTAGTGAGAGCCGATGATGGAATGCAGTTCACGGACGTAATAGTCGTTGTTGAGGTACGAATAAAATTATTTTTATGGCTTTATCTACGTTCTTAAGTATTTATTTCGCTTAACATCCAATGATAACAAATAGTACGATTAATTCGAAGTGCGTTCGCTTTATCTCCGTCCGTGAGCGGATTTTAAATATTTTACAATATGCAGTCTTGGTCGTCGGTCGTTAATACGGTGCCGCTGGCAGAATCAGCCGCCGCTTTACTAACAAGTGCTTCGATGTTTATCATTAAAACTAGGCATAATCTTTAATTAGACATTCAGCGATATTTACTTTCTAATAACCTTTGTACAATGTAAATGAACCCATTGATGAGCCTTATGCTAATAACTAAATAATTTAAACAGTTTTACATTTTAATGAGACATATAATGTTAATGATAATAAATAAGAAATAATTAACACATCATATTATAGTCGACCAGTTGAAATGGGTAGTAAATATAATAACCTTAATAATATTCACATGAAATTGATAAAATTTATAGCTATACGAGTACAGAACCAGAGTATAAAACCCATCCAACTGCAATTTTAAGACATTCGATAGAGTGACGTTATATCCCCGAAAGTATTGCATGAAAAAGGATAAGGAATGCTACTGCACTGGAAAGGATACGATATTAACATCAATGGCGAGTACATCACTCACCTTTGATTTGCCGACGATATAGTCTTTATGGCAAAATCACTGGAACACCTAAGTACTATGCTCAATGACTTAAATAGTGTCTCCCAACAGATAGGTCTTAAGATAAACATGGACAAAACAAAGGTCATGTGTAACATACATGTCACACCTATGGCGGATGTTGTAGGGGGTACTATGCTCGAAGTTGTTGACTAGTATGACGAGTATCAAAATGCTACGGAAAGGGCTATGCCCAGGGTTTCTCTGCGTGATAAACTTAGTAATGAGGATATCCGCAGTAGAACCAGAGTAACCCACATAGCCCGACGGATTAGTAAGCTGAAGTGGAAATGGGTCGGTCAAATAGCTCGAAGAACCGACAACCGATGGGGTAGAAAGATTCTCGAGTGGCAACCTCGTACAAGTAGACATGCAGGAAGTCGATGGATGAAGGCGGCTCAGGATCGTGCTTTGTGGCATTCCTTGGGGGAAGCCTTTTTTCAGCAGTGAGGTTGTGAACGGCTGTAATAATGATGATGATGAATATCACGTAAAATATCAAATAAATAAATAATATCACATATAATATTTTAATCATTATATCAAAGAGGAAACATTCAATTTACTTTGTATTCATATATGTACGCATATTTCGAATTATGACTGATTTAACACTAGTCATTTTATTTTTACCATTTGGCCTTTGTCTGTTTAGTGAATTAAAATAAATAAATAAATAAGTTGGTTGTTGCTTCTAGCAGAAATAAAAACATCTGATTTATTTCTGTAGTATCGATTTAAAAAGAATAGGTCTATAATTTAGAATGTAACAAATGCTGGAAATATACCCATAACAAATTAATATACATTTTATGAACAATAATTGTAAAATTTTTAGTGAGTAGCAAATGTGAATGTCTTAAAATTGTGTTAATCCGGTAAATATAACAAAGAGAAAGTATATAATATTGTGCCGAAGTGTGAATTTCGAACTTTAATTTAAAATTGGAATTAAAATTTCAGGTAACTGACACAAACGACAATCCTCCTGTGTTCAAAGAAAATGCTTACTCTTTCGATATACTCGAGAACGCTGCAAGAGGTTCTGTGGTCGGAACGGTCGCTGCAACCGATTTGGATTCGGGGTCAAATGCTCAATTAACTTATACTGTGGTCTCCGATTGGGCTAACGACGTGTTCTCATTGAATCCGCAAACTGGCGTGTTTACTTTGACCGCTCGACTCGATTATGAAGAGGTAGGCATTTACTGATAACTTAAATTTAATATACTAGTGATTATAAACATTTAACAGCTAAGTTGAGCTCTTAAATGTTTAGAAAAGCTGTATTAGCTGTTATATTATGTTATCTTATATTATTATTACAAACATATTGGTACAATGGTTTAATTGTATTGCAAATTTCCTGTGAATCTATTTTCGTAAAATATTTACATACGATGTACATTTTATTTATATTTATGGTTTATCCATTTTAATACCGGCTCGACACATTTTATAATAAAAAGACATTTCATTGAAGCCGCTCATATATATTTATTATCTAGACCTTGGCATATTGGATCGGGCGCTGAACGTTATATGCTGGGCGAATTTACAAATAAATTATTTATGGGAACAGGCTCATCACTGCTAATGTAAGCTAGGTTTCCTTGTTTTACTCCACTTGAAATTATTTTGCTTATGTATCATTATACAAGATTAACATAAGGTATTATATTGTTCTAGAGCTACGAGGTGATTTAATACGTTCGTTTTTATTTGAGTAATAATCATGCGTAATTATCAGAAATGCTTGCAATGCTTAAATTTTTACTAATCTTATTAATATTTAATAGTTAAATAAATATGTTTTCTCGGCTTTGTCGCTCGTTTAACTCCACCCCGGAAACACGTGTAGGGAATTAATAATATTCAAATTTTCAATTTTTATTAAATATTATCCCCACACTAGGATTTTCTCATGTATCGTGGAGGTAGTTTACAAACACAAATTGCATAAGGACAAACATCTAGACCCGGAACAATTATTTGTAGGCCATACAAATACTTGTTCAATGCGGGATTCGAACCCAGTGCAGCAACTCATTGCTAAGCGACTGCGCCACGGAGCCGTCATTCTTGTGCTGTTACACACTAATCTACTGTATCAATATTCGTCGTCATTATGACACATGTCAAGATCTCGCGATATGTACGAGTACAAGTACCGACTTAGCTAGGGAACCAAAAATGTTACGTTTATGTCGTTATCTTTGTTAAGAGCGTAAGAGCCCTAAAGTCCAAATCACCAAAGTTAAATAAAAATAATAATATAAACAGATATATTATATCCATTAATACACTGACATAATATATCGTCAGTGTTTTAGTATTTCTATGAGGGCTTTCTTTTGTTTCTCTAAAAAAAGCAAGAAAATTTGAATAATCGCTCTTAAAAGGCTCAGATCATCTCTAATGAATATTATAGACGCCGCAAAACAACTCGTTTTATTTCCCTCTCTTTTGATGTTCATACAATTTCTCTTCTCCATTATGAATAAAGCGACCTTCAATGAGTGAATATAGGCATTGGACGAATATCGCCGTGTGTTCATCCCGCACAGACTTGCATTAAAACCCCGCTTAAGGGCAACATCGTCCTTCGTTTCTGAATTGCGCATCTTACCTACAACATGTAATATTTTACACGACTTGTAATAAATTTTACTTATCCTTATCTTATTTTTACGCCCAAAAGGCATTCTGGTAAGTGACTCGAATTATTTTTTAAAAGCACCGTAATTGTGCGCTTGTCCTTGGCTCTCTCTTTCTTCACGAATTAACATAATCTTTAATATGTATCTTAAATACATTGTTGCCAATTCTGGCTGAAAAAACATGCATTGTACAGAAAAATCGCACCTTTATACAAATTACGAATTAAAAAATCGAATTAAAAGAGACGATAACGTTTATGGCAGCGGATGTGACCTAGTTTAACATAATTTTAATTTCAAACTAAATTTTCTACTTTATTCGAAAAATGTATTTATCATTTACCTTGGGAATAACGTCTCTGTACGTATATTCTAACAATGTAAATATACAAACGGGTACAGCACTATAGTTACCTATATTTTGTATATAAAACATATCATACGGCTTAATTTTAAACGCGATAGCCCATTGAGTAACAAACACTTTGATTCTACTAATAATAAAAAAAAATCATTCTTCTATTAGTAATTTTAATAAATTTGCAATCTCTTTAACGGTCATTGACCCGATATGATAAAATTTTACCCGATATTGTATTACGGTGTGATAAACGTACGTCCATAAATTTAAAACAATTTACATAATGTTAATTTTCTTTTTATCAATAGAGAGGCTCATAAAATTGGATGTCCGTGCTGTCATTATGATTCTACTTTAAAATATTCCAAGTGACGTGTCGAAAACGAACAAAATTATGGTTTGTTACATGAACGTAAAATAATACTAAATTAATATATAGATTGAATATGCAATTTTATTAATATTTAACCGCATATATCTGACTATTTTGTGACAGATTTGAATTTAAATTAAAAATACATCCATATTAGTAAATATTCCTACAAATAATGTTTAAAAAGTTTGACAAAGTACTCAAAATGATTTACTCGTAACATTTTATAAGTTCTTTAATATAGGTAACATTTAAGAAAAAATTAAAAGGAATTAAGCATCGATTGAACAGCTTCGCGGTCAACGGCCTCGTCTAGATCTAAGTTGAGATAATTGTATCAACCTCAATGTATACAAGCACACGGTGGAAACAAGAAGTGGACGAAAGCTGTCTGAAAGTAAAACCCACCGCTTCGGCCTATTCATTATATGTACATACGCCCATGCTCATACGTAGGACATCAATATCATTTATCGAATAAATTAGGGGACCTTCAGTATGGAACATTCATCGTATTCTGGCATGAATTGTTATTGTAAACGATTAGTTTGTATGTTACGTTGTTATATAATCATACCACTGCGTTTTGATGTCTATTCAAAATTTGTTTAAGTATAACACCATGACATTGATTAAATTACAAATTTTTTAATTTGTAATAACATAACCTCTAAATCTAATCCAGAGGATAGGCAAAGAATACAAACTTCCATATGGCATGACTGTGGCACATTTCTAAATTAACTTCTTAATTTATAAAGAAAACGTGAAAACGTATCCTCGTTTCGCGAAAACTATCCTTCTAATATAGAAAGGTGAAAGTGATGATGATGTCAGATGTTTGTATCTTTACTCTTACACTTAAGCACTGTGATTTGAGGGTATGCGACAGGTATTATAATTTTGATAGAAAACGCCTATCAGTTGATTTTTTTAATGAAATATATGCGTATAGAACTTTTACGCTATTGCATTTAGAGTTATTTTTAGTAGAACAGAACAGAACAGAACATAGATATGTTATGCGTAAAAATATTTTACGGAGCCTTCGTCTTTGCTTGACCAATAGTCATTATTTAAGTTTCACGTACGTCTTGAGGCTTGACTAACGAGTTATTGCTGTAGCTTGTACCGTAACCAGCTTATTGTAATACTCATCAATACGTCTATAAAATAACAACAAGTCGTTAAATTCCCCATGCCCGTGAATCATCATACAGTTTATGTAGTTTATGCGCTAGCAAAATGTGAGATTTCTATGCAATTTAACAGAGAATTGGCCTCTTATAATAATAAAATAAGAACACGGTCTACAATACTGTATGGTAGTATTTAATAGATTTCTGTTTATGTTAGGTAGTTAGTGGAATGGTTGAAAGTGTCTCATCTGTAATAAAAGTTTTTTTAATAACTCGTCTGTTCGTTGGTGAACGCGACGTAGTGGTCGTTTTCCCGACTCATCAAGTCAGCCAACTCTGCTAATTAGTAAAAACAATTCGCTGTACACTCGTTGTCTCGACCGCCCGCCAATTCCGTGTACCTCGCTAGAGAGCTGCTAATTTCATCCCGTATAGTTTTTTCGCGTCGCGCATCATATTCGGCATTTGCCCACTCGATCCGCCATTGAAATTAAGGCCCGAACAATGTCAGACAAAGCGACCGTCTGCAAAACATTCATGGGCTGGATTCCACGACCACAGTCTGTTTTTTTTTCAAATAGACATCTCGCTTCACGATCCACGAATGAGAGCTTGTCATAGCTGGGAGGCTTTGGTGACCAATTATATGGAAAATCTGAATGCAGAGCAGATTTTAAAATCATGATGAAATGAATTTTATTTCGGTTTGAAGTCCATCTATTTTTTTATGTTTCGTCTACGAGATCAACGAACAGCCCAAACCGCTAGATGTAGAAATCTAAAATTTTGACAGTGGCTGCCTGTCTTATACCGTAGGTATCCATTAAGATTTTGGAAATTTTAATCCCTAAGCGGATAAGATAGGGTGTTGGAGTTTGTATGAAACTACTTCATATATGGCAAAGCCATGCTGCAGCTACATTATGATTATAGCACGAATGGGTGGGTTCGACCGGGGAAGGACCACGCTTTTACAGAATACCAGCGTAAAATAACAGCTTAATGCTGCTGTGTTGCGTATGGTGACTGTTGAGATCTGGAAACACTTTTTTACTGGAAACGAGGCATTCTATATTTTACTCAGGGGTGACAACACTTTGACCCATTTTGATTCTTAATCGAGGATAAATGTATTTGTATATGGACAACAATATATGCCTCATCTGTCAACGTCTGGACTGTGTGTTTATTTCTCACCCTTAATCTTAAAAAAAAACTTCCCTTATTTCGCAAGTCATGCAGCTAAAATCTATATTTATCTGTTAATCTGAACGATGACTTTATATTTTGTTATTTAAATTGTAATTTTAAATTTCAGACCCAACACTACATATTGGTTGCGCAAGCGCAGGATAGTGGTCATCCATCCCTTTCTGGCACTGTTACTGTTTATATAAATGTAGTAGATTTAAACGACAATGCGCCAATATTTGATCCAATGAGTTTTTCAAACGAAATTTTAGAAGATGTTCCTGTAGATACTTCGGTTGTAACCGTAAGTGCTACAGATATGGATTCAGGTAACTTTTTTGGATTATATACAGTATATGTTATATTTGATTTATATAATGAAAGAAATGTTAATAGCTTTAATTCGTCTATATTGCATTACACCATTGGAATTGAACTTGTAAGTAAGGTTAAATAGAGATATTTAGTAAGTCAATTTTAGTAGTCTTGACTTCTTTTCACGAGTTTTTATAATAAATTCCAGGATATAATGGCAAAATAACGTACAGCATTACATCTGGTGATGATGAACAAGATTTTCAAATCTCATCAAATGGGACAATACGGACAATTAAATCATTGGACAGAGAAAAAATACCAATTTATAATTTAATTGTAACTGCGAAAGATTTGGCAAAGTCACCGGAGCCGCAGTTGTCTTCTACAGTGCAGGTAAATAACCTCACTATTACATGTTCCGAAGGACCGCTTTAGTCGTTATATTCCGAAGCTTGATTATATATTTATTTTAACAAGTTTGTGTTACCTTTCGCTTAACTCTACTAAAATTGTTAATACTCAATACTTTTACTGAGAACATTGTGTGAAACTTTGAACGTTATAATTTTATACCTTTTATTTTTATAAGTAGCATATATTTGTAATAATATGCTTTGTTTGTTGTAACATTTCTATTATATTTTAATGTGTATATATATAGTTTTTTTCCCTTTATGGCCCCGTTTTCATAACAAAACTTAAACCAGCTTATAATATCGTTAGAAAAAATATTTTCGGTAATATTTCTTTAAAACTTCTTTAAAACGTGTTTTATTCATCATCTCTCTTTATATTTAACATGGTATCTTAAACATGTTCTGTTTTAAGGTAACAATACAACTAAAGGACGTTAATGACATGGCCCCAGAATTTGTAACTCCTAACATAACATTTGTTTCTGAGAATATTCCTCTAAATACAGTTATAATGACAGTCAAAGCAATCGATAAAGATGAAGGTAGAAATGGATACATTGAGTATTTTATGGAACCGGATCCTGAAGTCAACGGTTATTTTTCCCTTGGAAATGTTGATGGGATTTTGCGCGCTACTGGAAAACTTGACAGAGAGTTAAAATCGAGCTACATGATATTTGTCACAGCTAAAGATAGAGGAGATCCTCCAAACTTTACAAAAACTAAGATAGTTATTCAAATTTTGGATGAAAACGATAATAGCCCTGTGTTTGATCCTAAACAGTATAGTGCTTCAGTTCCAGAGAATGCCAGTATTGGAGCAAGTGTTTTACAAGTTAGTATAAGATTTTATTTGTGTGATTCATCATGGCGAAATATATTTTACAATTTTTTTTAATAGGTTTCAGCTACAGATGTGGACCAGGGAATAAATGGACGAGTGAGATATTCGATTGCATCAGGAGATGAGAACCGTGATTTCAGTATAAGTGAAGACACTGGAATCGTAAGAGTGGCTAAGAACCTCAATTATGAACGAAAGTCCCGTTATTTACTCACAATCAGAAGCGAAGACTGTGCTAAGGATGATATTAGATTTGACACGGCTGAATTATCTATATCAATTCAAGACATCAATGACAACCCACCTACATTTCTAGACTCACCTTATTTAGCATATGTAATGGAAAATGTTATACCTCCTAATGGCTATATTATTACTGTTCGAGCTTATGACGCTGATTCACCGCCATTTAACAATCAAGTACGTTATTTTATTAAAGAGGGTGATGCTGATTTGTTCAAAATAAATGCTTCGTCTGGACAAATTTCACTACTACGGACATTAGATCGGGAAAATCAGGATGAATATATATTATCCCTTGTAGCTATGGACACAGGTATAATATTAATTTATTTTAATATTGTAGTTATAAATAAACTGAGTAATTTATTCTATTACATATATTAAAGATATTACTGTCATTAATATTTTTTAACTATTTTACAGGATCACCACCGCTAACAGGTTCTGGTACCGTTAAAATCATGGTACAAGACGTTAATGATAATAGTCCAAATTTTGAAAGACAAAGCTATAAGACGATTGTTAAAGAAAACTTGCCAGAGGGTACTATAATCTTAAGGCCAAAAGCTATTGACAAAGACATTGGCAATAATGCTAAAATCCGCTATAGCCTGCTTGGTGAAAAATCTGAAAGGTTTGTTATAAATACAACAACAGGAGTGATTTCAACAAACACATCATTGGACAGAGAAGAATGGGATGTTTACTATCTTATTATTATGGCTCAAGACTCTTCTACTACCGATCCACGGACAGCAACCGCGAATGTTACAATTATAGTTGAGGATGAAAATGATAATACCCCAACATTTCCGCAGTCAATTTATGAAACTTACATTTCGGATCGTACTGTTCCGGGAGACTTTATATTTGGAATAAAAGCAAAAGACAGTGACGTTGGATTGAATAAAAAGATTTTATATGATTTAAAAGGTGAACACCAAGATTTTTTTAGTATCAATAAAGACAGTGGTGTAATAAAAGCTAAAGAGAGTTTGATAAAGTTTAAAGACAGTAATAAATCATCATATAATTTAATAATTATAGCTACTGACTGTGGTACTTTACCAAGACAAAGTACAGCTGAGTTAATACTTATTCCAAAATCGGTTAAGAATTTTCCAAAATTTACTGTTACAAATAAACTAACATTTACTTTTTCCGAAGATACCCCTGAAGGTGTTTTAGTAACAAGGTTATCGGCTATGTCACCTAAAAAAGGTCCAAGTAGCTTGTTACAATATGGTATAGCAGGAGGTAACGTAGGTGATGCATTAAGAGTAGAACCAATAAGTGGTGAAGTCTTTATAACTGGTAAAGGACTTGATTTCGAAACTATGCCTCTGTATGAAGTATGGTTTGAAGTTAGAGATTCAGATAATCCTCCGTTGAAATCATTTATTGAAATAGAAATAAAAGTTACAGATGCCAATGACAATGCACCTATTATAGAAACTTTATTATATAATGCTACAGTACCAGAAGAAGAATCTCCCCCACAGTTAGTAGTTAAAATTGAAGCACACGATGAAGACTCCAATGAGAATGGAAGAATTTCCTACAGGCTTGTTAATGATTATGAAGAGACATTTAGAATTGAAGAAGATAGTGGTGAAATTACTACTAATATAGCATTGGATAGGGAATCTATACCTTTTTATGAAATATTAGTAGAAGCTTTTGATCACGGAGCCCCTCAATTAATTGGAACATCTACGGTACTGGTTACAGTATTGGATAAAAATGACAATCCGCCGAGGTTTACACGGTTGTTTAGTGTTAATGTTACTGAAAATGCTGATATAGGTTCATTCGTTATACGAGTTACAAGTTCAGATCTCGATACGGGACCAAATGCAAACGCCACTTACAGCTTTGTTGAAAATGCAGGTGAAAAATTTTTAATTGATCCAATCAGTGGAAACGTAACTGTTGCGGGACACTTGGATAGAGAATTACAGGATGAGTATAACCTGAAAGTTGCTGCGATTGATGGTGCTTGGAGATCAGAGACTCCTCTAACAATCACTATCCAAGATCAGAACGATAACGCACCGGAATTTGAATATTCATTTTACAGCTTCAATTTTCCAGAGTTACAGAAAAAGAATAGTTTTGTCGGTCAAGTTATTGCTACTGATAAAGATAAACAGGGTCCTAACTCCATTATATCATATTCATTACAACAAACATCTGATTTATTCACAATTGATCCAGCCACAGGTGAAATTTTAAGTAAATTTACAATGAAATATAAAAGAACGTTAAATAATATGTCCCCTGAAAATACCTACTCTGTTATTGTTGTTGCAACTGATAATGGGAAACCACCAATGTCTTCCGAATGTTTGGTAACAATCAATGTCGTAGATGCCAATAATAATAAGCCGAAATTTAAAGACCATGAAAAATTTGTACCTGTACCTCAAGACGCAATTCTTGGAGAAAAAGTGGTTAAATTGACAGCAGAAGATAACATGGACTTTGGAATAAATGCAGAAATAGAATATTATGTTTCTGGTGGAAATGGAACAGCGTTTTTTACTATTGATAAAACATATGGATGGATTTTTGTTAACAAACAATTTCATTACACTGGGCAATATTACGAAGTCAAAATAAAGGCTGTTGATCGCGGAATCCCGCCTCAGTTAGACGAGACGGTTATAACGTTCGTCGTGACCGGTGAGAATATTTACAGTCCTAAATTTACGGCACTAAGTTATCAAGTGATTGTTCCTGAAAACGAACCTATAGGCTCTTCAATACTGACACTGAAAGCTAACGATGAAGACGAAGGACCTAACGGTATTATTAGATATGCTATCTCATCTAATTCTGGCAAAGAGTTTCAAGTTGATCCTGTTACGGGTACGATAAGTATCCTTCGGGCTCTCGATTATGATGAAATTCAAGAATATTGTCTTAACATAACTGCTACTGACCTTGGTTTTAAGCCAAAAGAAGCAACAGCAACTGTAACAATTATTTTAACAGATATTAATGACAATGCACCTCAGTTCAATCAATCACATTATGAAGCATACTTGGCTGAAAACTCGCCAGTGAATAGTTTTATATTTAAGGTACATGCTGTTGACATTGACTCTCCAAAAAATGCAATTATAAAATATCACATTAAGAATGAAATGTCATCCTTGTTCTATATTGGCGAAAATACTGGAGCAATATTTTCAAAAGAAGTATTTGATTACGAAGAAAAGACATCCTACAAATTAGAGATAATGGCTGAAAATCCTGGTTCCATGATGCGTGGCATAACTGAAGTAGTGGTGCACATAACTGGTGTAAATGAATTTTATCCTAAATTTATACAACCAGTTTTTCATTTCGACGTATCTGAATCAGCGGACGTTGGAACTAATGTTGGTATTATACAAGCAACAGATCAAGATAGCGGGGACGATGGCATCATTTATTACTTATTTGTTGGTTCTAGCAATGATAAAGGATTTAGTGTTAATTCTCAAACTGGCGTTATAAGAGTAGCTAGATATTTAGACAGAGAAACACAAAATAGAGTTGTTTTAACTGTGCTGGCTAAAAATTCTGGCGGTATTCGTGGTAATGATACAGATGAAGCTCAAGTCATCATATCAATACAAGATGGAAATGATCCACCTGAATTTTTAAGAAATTATTACGAAGCAACAATTTCTGAATCTGCTATTGTTGGCCAGAAAGTAACTCAGGTAAAAGCTGTGGACAAAGATGTACGGCCACAAAATAATCAGTTTAGTTTCTCTATTCTTGATGGTAATATAAATCAAGATTTTAAAATCGATCCACAAACTGGCGAAATTGAAGTATCTCGACAACTTGATAGAGAAACAATACCCACGTATTCACTTATAGTGGGTGCTATTGATACTGGTTTACCTCCACAAACAGGCACGACGACGGTTAAAATCACGCTCACTGATGTTAATGATAATGGCCCATTATTCGATACAGCTAATTTCGATGGTGCTGTTTATGAAAATGAACCACCTAATACTAGTATTACTACACTTTCGGCAAATGATCCAGATTTGCCGCCAAATGGGGCACCATTTTCCTATTCTATAATCGGTGGCAAACATCAAAATTACGTGAAAGTACACAGGCATACTGGTGCATTGTTTAGCACTAAAAAAATTGATAGAGAGTTAACACCGCAACTGGAAGTGATGATTCAGATTGAAGATAGTGGTACACCAGTAATGAAATCAAACTACACAATACATATAAAGGTTTTGGATAGAAATGATAATCCTCCATCTCCAAGGTCAGCTCATATTCTTGTTTATGCATTTAATAATAAAGTACCAATAGGTAAGATTGCAGATGTAAAACCAAATGATCCAGATATTATCGGTGATTATAAATGCAAAATTATAAAAGAATCTACAACAGAAAATACTCTCTCATTATTTAGTATACGAAAAGGATGCGACCTTCATACAAATGAAGTGAAACCAGGTCAAGGGTATTCATTTTCAGTATCAGGTAATGACGGTCTTCATAGAGATGTAATATCATCAATAAGTGTTGAATTCTTTTCTTTTGATAATACTACAGTTGAACAATCGATTACGATGAGAATACTAAATATGACTGCATCGGATTTTCTCAACCATTTCTATCGTAATTTATTAGAAATTTTGAGAGGTGGTCTAGCGAAAGATGAAAGTGCTTACTTGTATAGCATAAATGAAGTAAAAGATGGTTTAGACTTAACAATAGCAATAAAAAGTAATAACTCTGTTTGGAAAAAAGAAAACACAGAGAAGTATGCTAAAGCGAAAGAATCTGAAATAAGTAAAATGTTAAAGACCCCACTTATTGTGTCGTATTACCCATGCGCGTCACATCATTGCTTAAACGATGGTGTTTGCACTGATGCAATTAAAGTTATAGACAATGTAAAGATTATTGAGAGTTCCACTCTTGTTCTTTCATCACCGCTTGTACACCATGACTATACTTGCCATTGCACAGATCGGTTTATCGGAATAAACTGTGAAAAAAGACAAGATCCTTGTTCACCAAATCCATGTAATTATGGAGGTCAGTGTAGAAAACAAGGACATGACTTTATTTGCTCATGTCCGCCACGACGAGAAGGAAAAACGTGCCAGTTTGAAAGGGATGATGTTTGTAATAGTAACCCTTGTAAGAATGGAGGTTCTTGTAAAGAAAGCTCTGACAGCAATTCATTCTTTTGTTTATGTCGCCCTGGTTATCGTGGAGATCTATGCGAAGCTTTAGTGGACTCGTGCAGACCCAACCCATGCATGCATGGAGGTATTTGTATCAGCTTGAAACCTGGGTACAAATGTAGTTGTACCAATGGTCGATACGGAACACATTGTGAAAGTTCTACATTTGGTTTTAATGAACTATCATATATGCAGTTCCCGGCCTTGGATGCATCAACTAATGATATAACTATTATATTTGCAACAACAAAACCAGATGCTTTATTGTTATACAATTATGGTGCTCAAACTGGTGGTAGGTCAGATTTTATAGCGATAGAGATATTAGGAGGAAAACCTGTCTTCTCATTTGGCGGTGCCAGAACATCAATAACTTCGGTTTCAATAATGGATCCCGCTGTAAATACCGCTGATGGTAAATGGTACAAGTTAACAGCTACCAGAAATGGTCGAGTCATTTCACTTAGCGTCACCTCATGCACTGACCACGGTGATATATGTATGGAATGTGAGCCCGGAGATAATTCATGCTATGATGATGACACTGGACAAGCTGGGTACGTCAATTTCGATAATATTATTTGTATGAACTTTTTAATTTCATCTTGTGATGGTGGTATTAAAGTGTGAGAAAATTTATCACTGCATCACATCCCGTAGCTATCTCGTAAAAAGCGACTGAAGGTATGCCTTGCATGTCTCGCTGTTTCCTATAGACGGTACGGCGGTGTAACCGGACTGGATTGGAAGTAAAATAACTATTATTTCAAGACTAGTATTATAATACTATTCAAATATATTGTTTTTGGTTTTAGAACAATAGTGACAAACGAGCAAACGATCCACCTGATTGTAAGTGGATGCGATGCCCTAGCCCATTGACATTCACATCCATTCTCGATTAGGACACAAAATGTAGATATCACCCCCGAGGAGGAGGAGTAAGATGGAATGGCTCGTCAATGGTCTCCATTTTCCTACACTCATTTTACGCAACACTGTTGTATTCAGTTGCTATTTCACGCTGGTATTCTAAGAGAGCGTGTTCCCCGGTCGAGCAGACTTATTTCTGCTACAACCATAATATGTTAGAAGCTTGGCTCTATTTGCACGTTTAGATTATCAGATGAACAACTCGCCGAGTTATTCATGGACGAGTACGACGCGTTTTACATATTCGTCTATATTCATTCAACGTAGATTTTTTAAATATGGATGACGTACGTCTCGTTGCTACACCATTGTGTCTCCTTAACTTTTATAGACTTACTAATATTTTTAACGAAAAAAAGATGAAGCAGAAATAGTAGAATATATAAAAGTAGTTTCGCTCTTGTGAAATTTTTAATTTCAGCTGAACCGAGTATATACTAAAATTTTTTTTATATATTTTGTCAAAGAAATATATTACAGAACATTATAACTGGCTAAGTAAATTAATATGATAGTTCAGGGTACACTGTATAATGAGGAGTATGTAAACACCGATACGAATACACGCGAACATTTCTTTGAGTCGTGTAAAAACCCCGACATCGAGTGGCGAACAGCCGAATGCTTGAGAACTCGCTCGAGCACACCCGAACAAGACAATTACATGTTCGTACTCGTGCCTATTTGTCTGTACTCAGCGAGTACCTACACATTCAATATCACGTGTAAATTTTTGTGGTATTAAACGTGTTTTATTCCGAATATTTTAAAATGAAGAAAAATTAACTATAAGGAGAAAAAGCTTTTAGAAAAGACTTGCAATATGTGTGTGTGAAGGAGAGAAAGAGAAAATGATAGAGAGAGAGAGAGAGAGAGAGAGAGAAAGTGCGTGTGCATGTGTGACATTCAGCAGGGATGTCTGGTGTAACTAATCCATTAAAACATTGTGAATGAATACCTTATTGTTTCCAGAACACTGAACTTCAATAATGAGCCGCTGCTTATTGGTGGATTACATAAAGCAGATCCTGTTTTGGAACGTCCAGGCCAAATTCATTCAGATGACTTTGTTGGATGTATGCACAGTATTTCAATTAATGGCCGATTACTAAATTTAACAAATCCTTTAAAAGCACGTGGAGTTGAAGCTAATTGTGATCGCACAGAAAAAGGCGCGTGCTATAAGAAAGATATTTGTGGTTCTGGTAAATGCCTTGATAGATGGAAAACCAATAATTGTAAATGCGACAGAAATGTTATTTCTCCTGATTGCAACATAGCTTTTCAACCAATATCAGTAACAGAAAATGGATTTATTAGCTACGTTATATCAGAAAAGCACAGAAGGATGCAGCTTCTTGAATCATTTTATGGAGGTGATACTAACTGGGATAAACGAAGCGGAATATTTTTTGGCCGAACCGGAACAAAAGTAAATAACCCAGCAAAAATTTTAACATTCTTTTTTAAAACAAATAGAAAAGATGGTCTTTTATTTTATGCAGCAACTGATAAGTACTATACTATCATTGAATTATATGAAGGAAAAATTAGTTATACTTCGAAACAAAACTCTGTGGTTAATATGACGCAAATTGAACAGCATGATGTTTCTGATGGTAACTGGCACAATGTTACACTATATTCGCATGGAAGAAGCATTCGGCTGATAGTTGATAATGTTAATGTAGGCGAAGAGCTTGACGCAGCTGGAGTGCATGACTTTTTAGATCCCTATTTAACGGTTATTTCTTTGGGAGGAGCTAAAGCAGAATTGATATCAAATAACAACAAATTTGAAGGATGCTTAGCTAATTTTACTATCAATTTTGAATTACAGCCATTTACAGGCAATGGCAGCATTTTTAAAGAAATAATACGCAAAGGAAAGATATTACCTGGATGTCATACTATCTTTGGTACGGGCATGGCTCAAAATCCAAACCCACTGAACATAGGCATAACGCTCGTAATAGTATTTTTCATAATATTGATTGTGGCTATTTCTATTTCATTTATTGTTTACCGCCTTCGTAAGCAAAAGAAAGAAAAAGGTAATAGTTCAGCAAGCAAGACAAATATAGTACATACAAAACAAAATGGAGGTCCCGCGATGCTTAACGCTCCGAATTTGATTGCTGGAACTAATGACAGTATAATGAACCGGCATAATAATGAAACAAGCTTAAATAGTTATATGTCGGAAAATGCTGATATAATGCGAAACGTTGGCCATATTGTAGGCCCTGAACTCTTATCGAAAAAATATAAAGATCGTGAAATTATGAATATTGATCCACCTAGGCCCCAACGACCGGATATAATAGAAAGGGAGGTGGTTGGAAAGAGTCCAGCTTTAAGAGAAGATCATCACCCTCCTCCAGCTTCGTCAACAAATACTTCTCACCACACGCACGACCATCCAAGTGGTATGGATCTAAATTCAGAAGTACCTGAACACTACGACCTTGAAAATGCTAGTTCTATTGCACCATCAGATATAGATATCGTTTATCATTATAAAGGATTTCGAGAAGCTCCTGGTGTTCGAAAATATAAAGCTACACCACCACCAATTGCAGGCTATCATCATAAACATCAAACACCTCAACATAGGCATTCACCACATCATCCAAGTGGATATCCACCCAGAGTTTTAGCCCAAGCAACTCAACCTCCTCCCCAGCCTAGGCAACATCAAACTACACCATTAGCTCGATTATCCCCCAGTAGTGAACTTAGTCAACAACCAAGAATTCTAACCTTACATGACATTTCGGGGAAACCTTTACAAAGTGCTCTTTTAGCAACAACGTCTAGCTCAGGAGGGGTAGGAAAAGATGCATTACATAGTAATAGTGAACGTAGTCTTAATAGCCCTGTGATGTCCCAGTTAAGCGGACAAAGTTCTTCAGCGGGAAGAAAGACACCAAGTGCAACCCCGCAGGTTCCCCAAGTAGTTTCTGTTGGATCAGGTGCTGTAGGTTTAACTGCAGAAGAAATTGAAAGAATGAATGCTAGACAAAGAACGTCAAGCTTAGTTTCTACTTTGGATGCAGTATCAAGTTCCAGTGAAGCCCCCCGTGGGGGTGGAGTCAGTCACCATATGTCACACAGACATCATACTCCACCGGCTGACAATAGAAGTTCTACTGGGTCTGACGATGAAAGTGGTAACGATAGCTTTACATGCTCAGAAATAGAATACGACAATAATAGCATAAGTGCAGATAAACCTGAAGATATCAGGAGGCAGAACGTTAATAGTGGAAACAATAATAAGAAACCCATTTTACCTCCACCATATGAAAGTTTCGATTCCTCATTTCGAGGATCCTTAAGCACGTTGGTTGCATCAGACGATGATTTGGCTCCTCATGTCGGCGCAGCTTTATACAGACAAGCAAACGGATCTCCTGCACCTGCCACGCTTGGTTGGGATTACTTTCTGAACTGGGGTCCAAACTTTGAAAGCATGATTGGAGTATTTAAAGATATTGCCGAATTACCAGATGCCGTAAATGGTAGAATGTCTTCCTCACTGAGACTCCCAAATGGTACTCCAAAGCCTTCGGAAGAATATGTTTGATATAAAAATTGTAAATACATTTAAAGTTATATAGAATTGTAAATTTTTTGTTGAGATCTTGTATCAAGGTCTTCGTAGGTTCAATTTCTTGCCATATTTTGCTATTTAAAAAAAAATTGCTGGAATCTAAGTAAAAAGACTATTATTATTTTAAGTGTAAATATATTTTAAATTTATTTGTAGATATCATAGATTTAGCATTTTCAAGGATATCATTGATCTTGTACTGTTATTTAAAAAAAATTGTCACGAGCATAAAATTGTTTATTTTGAAAATGTGAACTGCCCAGGAACTTTTGTTTTCAGTGTCAATTGTCTTTTGGATATTTTTTTAATATTTGAAACACCTAAATTAGTGTTTTAATAATGACTAAACGAATTTTAATTGTTAAATAAATTCTGCTAATTATCACAGTTTATTCAAATGACAAAGTGACTTTAACGCTGACTTCAATTCCTTTATTCAAACAAAACTGCTATCAATATCTATTTGTTAATAAACATTGTAATAAGCCATATTAAGTAGTGAACAAAGTGCCAAATGTGTATTATGTTCAAAAGAACTGACTGATTTTACATTATGTGAATAATAAATTAAAAATTTTAATAGTTTGTTTTATTTCACTAGAACTAATTATTTTATTTCATTAGAACTACTTATTATTTCTTTTGCAAGCATTTTCATTCTTAAGTTTAAATGCGATCGGACGCCGTTACATGTGTGATTATAATATATGATAGCAAAGGAGCACTTATAAAAATTTAACGTTTAGTTATTTAAACTTATAACTAAGAGAACCATAATTGGAGATTATTTGCATGGTATATTCCGTGACGAGGATATTTTTAGTATAACAAGAGTAATCGATAAATGATAACCAAGCTGAAGTGGTAATGCAATGGCAACATAGCTCACATAACTCAAAATTAAAAATTTTGTACAACTGACTTCAACAAATTATTAAGAATAACTCAAAAACTATTAGTCAGACCTTGATCAAATTTATATGGGACCACATGAGAATCACCAACATTTAAATAAAGAAAGAAAAGTCGTAATCCGTTCACCCATAAAAAGTTATGAGGTAACATCCATAAGAAAACAAAAAAACATAAAAACGAATTGAGTGCCTCCTCCTTTTTGAAGTTGCTAGAAAACTGACTAGCGAAGATTATGATTAAATTTATTTAACTTATTTTAAAACGATGGTTCCTAATGGTATAGATCTGTCCGATTGGGTTGGTATAATTGTTATGCCTCTTTCAGCCGTCAAGCAGTGTACTGTTTCACTCATTGCTATGTATTGGTTTAAAGGATAACAGAATCAAATTAATTTCTCAGAGGTAACAATCATTTGCGTCAACCAATAATTTGTATTCCAAATGTTATGCTGTGGTTTGCAATAAATATAATTCTTAATAAATGAAGAGTAGTTTTTTAACTACCATTAAAGTTACGAATGAGCTAACAATTCATAAGATCGTATCTGGCTTCTGTCTGTGATCTTCTGTAACAAACTTTAAATAAAAAATCTCTAGGTGCTTTACCACCTCTGAGTATGGAGGCAGATATAAACATTTTTTTTGTGATTTATATTGACAAATCACAAAAAAAGTTTTATTTTATTATTAACTATAAAAGTTCACTGGCTTTGCGTCACGGCATCATAACTATTAGTGAAACAATTACGTGTCAATCCAAGTCATAAAAATGAGTCGAAGTTTCAAATGGTGAAAATATTCGCAAGTACCTATATACTAAAAGGAGCTTTATCACTTATAATCTGTTCTATTCTAATTATAGATTACTAGAAACAATTTAAAAATTATAGTATCAAGCTACCCTCCGATATCCAAATGCCAATATTTATTTCTGAGTGCCTTGAAACAGTAAACAGTCAGCCTTGCTGCCCCGATTGCCCGATCGTTCCCGATTTGTAAAATATTCAGTTATTCACATAACGCAATGCTTTGCTCCAAAACCGAGATCACACTGCTTCTATAAGATGCGATTTTTTAATATATATATAACTATAGCCAAACTGATTATGTAAATAATACTGTGGTCCATATAATACGTCTATTCTAGTCGCGGTATCACCCCTGGAGAACATGGTGGAATGCCTCATAACGAGTGAAATGCGTCTCATGATAAACAGCAGACAGAAAATTTCATCATCATCATCAATGCAGCCCATCAGAAGTCCGTTCCTGAACACGACAACTTTTTGCGTTCTATTACTTATATAAATATGAAATAATTAATTTAAGGGTATTACTTATTACGCCATAGTGTTGAAGTTTCCTGATGAATGTTTCATGGTGAATACAATCGAAGGCCTTGGATAGATCATAGAATATACCCAAAGCATCCTGTAAATTCTGCTATGCATTAAAGATATATTTAATCAGTCTAACACCAGCATTAGTTGTCAAGCTCTCCCAAGGAATATCATAAGGCACGGCCCTGAGCAGGTGGCTCAGGGCCATGTATTCATCGATGTATTAGCAATTTCAACTAAATATTTTTGCTTAACGTAACAAAAATTCAGTATATATACGTCCGACAGACTGTCCTTATATAGACCTTTCTATCATTTCTGTGAACGTTTTAGAGTAGTACAAAGTTTATGACGCTGTCCCAATGCATGTTGGACTCCACATTAGCGAGAAGTGTATTGAACTAGCTTTTCACGGCTTCGCAAGCGTGGATTGCAAGCTGATTGTTGGTGTATATGGGCTGCACCCAAAGATATTTAAGTGGTAGTAATAGACTAGACATCAGCAACAAAATGGTCACGTCTTACTTATGTCCTATAGGATATATTTCGGATTTGTGTCATTTAGTCTTAGTGACATCGTCAAAAGCTAAAGACGCATTCGTTTCCTAAATTAAAAAAAAAATATTTTAAAGAAAATATGTCCGATTGTGCATTAAGATATTGTAAATCCCGATACATTGCAAAAACTGAATGCGATTTCGGTTTATTATCGCAAGTATTATGTATATTTTACCCCATAATTTTTAATTTTTATTATTTCTGGCAGATTGTTCTAGAACATCTATCATTATAATAAATAAACGCCCTCTGTTATCCAGTAACGTCACCAAAGAGTTAGTGATTGACAACATTTATCGATAGGTGCTATCGATAAAAAATATTATACAGGATGCAGATTTAATCACCTGCAATATTTAAGGAGGTGAAACAGTAAACGATACTGTACCCATACTAATAAAAAAATCGGATGGGCCTGTGTCCTGACTACACGGCCGTTGGTTGTAAAGTGAAACGTCTATGTCAGTCAGTACAACTAGTACAATAAGTCAATGAGATAGACTTCTTTTTAAAATTTTAATATAATTCTACAAAACCAGGAGAATTGCAGATGCATTGCTGGCATTTTAAAAAGGAGTAAGCTCGTTTCTTGAAGGTCCCTAAGTCGTATCGGTCCATAAAAATTGCCGATGGTAAATGATTCCTAAGAAAATTACTAATAAGTCGCACGGTAGTTGGCCAGCATCCAAATGATGTGGAAGGTAACGTAAGTTTTGTAGCGATGTCTGTTGGTGAAATTTGGTGACTGGAATTAATCCACACAATTCTTTATAGCACTCTCCGTGGTAAATGCGATAGAAAATGCAAAGGAATGCAACATTCCTACACAGCGCCAGTGAATCAAGCCTATTAAAGAGAACTCGGTCGTCGACGATTTGAGCCGCTCTGCTCTTTATGCGGTCAAATGGTATGAGAGATGAGAACAGTACTCCATGTGAGGCCGAACCTGCGCTTCTAAAGTTGCAAACGATGTGTAGGCATGAAATACTATCCCACTCTACGGAGTACGCTTAGCTTTTTAGAAGCCAATTTTCAAGCTTTCTCTTCCAAGTGACCATGCTACTGCAAGTCATTCGATATGTCGATGCCGAAGATCCGCTACTGGCTGCGACAAAAAGGAAAGTGCTCTGAAATTAAGGAGATACTACAAAGGTGTTCTTTTTCGCGGTAAACGCGCAAACTTGTGAATTTGTATAATAATTTATTGTGTAACGAGTTTTAAGTTCAGTGTTTTTATAAAATACGTTAGATTTAAAGTGTATTTTTGTAAAAGAAACGAATTTGAAAACATGGAGGCACTCGCTTATTGGATTTAATGTTTCGCGATGTACCTTCGACGCCGAATGACCTATCATATTTTTCTTATATTGTCTTATGTTGTCTTATATGTATATTTAATAATATTATTATAGTGTCTAATGGACCTAGTGACGTCATCCAAGATGCCACCAATGTGACTGCTGTTTTAATTGATTCTTAGTTATTGGAAATTACATATTTTTTGACATTTTATTTCATTCATGACTTAAAAAGTTTATATGACATTTTTGGTATGCAAATATAAAAAAGCATGCATATTCCTTATTACTATATCGTCAAGCATTACAAACTTAGTAACCTTCAACAACATTATCGACACTTTGAATATCGATACGTTAACATTCCTAAATCGGACTTTTACCTTACATTTATTAGCTTCACCTACTGGGGAATAGCTGAAATGTTTTCCTAATAAATGTTCAGCATAGTTTTGCTATATTTAGCTAGAGGGCGTCACACATGCGATAGCTCAAAGTTTTTGTATGCAATTGTTCCCTATGTCCGCTCTATAATATACCTACCTATATATTTAAATCTCTTTGACTGCACCATTTTAAAAATGTATACTAATTTTATATATATAGTTACTAGCTTGGGGTTTGAGACAATTAAAAAGTGAATTACCAAACTTGACACTTTAATTACAGAACACTAATTACAATTCAAAACCACAGTAATAAGCAAACACAATAGTACTACTGATCACTTTTAGTTCGCAGTTGTATATGATCGCTAATTCAATACTGCCTGGGTCGTGGTCTATACCGACCTTAAATAGGGCCTCAGATAATTTCCAGAACCTTCTACTGTAGAAACATCTAGAATGTTCGAGTATATACCAGTCCCGACTAGGTGTCGGTAGTTCTAGCAAGTTCTTCCATGGAAATTTCTGGAAGTATCTTGACTCTCCTAGTTCTGCTACTCGCTACTAGAGGGCGCTAGTAGTAACTAGTGTTGCCATGTACCAGGCATTAATGGTGGCGCTCAACACTAAGTATAATCTGTATTTAAATGTATTTAATAGCATGCCTAATGCATACATACATATAAACGCAAGTCAAATTACAATACAATGTGCTCTCTATGTGCATTGCATTGACATTGACAGATTTTGTCTATCATGGCAGACAGAATACATTATTCATAAAATGTCCCTCCTGCTCCCACCCCAGATCTGATACGTTGAATACATTGGGTCAAGATACGAGGGTGGTCCCATAAGTACCTGACCTGACCTAGAGACGGCATTAGTTGTTTGGAAAATATCACTGTATTAGAAAGTACGCAATCTATAAGGCATATGATTTTTTTTATAGGAAAGGGGGCAAACGAGCATGCGGCTGACCTGATTGTAAGTGACTACCGCCGCCCATGAACAGCTGCAATACCAGGAAGGGAATCGCAGAAGCGTTGCCAGCCTTTTAAAAAGGACGCTCTTACGCTCTTTTCTTGAAGGTCCCTAAATCGTATCGGTCCGGAAAAATCGCTGATGGTAATCGATTCCACAAGTAAGCCGTGCGAGGAAGAAAATATCTTCTAAATCGCACAGTGGTGGACTGCCAATCATCCAGATGGTGTGGATGGTATCGGGAGTTCTGCCGCGATGTGCGTTCGTGAAATTTTGCGGCTGGGATTAATCCGAACAATTCCTCAGAGCACTCCCCGTGGTAGATGCGAAAGAAAATGCAAAGGGATGCAACATCTCTTCGCAGTGCCAATAAATCGAGCCGATCGGAAAGGACTCGGTCGTCGACGATTCGAGCCGTTCTGCGCTGCATGCGGTCAAGTGGAAGGAGCTGGCACTGGGGAGCCCCTGCCCAGAGATGGGAACAGTATTCCATCTGAGGCCGAACCTGCGCCTTGTAAAGTTGCAGGCGGTGTGCCGGCATGAAATACTGTCCCGCTCTGCTAAACACGCCAAGCTTTTTAGAGGCCAATTTAGCCTTCTCTTCCAAGTGACCACGAAACTGCACGTCACTCGATGTGTCGACCCCGAGGATTCCAATACTGGCTGAGGCAAGAAGGGGAGTGCCTTGAAACTGAGGAGATACGACAAAGGGGTTCTTTTTAGCGGTAAACGCGCAAACTTGTGTCTTGTGAGGATTAAACTGGACTAGATTTAGTCGCCCCCAGTCCGAGACTTTGTTCAGCAAAGACTTGACTTCAGACACAAGTTTGTTCCGGTACTCGGCGAAGTTTTCCCGAGAAATTTTGGCACGGCCGGTGTATAGAGCATCACCAGTGCTATCATCCGCATAGCAATGAATGTTACTAGTTAGCAACATACCACTGATATGCAGCAGAAACAGCGTTAGTGATAGCACACAACCTTGTGGAACACCAGCGTAAATAGGCTTGTAGTCGGAGCATGCACCGTCTACAACGACGTTGATGCTCCGATCTGCAAGTAAGCTGGTGATCCAATCGCACAATTTCTCGGGAAGCCCATAGGAAGGGAGCTTCGAAAGAAGCGCTTTGCCAAACCCGATCGGAGGCCTTCGCAATGTCTAAACTAACGGCCAACGCCTCCCTCTTGGACTCTACTGCCTCTACCCATCTATGGGTCAGATAGACCAGAAGATCACCAGCTGATCGACCCCGACGAAAACCGTATTGGCGGTCACTAATCAGCTGGTTATCCTCAAGGTACCGCATGAGCTGGCAGTTAATAATTGATTCCATTATTTTGGAGAACAAGGAGGTGATCGCGATAGGCCTATAGTTGGACGGGTCTGAGCGGTTACCTTTTTTAGGGATCGGGTGGACAAAAACTGTCTTCCATGAATTCGGGACTACGCCTTGGGAGTAGGAGTACCGGAAAAGAAGCGTTAGGACCGGTGCCAACTCTGGAGGACACGTCCTCAGCACAATTGGGGGGATTCCGTCAGGCCCACTCGACTTCTGGATGTCCAGGGAGAGGAGTGCATTGCGAACCGAGCGCTGTGAGAACAGCACATCCGGCATGGAGCACTTACACCGCGGGATGGTTGGCGGCGTCATCAAGAGTCGAGTTGGACGCAAAAAGGGAGCCTAAAAGGTCGGCTTTGTCTTTTGCGTCTTGGGCTAGTGAGTCGTCCTCCCTGTGCAGAGATGGTAGTGATGGCTTACAGAAATTCCCTTGAACAGCCTTGGCGAGAGACCAGAATGCACGGGTTCCCGAAGGAACACGAACTAGTTTCTCGCCAATTCTGCCTATGTGCTCTGACTTTACCTTGGCAATAACTCTTTTGAAGGACCTGGAGGCGAAGTTATACTTCTTTTTAAGTGTGCTGGTGTTTACATCCCGAGTCACCGAAGCCACAGCCCAGGCTTGACAACACTCCTGATTACTGCGTAATGCAGTCTTACAGGAGCGACCAAACCAAGGCTCTGCTTCTCTGAGATCTGCTTCCGATGGGTACCACAGATGATGGAATAAATAGTTCCATTCCCTGTAGCACCAAATCAGTGACAGAGTCAGCAAAAGCGCTGGGATCATCCAGCGAGAAGCAAACCCGCGCCCATGGGTAGGATGCAAAGAAAAACCGCAATCCGTCCCAATCTGCCGACCTGTAATGACAAACACTGCGGCAACCTGCAGAACGCAACCGCGAGGGGAGCGTGAGTGGCACCACACTCCGGATCAGACAATGGTCCGAAGAGCCGAGAGGGGCATCGACGAAAACCTGGTATCCGTCCGGATGAGAAGTCAGCAGAAGGTCCAACAGGGAAGGTGTATGATCCTCCACATCTGGAATCCGCGTAGGCGAAGTAGACCAGTGTGGTGGGCGTTAAAATCGCCAAGGATCACGATCTCTGCGGATGGGATCTGTTGTAGCAATGAATCTGTTGCCATTTGGACGTGGTCAATAAGTCGGTCTGTTTCGGCATTACCGCTATGGGACCTATAGAGGCACCCGCAGACGCGCGGATGGTCATCGCTGTCTACGCGTAGCCATAGGATGGACAGGTCCGAACCTTCTAGACTGCCGAGGCGTCGAGAACAGATGTCCTCTCTGACATACACGCAAACTCCAGCCCGAGGCACAAAGGAGTGCTCCAATTTGTACCCCGGGTAGGAGAGATACGAAATATCAGCCGAAGAGGAAACCTGCGTCTCGGTCAGAAAGAGCAAGGCCGGCTTCGCCGTCTGGAAATGGTAGTGGACGGCGTTTAAGTTCGAGTGAAGTCCCCTGATGTTGCAGAAATTCACTAATAGCGTGGCAGGGGTCGCCTTTGTCTTGTTGCTCAGTTTGCCCCGAGCAGTTATGTTTTCGAGCGGAATTTTGCCCCCCCCAGAATACGCGGAGCAGCCTGAGCACCCATGCTCAGGAGTGGAATAACATGGTCGTGGATGCTCAGCGAGGGATTCTCCAGGTGTGCTGGTACCCTCCTGGGGTAGTCTAACGTGTAATTCCGCTACCATGTTGATGGGGGGGGGGGGATTGGGCTTCCGGCCACCTGCACTCACCAGACGAAACGCAGAAGCAGAGCTTCTACTTCACGCCGGTATTCTGTGAGGTCGTGGTACCAACCCGGCTTGAGCCGGCCCATACGTGCAACAGCAAAAACTGCTGCGTGGCTCTACCACCGTTTCAAGCTTGGAGATGTGTCGTTATTTAGTATTTGTCTGGCAGCCATTAATAGTAAATATTTTCAGTAAATTTGTGAAAATGGAGAAAATTGTCCATCGTTATGCGATCCAATATTTTTATTTGAAATTCCTCAGCCCAACCAATATAAAAGGTAAACTGGATTCTACTATGGGTGAGTCTTCTCTTTTGTTCACAACAGTAAAATATTGGGTAGCAGAGTTTAAATGAGGCCGTACAAGCAGTCAAGACCAGCAACGCAGTGGTCGGCCAAATGAGGGGACAACTCCAGAAATAATAAAGAAAATCCACAAAGCTATACTGGATGATCGCCGACTGAAAGTGCGCGAGCTAGCAGAGATAGTAGAAATTTCAAAAAGTGCGTTATATCATGCATTAAGTGAAAATTTGGGTATGAGAAAGCTGTGTGCAAGATGGGTGCCGCGTTTGTTCACACACACTAAATCGTAACAAAGGAAGAAAGTGACTGCGGAAGGCGACCTTAGCTTGGAGAGGAGCTGAGGGCCGAACTGCTGCAGGGGGAACGGTCAAATAAGGTCAACAACACTACCAGCCACACCCAAATACACATCACTGACCTTTACTTCCTAGCACAATACACCCACACGAGACCTGACCGAATCCTGAGGGACCAGTCGCCTTGAATAGAGGTAAGTAAGCTCTGTACAATAATTGTAACGCTCCCCCCGGATTATTTAGTGTAATTAGACTTTTAACCCGTGGCGTGAGGACGCCCGACCAGCATCTGCCTGTAGCTTCTTCGTCTATGGGCCGCGAAGGATTCTACTCCTGGGATAGGCAGCTGCCGGCCGTAACATTTGGTAGCAGAACGCGGTGCTGGGATCGATTCCCGGTCGATCCACCGACCATAGTATTTGATAAAAATTAAATAATTTTGGTGGCAGGGAGCGTTGGGTTGATTGGTTTAATTTTGTGTCTACAATCACGCCCGTCCGTAATACGTAAAAATATTTTTTTTTTATTATATACGTAATAATAAAATTCCTTTCTTTGTTAGCTTGCTTTGTTGTTTGCGGGTAAATTTGAAAAGCCACGCCCGGTTTAGCGCGCAAGCGGGAGATTGCGTCATGTAGGTAGATGGTTATTTTTACGTAATCGGTTAATTATCGTTGTCGGATGGTTGTAGTGTGTTACTTATCGAAGGGTCGATTTCCGAGCAAGGCATTTTTTGTTGATGTGTATCTTCGTTATGTATCTTTCGTATTGTAATTTGTATTTGAACTAAAGAGTGGTAATTTGTATTTACGTAATTTGAATTTAACTTGATTTGATCGCACTAGTATTTGTTATTGTTAATTTGATTTGCCTTTTCTTTTGTACTAACTTGTGTTTGATTTAATAAATAGCGGTTCTTATTTGTGTAATTTCTATTCAACTCGATTTGATAGGAACTGCATTGGTTAGCTGTTAATTTTTTTGTATTTTTTATTTGTTATTTTTGTAATTGTGCTCGAGCGGCGTCGTAATTTGTATTTAGTAGTGATGTCCTCGCCCAAGATGCTAATCCGTTGCCTGCGGACTGAGTTACGCTGGGCCACCAGCGCCCATGCTTTGATAGGTCGACCGGATAGGGTCCATAATTTGATGAAGCGGTTCGAGCAGGTCGATGCTCGAAGGGCTGCAGTGGAGGAGGCTTACGCTGAGCTCGAGGATTCGGATGTGGAAAAGGGAGTCCTGGACTCCTGCTTCGCAGACTACGAGCAGTTCTTGTGGCTCACGGACGAGTTGATCGAGGCTGAAGGCAGGTATGCCGAAGAGGCGCGTGAAGCTCGGACGAGTGGCCTGCCCGAGTCCGTTCGGAAGCAGCCTCAGCCGGAGCTGTTGGGACGACTCCCAACTCTGGACTTGCCAAAGTTCTCCGGGGTCCTTTCCGAGTGGCTGACCTTCGTTGGTCTTTTCGACGGCCTAGTGGACGCCCGGAGTGACTTGACTCCAAGCCAGAAGATGGCGTACCTCTTGGCCTCACTGGAGGGGGAGGCCCTGGGCGTTGTCAGCCATTTGAGCTTGTCGGACGACGCCTACCAGACTGCTCGGGACCTCCTAGCCAGAAGATACGCCAACGTCCGGCGAATTGCGGACGAACATGTTAAGCAGCTTCTGAGCCTCCCGCTGCTGAGTGACCGGGCCAGACTACGTCCGGACCTGTTGGATCCAGTCTTGGTGGCCTGTAATATGTTGAGGCGGCTGGATTTACCAGTGGGCGAATGGGCCTTCTTGTTGCTCCGCATCGTGCTGTCCCGTCTACCTCTTGACCTTCAAATGCATTTTGAGGAGAGGTACGGCGGGGACGAGGCCTCCTATATTCCGCCCTTCTATGACCTGCTGCGGTTTTTGGAGGAGCAGTGCCGACAGATCGAGCACGCGGCGGGCACCGTCGACGACTTACGAGCCGTGCCCAGTGAGAGGCGAATTCCGCCGGGCAAGTCGTCGTCAACCCCCCCCTGCTCCTATTGTCGAGCATCTGATCACCGGGTAACGTCTTGCCCAAAATTATTAAGTAAGCCAGTTCCGGCGAGGCGAACTATCGCCAAGGAGCGCCGCTGGTGTTACTCCTGTTTGGAAGGGCACCTCCAGCGAGACTGTCCGCACCAGCGGCCCTGTCTGCATTGCCAGGGCAATCACCATGTCGTACTGTGCCTGGGTGCGAACGGCGTCTCCTCTCGGGGCGCTGCCAGGCCCTCGACCCCCACGGGCGGGGGCGCTCCGCCATGCCCGTTGACGGGCGACGCTCGGCTCCCGCCGGCTAGCCACCAGGCCCCTAGGTTTGAAAGGGGTCCCTCCCCCGACCAGTCGGGGGGTAATTCCCCCAGGGGCGGGGGTGTCATCACACCCCCTCAGCGTGCGGAGAGGAACTTCACGGCCACTCATCAGTCCGCTGGACCCTTATCGCTCCCGTTAGCTGAGTGGCCGCGACTGGTGTACCACTGTACCCCATTTGATGGAGGCGGCCCTAGCTAGCTGCCGCCTTAGCTCCCACCATGGCTGCCTCTACTGAGCCTTAAGCCGTCAACAGTCCACTTGTCAAGCTGTTCTGTTGCCGACGGCCTCAGTGAGGGCGTACAACCCGAGTGGCGACCGTTAGCGGTTGCGCTCTGTTAGTATCGGGTTCACGCGGTGTGGCCTCCACTTGGTGGTGGGAAGATTAGGGCCCCCTGGAGCGTTGAATCACGCTCTCAAGGGGTATAGGATTTGGTTAGGTCGAGCACTTAGTTAAGAATTCTTTAAATTTAAATTAAAATGCTTTTGGGTTTTCCGCGAAATTCATATTGTAGCGGTTATGATTAAAAGAATTGAATTTAAAATACTCCTTTAAATGCTGCTGCATATGTTTTGTAAATACATTTGATCACTGCGTTTGTTGTTGCACGGAAAATGGAGATTAAATTGCGTGCCCTTTTTGAATGCTTGGGCGTATGCTTGTAATTGTATTTGATTGTCGCGCCTGTGCTGAAGGGAAGTTTGAATTCATTTGAAATTTGAATGGCGCTCTATTTTGAAAATTATGTATATGTTTGTGATAGTGTTTAATCATTTTGCTTTGTGATAAGGAAGATTGAAATTAGATAACCCTGTGGTTACCGAAGGAAATAGGAGTCAATTCTCTTTTGGTTTAGATTTTGTTGGCACTGTCTAAGATATTTATTTGAAATAAGAGATAGGGCTGTCCCTTACGTTTATTGTTTTGTTTACTTTGCCATTTGACACAGTTGACCTATGTGCATCGGTGATTACTTGTTTTAATTAATTCTGTAATTGAACATTGATGCTTTTGAAAAATTAGTTGAAATATGAGCATAGGATCACCTGCTAGGGACCATCTGTGCGTTTCGTTCAGCTCTCCACAGACGACGTTCATGGGGAATTTGGGGGTGCTCTCTGCACTGAAGCTTGAAGGTCCCTCTGGGCCGCTTCGTGTCGCGTCGCTGTTTGCAGACCTGATCCGGTCGAATTGCGGAACTAATCATAGGAGCGCAGATAGGTGTTTGAAGGAGGTCGTCTGACTTCTGTCTAGGAATAGGACTTATTTATGTGCTGCGATGTCCAGGAAGGGCATCCAGTTCAACTCTCCGGCTAGCCCACGTAAGGGCTGCAATTTTGGGGCGTTGGTTAGTGTTGCAAGATCTGATTGGGTGCGTAAGGTGGCCTAGTTTGGTTGTAGATTCGATCTTGCAACTTGCCGTCGCGACCCTGTCCCGCTGACCGGTTTGCTCGCGGACCTAAATCCTTATGTCCGGGACGGGGGTTTGTTCACGCAAAAGCGTTAGTGTCAGGCATCGACGTTAGATGGCACTCGGCTCGGTCGATACGGAATGACGTTTGTGTGTGTTGAACGTCCGAGTTGACTGAACGGTGGGAGTCGAGAGCGAAAGATTAGAAGTCTTCTTTGCGTCGAAAGAGAAGGCAGTCCATTTGGTTTGGGAGCTCTTAGATCTGATTTTATGTTAGGCGCGTATAGTGAATATACCACTGGGAATGGTGGCGCGTGTTGAGAGTTTACCCGGGACTTTAGGTTTAACGCAGAATCTGTATAAGTGGATTCGACTGTATTAGTTACTAGTGCGGTAGTTAATATTCTAGAAATAACGGTGACCTTTGACCCGTACGTTCTGTGTTCATTTTCGCGAGTAAATCGTAACAAAGGAAGAAAGTGACTGCGGAAGGCGACCTTAGCTTGGAGAGGAGCTGAGGGCCGAACTGCTGCAGGGGGAACGGTCAAATAAGGTCAACAACACTACCAGCCACACCCAAATACACATCACTGACCTTTACTTCCTAGCACAATACACCCACACGAGACCTGACCGAATCCTGAGGGACCAGTCGCCTTGAATAGAGGTAAGTAAGCTCTGTACAATAATTGTAACGCTCCCCCCGGATTATTTAGTGTAATTAGACTTTTCACCCGTGGCGTGAGGACACCCGACCAGCATCTGCCTGTAGCTTCTTCGTCTATGGGCCGCGAAGGATTCTACTCCTGGGATAGGCAGCTGCCGGCCGTAACAGGTGTATTATGTGTAAATGAGACGAAACGTAAGGGAAAGGATGCCACTATACATGTCATGTATACTGTGTACTGGTGTAATGTAGACGAGAACGAGCGGGCATGCCAGGGAGTCGGTGTCGGAATGGGTCAATGTGTGAAAGAGTATGAATGTGTATGCCTTAGACATGTCTCATCATCGTCATCATAATTACAGCCCTTCACAGGTCCACAGCTGTACATAGGTCTCCTCAAGAAATGCCACGAAGCACGGTCTTGAGCCACCTGCATCCATCGACTTCCTGCATGTCTTACCAGGTAACCACTCCATCTAGTGGGGGTTGCCCTACATTTCGCCTACCACGAGGATGTACGAGGATGCCACTCGAGAACTTTTTCCCCATCGGTTGTTCGTTTTTCGAGTTATATGGCCGTCCCATTGCCACTTCAGCTTACTAATCCGTTGGGCTATGTCGGTCACTCTGGTTCTATTGCAGATATCTTCATTTCTAAGTTTATCACGCAGAGAAACCCCGAGCATAGCCCTCTCCATAGCTCGCTGAGCAACCTTGAGCGTCCTCATACGGCCAACAATGAAGGACCAGAGATGTCTAAGCCCACTTATATCCAAGAACAGTTTTGGGAGATGGTAAGCACGTTGTTAATGAAATGTAAGGGAAATTAAAATATATAGGAAAAATAATTTAAAAAAATATATTAGGAGATTTTAATGGAAGATTTGGGGTGAAGACGCTTGGTTATGAATGGATTTTGGGAAAGTTTAGTAAAGAAAGTATAAATGAGAATGGTGAAAGCCTCCTCACCGTATGTGTGGAAAAGAATCTTATGGAAGTGAACACTTTTTTCGTCATAAGAAGATTCACATGTGTACATGGGAAAGAGGTGATAATAGAAGCATTACGAGTATAGATTTCATAACTGTGGATGAAAGAATAAGGAGCGCAGTGGTAGATACAAAGGTTTACTGGTCCAACGTAGGGACGGATCATTACTTGGTCTTATGTAAAATTAATGGCCTATTTAGACGTGGGCGGTATCGGACATCTGTGTCTACTACTGTGTTACAGCGTATAAGAAGAACAGAGAGCCTACAAGATGAAGGTTTCATACCTTCCCACCAGAAGTACAAATGCAGATTGATTGAAATATAAGTGGTTTGGATGAATTGTGTATATATAAAATATAAGATGAATGATTTAGACTTGGAGACTATGTGGCATAATGTTAAGAAAGGTTTGGTGAATGCAGCTAGCGAAGTATGTGGTGTAAGTCAGGGAAGAATGAAAGGAAAAATAATAAGTTATGGTTGGATGATGAGGTAGGGATGGAAGTTGAAACAAAGAAGAGAGCACGACTAGGTTTACTAGCAACCAAGGCTGGTAATTTTGGCAGTATGAATGATGATGTTGAAAGAAAAGGACAGTCTTTAGACGTCTAAATAAGAGAGTATAAGAAGTAGTTGAAAGGAAAAATCATAAGGATTATAGAAGAATATCGAATAACTAAAATGTTCTGGAAACTCGTAAGAACTACCAGAAGACATTCAAACAGCCTAGAATGAGTTCTATACGAGACTAGAACGGCTATATTCTGAATGACGAAGTGTCGAGTTTAAAGAGATGGAAGAAACACTTTGAAAGCGTGTTTGTGAGTGAGGAGATGTTTGAATTAAATGAAGTAAGAATTCCGAAAGTAGAGGAAAAGGGTAGCAAGATAAGTATGGATGAATAAGTGAAAGCAATGAAAAGCATGAAAGCAGATAAGACAGCCGGATATGACAGAGGGTCACTCGAAATACTAAAGACTGGAGTGAAAGTGGTAGCAGACGTGCTGTATACCTTGCTTAATTTATGTTGGGAACTAAAGCGGGTACCAGGAGATTGGTGCAAAGCCGTGATAGTCCCAATATATAAAGGAAAAGGGTCGCAGCAGGATTCTAAAAACTATCGTGGTATTAGCCTTCTTAGCATTGTGGGAAAACTGTATGCTAAGGTATTAATTGAAAGAGTTATGAAAGAAGCTGATGGAAAAATTTTTGATGTGCAAGCGGGATATAGAATTTGCGGATCAGGTTTTTTCCATGCGTTGCGGAAAAGGGTCTTTGGCCAAAACCCAAAAAGTTTTTTGTGCGTTCATGAACTTACAGAAGGTTTATGATGAAGTGGACAGAAATGTGTCATGGAAAAGACTGAACTTATTTGGGTTAAACGCTGGGTTGATACAGGTATTAAAGTCTCTTTATAGGGACTCTAGTGCTTACGTCAGGATCAACTGGGCCTACTTGGACTGGTTTGGCATTCATAAAGGTTTTAGACAGGGCTGTGTGGCTTTCCCGTGGCTGTTCAACCTATTTGTCGACAGTTGTTTGGAAAATTTGAAAGTTGAATAATGCGGGTTAAGAATGGGTGAGTTATCCGTCAAAATATGCTTTTTGTAGGCCGATGATCAAGTCATAGTGGCGTCGTTGGCGGGCGAGTTGCAAATGATGGTTATATTAATGAACAGATCATTAAAAAAAAGAAAGAGGAATGAAAGTGAATACAAGTAAGACGGAAGTTATAGTATTTGAAAGAGAAGAAAGTAAGACAGTATGTGAAATAAGAATAGAAGGTGAGTTGGTCGAGAAGGTAGATGAGTTTGTGTATTTGGGATGGTAGATATGATAAGGATATAAAATGACGAGTGAACGGAGGAAATAGAGTAAATAGGGGTGTAGATCTATTGTGAAAAGTTAGAATGTATCCAAAAAGGCACATATGGCAATTCACAGTGCTGTGTTAGTCCCTTTTTTAATGTATGGTAGTGGTAGTGGCGTATAGCAGAAGAAGCGCTAGGGTAGAATAAATGCTGTAGAAATGCGGTCATTAAGAAGTATATTAGGACTGAATTAGAATGACAGGATGGGAAAGTGGGTGATAAGAGAAGAGTGTGGTTTGCAAGATGATGTTGTGAACAAAATTAAGAAAGGAATGCATCGGTGGATTGGCCATGGAGAAATAATGAATGAGGAAAAAGTGACAAATCAAATTTATGTTGCAAAAGTGAAGAGCACAGTCGGGAATGGACGCTCTAGGCGAAAGTTTATCGAGGAAATGGGCCGAATTAAGAGTACCCTTAACAGACGAGCATGTATGCTTAGGTATATGCATGTGCAGGACGTGAGAGAGGTGCAGGTGCCAGGATCGTGCCAAATGGAAGTCCGGAGAGACTCTGCCGACCCTTCTGGGTGACAGGCGTGAGTTGTTATGTTTATGTATTATGTATACAATTCAAAATATTGCTGTAGATTAATTTAGGAGTATTGACAACTTTCTTTTTCATGTTTCTTGGAATCGCCCTCATTTTGATTGTACCAAGTTTCGAAAAACCTATGCGTAATGGAAAATTCAAATAATTTGGCGGCATAGATATACAAGGATAATTTATAAATATTTTTATCTGGCCGTACGAGTAGCAGCCATCTGATACAGATACTTTTATTTGTAACATTAAATTGTGGTATATTCAAAACTCCTCGGAAATCAAAAATTACAATTGTATCATATCTGTCTATTATTCATTCCTGCATTTCATTCAAATCTTTTTCTTTCTTTCTGAACGATACCAATGAACGCGTTTACTAAGCACTTTGTATTATGCGTTACACCAATACTGCGGTAATAGTAATTTACCAAATCAAACACAAAGAAATGTTTTTACATTGATTTGATACAACATTTTTCTGGTCATTAAAAATATTGTACATTTCCATACAATAAAACTGTTATTTATGATATCTCCTTAAATAAAGCTAGAAAAAATCTGAAAAAAAAATACTAATTTGCATTCCAACCTATAGATTACGAATCTGACATAACAGTAAAAACTCCATAATAGTACATTACTCGTTTTTTGCTTGGGGCGTCGATTTGGAAGACATGTGAAGTCCGCCAACACACATTGGGGCAGCGCGGCGCGGCGGACACTTCCTTGCCCTAAGACCCTCTAAGAAGGGAGAAAATCTGTGCTCAGCGCAGCGGTGGGGTGTATATAGGCTGTAACTTTACTATATTTTGCAGTGAAACAATATACAGTGAATTTCATTTATTGCGACCTTGGTTGTAGCGACCATTTACCTATAGCGACGTTAAATCTAAGTCCCTTAAATTTAAAGCATATTTTAGTACAAAATTCAAGTGGCTATACCGACTTTGGATGTAACGCCGAGTTCGAGTATAGCGACTATTTTTAATAAATTATTTGTAACAAATTCCTAGAAATCCCATGCAGATATTGCGACCGGAGTCGGCGGACAAAGACACAAAGATTTCTTTCTATCACAAACATTTCTTATCTTTTGTTTACATCCATACAGATGGTCAGCAAGTGTGGAGACCTTTATCTTTTGTTTATAGATATCAGCTAAGTAGGTAGAGAAGCGTGTACGTTTCGGAGTTAAATTTATGGTTCAGTTACAAAGTGATATTCTGAGTAGCTACTGTAATGTATTAAATTTGTTACCTTTGCCTGTAACGACTTCTGGATATAACGACGAAAATAGTGTGGTCCCTTCATCGTCGTTATACCCGAAATCCACTGTAATTTGATCAATATATCATATTGGTTCTACAATATAAAAACATTATTTTAAACAGTATTTCGAACAAATTAGATGCACCTACTAGAATGTCATTTAAATTGTTACCCACTGAATTATAACTTATTTAATAAAAAAAGAGAATCATAAAAATGGCTTTACAATTGACGAATATCACAGTAATATACGCTGCCCCAATGCGTGTTGGTGGATTTTGATGTTTGTTGTCTTCATTTTTTTTTTATTTAAATTTCTCAGATATTCAGGTTTCCTTACAATGTTTTCTATCACCATCGAGCACGTTGTAAATCAGCACTTATAATTAATTGCAATTAATAATTTCATTCTAATCCAGTTTGCACCCGAACTATTCCGATTGTATTCCGAACTCCGTTTGAAAGAAATCAGAATCCTCTTAAGCTTTCTTTTTTTTATAGAATAGGGGGCAAACGAGCATGCGGCTCACCTGATGGTAAGTGACTACCGCCGCCCATGAACAACCGCAACACCAGGGGAATTGCAGATGCGTTGCCGACCTTTTAGAAAGGTGTAAGCTCTTTTCTTGAAGGTTCCTAAGTCGTATCGGTCCGGAAAATTCGCTGGTGGTAATTGATTCCACAAGGAAGTCGTGCGAGGGAGAAAACTTCTTCCAAATCGCACAGTGGTGGACCGCCAATCATCCAGATGGTATGGATGGTAACGCGAGTTTTGTCGCGATGTGCGATGGTGAAATTGAGCGGATGAAATTAGTCCGAACAATTCCTCAGAGCACTCCCCGTGATAAATGCGATAAAATACGCAAAGAGATGCAACATCTCTACGCAGTGCCAGTGTATCGATCCGATCAGAAAGAACTCGGTCGTCGATGATTCGAACCGCTCTGCGCTGGATGCGGTCAAGTGGAAGGAGCTGGCACTGGGGTGCCCCGGCCCAGAGATGAGAACAGTATTCCATGTGGGGCCGCATTTGCGCTTTGTAAAGTTGCAAGCGATGTGCCGGCATGAAATACCGTCTCGCTCTGCTGAGCACGCCAAGCTTTTAAGAGGCCAATTTGGCCTTCCCTTCCAAGTGACCACGAAACTGCACATTATTCGATATGTCAACGCCAAGGATTCCGATACTGGCTGAGGCAGTAAGGGGAGTGCCTTGAAACTGAGGAGATACGACAAAGGGGTTCTTTTAAGCGGTAAACGCGCAAACTTGTGTCTTCTGGGGATTGAACTGGACTAGATTTAGTCGGCCCCAATCCGAGACTTTGTTAAGCAAAGACTCGACTTCAGACACAAGTTTGTCCCGGTACTCGGCGACGTTTTCCCGAGAAATATTGGCACGGCCGGTATATAAGGCATCACCAGTGCTGTCGTTTGCATAGCAATGAATGCTACCAGTTAGCAACATATCATTGATATGCAGGAGAAACAGCGTTGGTGATAGCACGCAGCCTTGTGGAACACCAGCGTTGATAGGCTTGAGATCAGAGCATGCACCGTCTACTACGACTTTGATGCTCCGCTCAGCAAGGAAACTGGTGATCCATTTGCACAATTTCTCGGGAAGCCCATAGGAAGGAAGCTTCGAAAGAAGCGCTTTGTGCCAGACCCAATCAAAGGCTTTCGCTACGTCCAAACTAACGGCTAATGCCTCCCCCTTGGACTCTACTGCCTCCGCCCATCTATGAGTTAAGTAGACTAGAAGATCACCAGCTGATCGACCCCGACGAAAACCGTACTGGCGATCACTAATCAGCCGGTGATCCTCAAGGTACCTCATGAGCTGGCAGTTTAGAATGGCTTCCATTATTTTGGAGAACAAGGAGGTGATGGCGATAGGCCTGTAGTTGGACGGGTCTGAGCGGTCGCCTTTTTTAGGGATCGGGTGCACCAAAGCTGTCTTCCATGAATTCGGGACTACGCCTTGGGAGTAGGAGTACCGGAAAAGACGCGTTAAAACCGGTGCCAACTCCGGAGCACACGTCTTCAGCACAATGGGAGGGACTCCATCGGGCCCACTCGACTTGCTGACGTTTAGGGAGAAGAGTTAAGCTATTTCAATACGGCAAAACGCAGTGTGAGGTGAGGATGAAATTCTATATTTTCTCGAAGCTTTTATAGTTCTTGAAAGCGCTAGACAACTTACTACTACTACTTTAAGAAACTTTATTATTCTAATCTAAGCTGCGTAAAAATTGAGAGTAGGAGAAATGATTTCGTGGTCTTAATATTCAAGTTAGTTCGTAGAGTCTTATTGAAGACCTTAACTGTTTTACTTCTGAATGTTTCATACGTGCTGTATCCAAAATACATTACGATACGCCTCCTATACAGACTTTTGGCGTCTCGTAAAAGTTAGTCCCTGATATGATTTTGGTACCAAAAATCTCATACATACTATTCAGCTGATTTTGTATAAACAGATGAAGAGTAGGTATGACTGAAAAAGTGATTTTGCGATCATGTCTTGATGTATCTGAACTATAAATAGATTTATTTACGTATACTATCCACGTTATTGTCAGTATCATTGTATGAAATATTCTCCTTTTAGGTCGTTTTAAGGATCTTTTTAAGGATCTTTGATCAGAAGACATTTCTGGGAATAAAATAAAATTGTCAATTTCAGCCGTGTTTCCTATGTTATATTATGACTTTTAACTACTGATGTGAAATTATCTTTCATTTTCAGGGCATGTTACACTTTCTCAGGGTGAGTAGAAAATAAAACCAATGTTACATAAAAATAATTTATCAAAGTGTCGTAAACGTTTTAACTATTGTACATGAAACAACTGTAATTCACAGTGTCGTTGATAATTATTTCGAAAGTACGACGCAGTCTAAGCAAATGTCTTAGGGAAAACGAACCTGTAATCATTTTAGAAAAACATTACCCTAATACAATAATTTTAAATAGTTTCAAATTATTTAACTTATTATTAATAGAATAGAATGTACAATATTTTCAAAAGTGACGTGTCTGTGTATTTTGATTTAATTTTAGTTTATATTTACTTTCACTTACGTAAGTATATACAGTACAGTATATTATATAATCGTCTATAAAATAAAACGAGTATAAATGTAGGTATTTAAGTTATTTTTTATTTTATTTTTTTAACAGAATGTGAAACCAATAATTACTTATTAAAAACTTTAAATTAAAGAAAAAGATCAAATCAACATCGAAAAAAAATCTACATATTTGTATTATCTACAATTGCCTTGACACCATTTATTGGTTATTGTATTGGTTTATTTTACATTTTTACAAATTAAAGAGAATTATATTAGTTCTTTTACGTTATATATAACATCATCTTCTCTTTAAATGGACATGTTTCGTACTCTGGTTCTTTACTCGAATAAACCTCGTAATCCTATTGTATAAACAATTTAACACCTCCGGCCGTCAATCAGGCACCGCTGACGATACTAAGTCTACCGGCTAAATTTCGACGGATTTTACTCTTCTGTCCTCTGTAAAAAAAATCTATGAGTATGTATGTGGTGTATGGTACTAAAACCTTTGAGGAAACTGGCTTGCTCGGGAAGGAAGGAAGTTGTCAAGTCTGCGTATGAGACGATTCGTAATGATTATTGTAGAAAATACGTCTGTAGTTCTCAGTGAGGACGATGTCGTTCTTCTTGAAGAATTTAACCACCGCATTTTTGCTTCACACCTCCGGAGTGACGCCATGTCTTCTATGACTTCCGTCTAATTTCTTGAACAGCTTCTGAAGGACTATAAGTAGTTGTTTTCCACCCGATATTGTATGCCGTTGCTCGTTGAGTGCTGGAGAACAATTCTAATCGCGCGCAGACTGATTTCAAGGATATAATCTGTATAGTGTCCGATGTCACATGTTCTTGGATCGTTTTTAAAATTACTTTCATGTGGTTCCAACAACTATGTGTACAGCTTCTCTTTATCCGTAAAACTTCTCAACCCCTCTAAAATCCCAGGTGGCTTATAAATGACGTCTTTAACATAAACAGATGGCTTTTTTGGCTGATAAATCTCTGATAAAGACTTAGTTCTGCTTAATTACCTCTTCATTACATGCTTTATTAAAGTCGCATTGTTCATTATGTACTTATTTATCGTTTGTTTAGGTTTTTGGTGCTTATTAATAATTATATATACTCTTAGGTGCTTATGTTATTACTTTATATATCAATGTCAAACCATAGACTTCCATCTATGTATCAAACATATAATAATCTGTAGTTAAGCAGTAGTACGGAGCAAAGAGTATATTATAATCACTACCTTTTAAATAGAGTAGAGATTGTTGCCGAAAAGTTTTAAAATGATGCCAACAAATAATTACGGACAAATTGACTGAATGAGCTAGATATTTTATTTTAGTCCATTATACATCTGTGTTTATGTATTAATGACTGCCTCGTTGGTCTAGTGGTTGTAGTAGTGCAACTGCTGATCATGACGTCCCGGGTTCGAATCCCGGGTCCTGGCGCCGAATCTTGTTGGAATACCCAGTGCCTGTTATTGAACATGGTATGAGAAACAGGTTCCACAAGGTTCGTCAGGACTGTATTTTGATGTACAACTGCATTCGTTTTTACACCTTTCTCACAAAAATGTACCTCTGTTAAGTTCCAATAAGAAACTCCCAACCATACCATGAGCGAGGATGGAAAATGACCTCGTTGGACACGCGGAATACGGTTGCTCGCTTCTTCACTACTGTGTGCGTACACCTTATCATTTTGTTTGTTGTAGCTCTCTTCTACGGTAAAAATTTTTTCATCCGAAAAAAGAATTTCCCGATATTTTTTTCCCGCGTACCGCTTCAACAAAGCGCGGCATCTCTTCAGTCTCAGGTCCATTAGACGAGCATTCAAACGATGTCCTGTTTTTCTTCGATATGCTCGAAGCCCTAAGTCTTCATTTAACACCCTTTTCACCGTGGTTCTGCGTAACCCCATCTGAAGGGCCAACAGTTTCTGCTTACGTTTGGGATTTCTTTGAATTCGCGCCTTCACAGCTTTTATCACTGCTAGAGTCCTAACAGACCGAGGGCGACCACTTCTTGACCTGTCATATACACTAGAGTCTTCATTGTATCGTTTAATGGTACGATAAACGAATCTTTTGGTTATATTCTTATTTTTCAGTATGTCAAAAATTTGAATTGGCGCGTAACCGCAACGATGCAACGCAATAACTGCAACACGGTCTTCTTTAAGCGTCCACTCCATATTTAAAATTGAGTAAAATTCTAAAAAGTATACAGTTTTATTTTCATGAAAAATTTGAAACTCGAATTCAATAAACTTTTTTGTGGCCAGCATTCTAAAAGAAAAGTTTTTAGTGTGTGACAATACTTATGACCTGACTGTGTACAAAGTAACGTCGACGCACGAACATTTAGTCGAGGAGGCTCATGTCTTACAGTAGACTTTTACGGCTGATGATGATGAATATGAATAGATAATTCTTTTGACAATTTTATATCATAATTGTAGTAGAAGATCTTGCTTTTTTCCCTATTGTGACAGGCGCTATTTAAATAAAGTGGTTAAAACTTAATTCATGATTTGATTGCATAACATACTAAATTTTCCTATGACAACTGTCCATAAAAACCTTAAAAATTAGTTTAAGTAAAAATTTTCAGGATAAAAAACCTAGCGCAAATTGTTACAAAGTCACAGCCTATATATGTACGTCCTAATGCTAGCCACACGCCTCCTCTCACTTTTGAGAGGTTTTAGGGCAAGGAAGTGTCCGCAGCGCCACCCCAATGCGTGTTGGCGGACTTCACATGTTTTCGAAATATTTTTTTTAATTTCTCAGACATGCAGGTATCCTCTCACAATGTTTTCCTTCACCGCTGAACACGTGGTAAATTAGCAATTAAAATTGCAATTAACAATTACATTGGTGCCGGCTAGGATCGAACCCGGGTTGCTCGCGTACTGTAAACTTTACAGCGAGTGCTAAGCCGCAGAACCACTATGGCTCTTGGTACAAATAATTTAATAATACAAAATGCAAATGTAAAATAGAATTGTTTGAGTATTTGATATACTTGTACTTAACCGGTTTTTTAATTCGATTGTCTAATTATTGTGTCTTTATCGCGGATAATGAAACTGTCAGAAATTATTTTACTTCTTGCTATTGTTTCATAGTAAGTGAGGGTAATAACGTAGTAACGTCATCCAGTTACTAAGGCCACTTTCTTAAAGCCCAAAACATAACAAAACATTTTGCATAGGTGGCTCTTCAATAAGATAGCTTTATATAAATCAATTAAATAATAAAAGGTCACAAGGGCGCTGCTTTATCGACGCTATTTTGATAGTTGACAATATAGTAAATATTTTAGTCGATTTTAGTATTGTGTAGTGTAGTTCGTTTTTTATAAGTTGATTTTTCGAAGTTTTCCTAATTATTATCAAAGATTTTTTGCTATTTTATTCTTAATAGATTAGTTACAGTATACGACTTAGTGGTTTAGTCTCCGTCCTCACGTACTAGGGATGCATCCGATACTGATACCGATGCCGTTCCATCGGCGATACGCGAAGTATATCGGGATCGGCGATATTTTTTTGGCCGATTCAAAGATACTTTTCAAATTTCACGCTTTAAAATGTAATGTAAACGCGGGTGTTGTCTCTCTCATCTATTTCATTGCAAACGAGGCACGAACTAACTATGTTCGAGGAAACCCCGCGCTTTATGCAGTATCTTGTTTAGCCACAATCCTTGATCCTCGTTACAAAGCACGAATATTTCAATCACAGTTTACTAATACTGTGGCAAAAGGCGTCTTGTTCAGTTACTTGCTCTAAATGTAACACTGCATTCCGTAACTATTTCAGACACTCTCACACATCTAGTTCTGTAACTGTAAGTTCTGAGATGCCTGCGAGTGTAGGGCTTTGGAGCGTTTGTGTAAATATTATTAAAGAGTCCAAGGAAGATGAGCCCTGTCTACTCTGAGCTGTAATTCTATCAAAAAAGATGTCGAAAGATACTTAAAATCTCCTAATATATCTAGGGGCACAGATCCGTTCGTTTTCTGGCGCAATGACGTCGTATATCCAAACTTGAAAAAAATGACGCAGAAGTACTTTTAGTTTCCAAATGAGTTCTGTCGTATCTGAGAGACTATTTTCTACTGCAGATCTTATTCAAACAGATTTGAAAAATCGCCTCTCTCCGCTTAAGAAAACTTAAGAAAACTTTGTTTTTTAATCAAAAATCGCATCAATGTTAATTATAGTTACTAAAACTATTAACTAATCTCAACATTTCTATAGTTTAAAGCGATTTTATTTAGTTTGTCCCGTTATTTGTTCCTTTTATATAAATTAAAAAAAAAATAACCTGACTTGTCTTTTATTTATTTTACCTTCATTTTTGAATTCAATAAGCGTATCGGTAGCAGTATCGCCGATATGTTTTAAAGAGCATCGATATCGGTATCGTATCGGCAAAAAGGCGTATCGTGGCATTCATATCACGTTACCTTAGTTATTTTATAACTTTAAGATTTATAATTATTTACAGCTCTGTGTTCATCAATTGATGATGGGAACTGCATAACACCTCCACCGGAATGTCCGAATAAAAATATAACATTTTGGTTATATACAAGGTAAAAAAATTATTAAACATGTTCATTAAATCACGTACAATTTTATGTATTGCACTAAATGCCTCACCATACCATAGCTACATCTCGATAAATTTAAATAATGCTGATTTGATAGTAAATAGCAGCCTTCTGTACCTATTCTCAAGAAAATAACACCAGGGAAAAGTTTTTAATATTTATCAGCCTACTCTAGTTTATTCCTGAAGGTGCTACTTATTTTTTTTTGTAGAATAAGGGTGACAAGCGAGCACACAGTCCACCTGATGGTAAGTGGTTGCTGTGGCCCATAGGCATCTACATCTATCATTGTTTGCGAATAAAATTCAGATGCGTTGTCAGCCGTGAGGCCTAAGAAGGAATGCCTCTTTTCCAGTAAAAAGGGTTTTCGGTTCTCTACACTCACCTCACGAAACACAGCAGCATTAAGCTGCTATTTTACGCTAGTATTCCGTAAGAGCGTGGTCCTTCCACGGTTGAGCCGACCCATTCGTGCTACAACTATACTATTAATTTAGCTGTAGCATGGCTCAATTACATACAAAAACTTAGCTCGATATTCGGCGTTACGTTGTAATTTTGCGCGGATCGAGGCTCTATCGAGTCATGTGGCAAATACAACATTCTAACACAGGTTCTATTGCCAGTTCAGGAGGGGCTATGTCAAATGTGTTGGCGGCGTTTCACCCCCGTGCTTTGGAAAACCACGTAAAGCCGTTGGTCCTCCACCTGATCTCTCCCCGGTCGTTTTTTTCATAGTATACTATGGTGTAACAATATGGTGACAAACGAGCGCACAGTCCACCTGATCTTAAGTGGTTGCTGTGACTCAGAGACATCTACATCGATCCTCGATTACAAATCAAAATGCAGATGCGTTGTCTCCCGTGAGGACTTAAATGGAATACCGCGTTTCCAGCGAAAAGGGTCTTCGGTTCTCTACACTCACCATGCAAAACACAGCAGTGTAAGCCGCTACTTTACGCTGGTACTCTATGATAGAGTGGTCTTTCCCCGGCAAGTTGATCCATTCGTGCTACAACTATAATTTAGGTGCAGCACGGCTCTACAATGTATGAAGGTCGTGTCGGTTTACCGTCCCATCGGACTAAGAGAGTGAGGAAAGAGAGAGTGCACCTGTGCCTACGCATACACTCGTGTGCTGTAAATCTGCCTTGCGCAGATGGCTAGTCTCCGTTGAGACTGGTCGCCGAGACAAAAACGTTTTCTACTTGGTAGAGCCATGCTGCAGCTATATTTCTGGTATAGTCGTAACACGAATGGGTCGGCTCGACTGGGGAAGGACCACGCTCTCACAGAATACCAACGTAAAATAGCAGTTTAATGCTGCTGTAATTCGTATCATGAGTATAGAGACCCGGAGACCCTTTTTACTGGAAATGAGGCATTCCATATTAGTCCTCACGGGTGACAACACATCTGCATTTTGATTCATAATCGAAGATAAATGTAGATGTCTATGGGCGACGCATCTGCATTTTGATTCTTTAAATACGATAGATGTAGTTGTCTATGGGTCACAGCAAACACTTGCCATCAGGTGGACTGTGTGCTCTTTTGGCACCCCATCCTATAAAAAAAACGAAGCGTGTAAGGCTGCACTAGTCTATCATTTTTCCATACATCCTCCTATCTTCCCTAAGAGTAGGAAGGTTATTACTCTACCGTTTGATGATGTATGTCAAAAACTATGCATGCTATCTATTTGTCTCATCATTATCCGTGCTTGTACGTAAACAGAACATTGAAACTGTAATGATCTGAAAGTTGCAAAAGCCATGGAAAATTTATATTTTCAAAATAATTTAATGATTTAACGTTAATTTAAACTTTGAACGTATAATAAACAACATAGTATTTAGTTCTTTGGTTATTAAGATTAGTTTAGAATGGTTATTTGTAAATTTTTCTTCGCTCGTTATGTCTCACTTCGCTCGTTTTAAGTATATTAAGTCTTTGCTCTTCATAAACTTTACTAACATATAATTTACGGGGGTGTGAGAGTATGCACTAGTTGCATACTGCTCTTTAATGAGTTTGTTTCTTTCTTAAACGAAGCTAAGTGAGACATAATATGTTAGTAATGATTATTTTACGTACTACTACGTGATATGAAAACTGGATGCCTGGATACGGTGTAAAGGAAAGGTCAATCTCATAAATTTTACAAAGGACATTATTATAAAATACATATTAAACACGTAACTGTTTCACTCAATTTGTAATCGTAACACAGTCTAATATAATACAATAAAACCAATGCTTTATTCAGAAATACCTAGTTACAAAATAGGCAGTTTCGAAACTAGTTACGCGTATTCACGAAACAATATACTATACCCCTTTACGTAGTAAAAACGTTACGGCCCACAACTACCGTGGACTAACGTATGGGCTACGTAAAATTCACGAGTTTGAATCCGCCATTCGACTACCGTAGTATATGTTAACTATTCCTAATAAAAGCATTTTAAATTTACATAAAGTGGTCAAGTGGAATATTAGTAATGTTAGCAGTGATAGTATTTGTTATTTTATTTTATGTAATTCCAATTTTTTAAATATTTTTCAGGGCGAACAGAGACAAACCTCATGAATTAAAATTTTCTGAACCTAAATCTATTGATACGGCCCCATGGGTTCCTAACGCACCAATTAAAATCCTTATACACGGCTATACGGGTGACAAAGATTTCTCGCCAAACAAGGAAATTCGACCAGGTTAGCATATAAAGAACTTATTTTCCTAATTGGGACCAGCACTGTTAGTACAACATAAGACATCATAGACACGTTAGTAATACGTAAGTAAGGTTAACTGTTTCAACTGTTGCGTAAAATGTTTTGGAAACTTACCTTATACGGGACAGTTGTGTATCCCGTTGGTAGACAATTCGACTTTTGAGTTTTTAGGTAAATAAATAATGGCGAATACTTAATTATCAAAGTGTGTACTTCTCATACATTTGTTATTTATTATTAGTATAATTAAGCCTTTTCAGTAAGTAAGTAATATAAGCCTTCTCAGCGTCGTCGGTAAATTGAATGCGAAAGTGTTGATTGAAAGGGTTGTGAATGAAACAGACGAAAAAGTATGGGATGCACAAGCGGGATTTACAAAGGGAATGGGATGTACCGATCAGGTCTTTTTCTTGCGGTGCATAACCGAAAAGAGTTTGGCTAAAAACAAGAAGGTCTATTGCGCGTTCGTGGATCTAGAAAAGGCCCATGATAGAGTTGTGAGGAATGAATTGTAGTCAGCACTGTCCGTGAACGGTGTGAGCAGTATCCTCATACGAGCATTGCAATCACTTTATAGGGGTTACAGAAGCACTAGGCTTCTGTAAGGATAAAAGGGGCATACATTGAATGGATTAATATCGATAAAGATGTTAGACAGGGATGTGTAGCGTCACCGTGGCTGTTTAATTTGTTCATGACAATTGCTTGACAGATTTAAAAGATAATGAAAGTGGATTGAGAATGAATGGGTTACTCGTCAAATGTTTTCTCTGTGCTGATGACCAAGTATTACTTGCGTCTCCGGCCGAGGAGTTGCAGGAGATGGTAACTGCTATGAGTGGAGCTTTTTTTAGAAAGGGAATGAAGATGAATGTAAGGAAGACGAAAGTGATGGTATTTGAAAGAGATGAGGCAGTGACAGACTGCAATATCGTGATTTTAGATGATCAAATTGAACAGGTGAAGGAGTTTGAAGGGTTCAAAGGTTACAAGAGATGGAAAGTGTGAGAGTGATATCGAAGGAAGAGTGAATGCAGGAGACAAGGTGAATGGAGCTTTGCACTCCTTTGTGAGTAGTCGGAAGGTGTCTAACAAGGCCTGTTTGGCTGTGCGTGAGGGGGTGTTGGTTCCAACACTCATGTACGGAAGTGAAAGTTGGGTATGGCAGAAGAAACATGAAAGTAGAATAAATGCAGTTGAGATGAGAGTGTTAAAAAGTATGATAGGAGTTAAACTGAATGACAGGATAAGAAATAGTGAAATAAGGAACCGTTGTGGTCTGAAAAAAGATGTAGTGACAAAAATTGAGAAAGGTATGCCGAGATGGTTTGGCCATGTCGAGAGAACTAATGACGAACGATTGACGAAAAAAGTGTATAAGGCGAGTGTGAATGAAAGTGTTGGAAGGGGTAGACCTAGGCGGACATTTTTAGACCAAATCAGGGACGTCTTGAAAAAAGGCCCGGTCAAGAGTACCCTAAGCCGTAGAGCATGTATGAAGGGAATAATGAAAGTGGACGAAGCGAAACAAGTATGTAAGGATCGTAGCAAGTGGAAAGAAGTGGCATCTGCTTACACCTACGGGAAAGAGGCGTGATTATATATATGTATGTATAATTACGGCCACAGTAGCTCATAGACTAAATTTTTCAGTGCGCGGGTAACTAGGGTTCGATTCCCGCCGGCACCAAAGAAATTGTTAATTGCAACTTTAAGTACTGATTTACTAAGTAGTCGGTAGTGAAGGAAAACATCGTCAGAAAACCTGCATGAGCTGAGCAAAAGAATATGTCGAGAACGTGTGATGTCCGACAACACGCATCGGAGCAGCGCGGGGGACTTATTAATCAATAACCCTTTCAGAAATAAGGGAAACCTGCGCCTAAATGTGGGATACATATTGGCTGTAAATTTAATTTACTATGGCCGTATAGTGACGGTGTTCTAGAATTCATCACGTACGTTATAAGGCGTCATTATGGGAACTCCAAGAAAGGTTTCAAATCTCCCTTATAACCTTCTTGTTAACGCCAGATGTAAAAAACCAAAACCGGCAACGGGGAGTAGTGTCAAAAATTCGAGAAGTACGATCTCCAATCTGCCTGCAAACTGTGGCCAAATCCTATCTACAAATGGGAGACCCATTCCATGAAGTTTGTTATATGTAATAAGAAGAATAAAATGAAAAGTTATATAATATATGATGATATAGTTATATAATATATTAGCGTACCGCCCCGGGTTCGCACGGGTTATTTCTGGATCTCGACAACAGCGCTACCTATCGGGTCCAGTTGTGAATCTAAACCATTCTTGAATCAACTTAATCACACACATAAACATTCATTAGAAATCTATCCTGCCTATTTGTAACACTAGTTAAATTATAGTTACTAAGCACTAGTTAGTTAAATTATGTTACAGAATAAATTGGTTATATTAAATTATGACGGGTGAAGTTAGTCATATTTAATTGTCTTTGATAGCCTAAAAATAGCGTGGCAGAGCTATGCTGCAGCTTATAAGCACTATAATTGTGATTGTAATTATTAATTAATTAGTTGTTTTATTGATAAATGTGGGTGTCTATGGGCCACAGTGTCCACTTACCATCAGGTGGACTGTGCTCATTTGTCACCCTTATTCTATATAAAAAAAGAGCCAAGGCTATATATACCGATTTATTGATATTTCGATAAAATTGGCGCCATTCCCAAAGCGTGTGCCCAGCGAGACGTACACATTCATACTGAACGGCAGGCATGTGTGTGGAGACAGTTCAGATATTGCCCCGATCGCTATATATTCCCTAGATTGCCCCTGCGGCAGGCATGTCAGTAGGCGTCTTAACATAACTAGCTGTTCCCCGCGGTTTCACCCACGTATATCACACGTCTGCGCCTCGCGACTTGCGAACTTCGAGAGGGACATCACGACGGACAGGTGCTGAATTAACAAAGATTTAAAAAGTGAAAAATGTTATTTAGATTATATGGTTAACTGGTAGTTATGCAAGCTCTATAAAGTTAGCAGTGAAAAGTCAGCAAAAACCTAAAAATTGTATCTAGGAATTTGTAGCTAATTTGTTGCTAATTAGTTGCCAATGTTGCCAAACCAATGAAATTGTTAATTGCAATTTTAAGTGCTGATTTACCACGTGTTTGGCGGTGAAGGAAAATATCGTGAGGAATCCTGCATGTCTGAGAAATAAGAAAAAAAATATTTCGAAGACATGTGAAGTTCGCCTACACGCATTGGGGCAGCGCAGCGGACATTTCCTTGTCCTAAAACCCTCTCAGAAATGAGAGGAGACCTGTGCCCAGCAGTGGGACGTAAATAGGCTGCAACTTTATTTTACTTTACTTTAGTTGTCTAAATCGCGATTTTGTTGCTCCAACCGGTTTTGAGAAAAACGATCTTTATATTAAGATAGCAGTAAAAACTTTCAATCAACCCCGTCGTAGCGGATAAAACGGGATAACTTGTTGCTAATTAGTTGCTGAAATATAATGCAAAAAAATGTAAAAAAAATGAAAAATTAAAAAAAAAATTAAAAAAATCAAAAACTAAAAAAAAAATCAAGTTATGATTTAATACTGATTCTGAAGTTCCAAATTAATGAAAATTTTGCTGCTAATTAATAAATAGATCCCTAACTCCCAAACATCCTACAACAACATAAAATCGGTCGATAAGCTGTATCAAGTAATAAGTTACAAATAAATGTGTACATGCTGCCTATAAGAAAGAATTAAAAACAAAACAACAGTTATATTGTTGCTGTTCAGTTATGGAAACAGCAAGTCATAAAGAGCTAGAAACAAAATAAAATCGATCTATGAGCTGTACCAAGTTATTAGTTAGTAATTTTCTGTGTACATGTTATACTTACGTGAAAATTTTGAGAAAAATGTTAGCAGAATTGTTGTTGCTGTTCAGTAACGGAAGCAGTAAGTCACAAAGGGCCAGCAACAAAGTAAAATTGATCAATAATCTACACCAAGTCATAAAATAATAATTATTTGTGTACAAGTTATGTCGTGAAAATTTTAGGAAAAAATTTAGCAGAATTTTTGTTGTTGGTCAGTAACGAAAGCAGCAACTTATAACGAGCCAGCAACAAAATTAAAATCAATCGATAAGCTGCACCAAGTAATAAGTATTAAAAATAAATTATAAATAATTATAAATTATAAATATTTGTGTACAAGTTATGTCGTGAAAATTTTAGGAAAAAACATAGCAGATATTTTGTTGCTGGTAAGTTATGAAAGCAGCAATTCATAAATGATAAATAAAAGGCGTGCGTCGAGTACAGGCATTTATTTGAACTGCAACGGAAATACAATGCGCGCTTACCGGCTAAAAACTACCCACTACATATCATAATATGCAACACCTCCACCCTTATTTTGTACATAATGACTAAGAACATAAGTTATACTTAAACATAATTATTTTATACTGTTACAAATATTCTGCCTAAGAAAATAATATCAATGAACCTACTACTCAAATAAATATTACATACAATTTCTCTCTTTCAATTTTTTAATTATTACTTGTAACAATCATCTATACCATATCGTCTGACTGGTTTACATACACGGCGAACACCACGCGATTCATTAGTGACATTGTTGTTCGAGCCATGATTATCTATTTTCCGCACATTGGGCACGTTAGACGTTGGCGAAGTTGCCGTTAATACAGTGTCAGTGTCGTCGGTTGGGTTTGGCGATGCGCCCTCCGGTACGGCCGCGCTTGGCCTATTAACTGGAGCGTCGGACTGTTTGTCGTTGTTTACTGGAAACATTAGCGAAGGGCGGAATCGTTTTACAGGTGATTCGCGTATTGTGTGACTGTTACGATTGTTATTATTATTACGTGTTAAGTTTACTATTTTGGTTACATCGTATGACACTCTTCGCTTTAGTTGGTCGATATGTCTGTGTTCCTCGGTTCCAGTAATAGATCTGACTTTGTAATCCGTACTACCTGTCCTCTCTATTATTGTCCCTTCCGTCCACTTATCAACGCCGCGATAGTCTCTAAACCAGACCTTCTCACCTGCCGCAAATTGTCTAATCGCTCCCTCAGCTGATGTTTCTGCTCGTTTCTGCCGCGCTTTTACTAATTCTTTCTGATCAGGTTTCAAACAATCTAAACGCATGCGTAAATTACGCTCTATGCACATTTTTGCAGGACTTTCACCGGTTGTGTAGTGTGGTGTATTTCTATAAGCTAATAGGAATCTACATAAAGACGTGTGTATGTCTGTTCTACATTTAATTGCTTTTTTAATATTACGTTTACACATTTTAACGGCATTTTCCGCCGCCCCATTCGAAGCCGGGTGATATGGGGCTGAAAAAATTTGTTCAATTCCATTGGAACTTAAAAATTGTCTGAACTCGTTACTGAAAAATGGAGGACCGTTATCACTAACCACTTGTTTCGGTAAACCGAATCTCGCCCACATTTCTCGCAACTCCTTTATAACAGCTTTCGCTGTAGTGCTATTCATTTTAATTGCCTCTATCCACTTTGAATGAGCATCAACTAAAATAAGGAAAGTTGGTCCCGCTATCGGCCCCAAAAAATCTATGTGTATCCTGGTCCATGGGCGGTCTGGCCATGGCCATGAGCGCGGTGTGTGCGCCGGAGGGGCGTCAGCTACCGCTGCGCACACGGTGCAGGCACGGCACACTGCTTCTACAGCCTCGTCTATGCCCGGCCACCACACATAGCTCCGAGCCAGCGCCTTCGTTTTTACTACCCCCATATGCCCCTCATGAAGCTCTGTAATAACTTTATCCCTGCGAGATTCTGGAATAACGACCCTATGTCCCCACATTACACAACCTAGTTCCACGTACAACTCATTTTTTCTGTTAATATATGGTTTTAATTCTCTCATTTCGACGTCGTTCGGCCAACCGTCATTAATATATCTGACTACTCTGCTTAATATAATATCCGACGCCGTTTCTTTTTTTAATTTATGTGATTCCAATAGTAACGCATCTGAAGCAAAATGTAAATATGTTTGTTCTGGGGTGTCTAATTCTTCCTTAGAAGCCCCTTGCTTATGCTCACTAATCAACCTAGACAAAACATCTGCTGTATTTTTGTCCGTGCGAATGTATTCATAGAAATTTATAGATGATAATAACCCCTGGAAATGAGGTGATCGCTACCAAGCTATTTCTAATTTGTTGTGTTGTTGATTTGTGTAACATACATGATTGTAAGCTGTTATTTTAAAAAAAAAGTCCCGCTGGGTTTCTTGCTGGTTCTACCCAGGACAGAGGTTTATTTTTCGAACCAGTGGTAGTTATACAAAGGAGTGACTTTCAATAAGCATTATTTATAATCTATATTGAATAAAAAAGTTTCTGTTTTTGTTTCTATTAAAATCATAAGCGGATAACTTAATAGCCCAGCGTTATAGTCGACTAGCCGCCGTGTTGGGAATACCCGCCTGCGGTCCAAAGATTGTGACGTGAACTTTCTACCAAATAAATATTGGTGGAATTTGTCCATTGCAAATACTATCGCGAAGGCTTCTTTATGAATCTGACTATAGTGTTGTTTAGCGGAGGTGAGCGCGCGCGACGCATACGCCACCACCCGCTAGCCACCGCCGGCGGGCGTGCGGTGCGCCAGCACCGCGCCGAGCCCACGCGAGCTGGCATCGCATGTTACTATGCTCCCCAACCACATATCAAAATGTGTCAACACTTCCGCACTACACAAAAGCTTTTTAATTTTATTAAAACACTTTGTATGTGACATTGTCCATCTCCAATGTTTACCCTTTTTTAATAACTCATAAAGAGGGGTAATATGAGTACTTAAATTTTTTATAAATTTCCCATAGAAATTAACCATGCCTAAAAACGATTTTAATTCCGATATATTAGTTGGATGAGGCATACCTAAAATAGGCTTTAACTTTTCCCGGTTGACTCGAACACCCTTGTTATCTATTATGAATCCTAAATATATTACTTGGGGAGCCATAAATTCACATTTTTCTTTTTTTATTTTCAACCCGTTAGTTTCCAAGATACTAAATACTTGTTCTATACTTTTTAAGTGCGAATTCCACGATTTACTTTTTATTAGTATGTCGTCGTAAAACACAACCACGTCCGGCACATTTTTAAAGAGACTTATCATTATCTTTTGAAAAATTCCGGGACTAAAAGCGAGACCATACACTAGGCTATGCGTATTAATAACAGTGTAGTTTCTAGACGTTTCATTTAAAAGTAACTGATTATATGCTTGTGAAAGATCTAGCTTGGTGAAGTAACGATTACCACTCAAACCATTAAATAAATCTTCTACTTTTGGATCCGGGTACCTATCGACCAACAAAGCTTTGTTCAGTGTCACCTTATAATCCGCGCACAGCCGTATTCCGCCGTCCGCCTTCCTCGCTATAACCAACGGCGTGGCCCAGTCCGAGCGGTCTACCGGCTCGACGACGCCTGCGCGCAGCATCGCGTCCAACTCTGCATCCACCCGCGGGAGTAGCGCGTACGGTACGGGTCGCGCGCGGCAATAAATCGGCTGCGTTCCCTCGCGCAAGTGCAGCTTGACCTCTTCACCAGTATACCTGCCTAATGTGCCGTCAAATAGACTCTCACGTCGGTCTATACTTCGCTAAAGATATCTGATACATCGGTTCCTCGCTATCATCAGACGCGTTCTGATCATCCTCAGAGACGTCACCCGTCGCCGGCCTGCTCAACCAGTGCGCCGCACCGGCCGCAGTGTGGGTGCCCGCGCTAGCGCTCGCTCGAGCAGGCATCCGCATACCGCGTGCCGCCGCCGGCCCCGCCCCGCGGCGCTGCTTCCCGCCGTCCGCGCTGTGGCCGAGCGCGCGACCTCTGCGTGACCTTCCTCGCGCACCGTTTGAATTTGAATTATCCGATGTCATACGACGATCGAATTCCTTCTTCATGCATACTCTTCGCAAATGGCCTTTTTTTCCACAGTAACTGCATTCAAAATTTTTGTACCTGCAATTTTGTGAGCTATGTTCGTCGCCACCGCACGCTGAACAATTTCTGTTTCCTAATTTATGTATCTTCTCGCTAAGTTCCCGGTCCGGATCTTGTTCCCGCGAGCCCTCCACAGCTCCCGCATCCCGCTCGGCTGCCTCTAGGGTATTAGCTAACTGTAGCGCTTTTTTATAATCAAGATCATTTTCTGCAAATAACCTCTGTCGAATAAAATCACTCCGCAGACCGCACACAAACTGATCTCGTAGGTTTTCCTCTAAGTTAGTTTTAAACTCGCAATATCTAGCCATCTTTTTCAAGTCTGCCACGTAGTTCGCTATCGATTCGCCTGCTACTTGCCGTCTTTGACGAAATCTGTACCGTTCTGCCAGGATTGATGGTGTCGGTTGTAGATGTGCACGCAGTAGATCCACCGCGACCGCATACGATAGACTTGACGGTTTCTTAGGACTCGCCAATGTAGACAACAATTCGTATGTTTCTTCACCGATGAGCGCGATTAAAGTTGGTAACTTTAAATCGTCCGTTATTTTGTTAACCACAAAATACATTTCTAACCGATCCACATATGCTGACCAGTTGCCGGTTTTCACATCAAAGTCCTTGATTTTGCCTACAGACATTGTTGCGACTATTGTCTACGACACGATCAAATAAAATTATTCCCACCGAACCACATTTTATCCTCGTCGCCACTGATAAATAAAAGGCGTGCGTCGAGTACAGGCATTTATTTGAACTGCAACGGAAATACAATGCGCGCTTACCGGCTAAAAACTACCCACTACATATCATAATATGCAACAATAAAGAGCCAGCAACAAAATAAAATCGATCAATAAGCTGCACGAAATAATTAGTTAGTAATTATTTGTGGACATGCTATATTTTAACGAAAATTGTAGGAAAAAACATAGCAGATATTTTGTTGCTGGTAAGCAATTGAAGCAACAAGTCATAAACAAAATAAAATAGATCGATAAGGAGTACCAAGTAATTAGTTCGTAATAATTTGTGTACATGCTATATTTTTATGAAAGTTTTAGGAAAAAAGGTAGCAGATATCTTGTTGCTGGTCAGTAACTGAAGCAGCAACTTATAGAAAGAGCCAGCAACAAAATAAAATAGATCGATAAGCTGCACCAAGTTATTAGTTAGTCATTTTTTGTGTACAACCTATATTTTTATGAAAATTTTAGGAAATATCTTTTTCCTAAAATTTTCATAACAGCACCAAAATATCTGCTTAGTTTTTCCTACAATTTTCCCAAAAATATCGCATGTACACAAATAATTACTAACTAGTTATTTGGTGCAGCTTATCGATCGATTTATTTTGTTGCTGGCTGTATATGAGGTGCTGCTTCAGTTACTGACCAGCAACAAAATATCTGCTACCTTTTTTGCTAAATCTTTCATAAACATATAGCATGTACACAAATAATTACTAACTAAATATTTGTTACTCCTTATCGATTTATTTTATTTTGTTGCTGGCTCTTTATGACTTGTTGCTTCAATTGCTTACCAGCAACAAAATATCTGCTATGTTTTTTCCTACAATTTTCCTAAAAATATAGCATGCATACAAATAATTGCTAACTAATTATTTGGTGTTCCTTATCGATCGATTTTATTTAGTTGCTGGCTCTTTATAATTTGCTGCTTCCATTACTGACCAGCAACAAAATATCTGCTATCTTTTTCTTAAAATTTTCATAAAAATATAGGTTGTACACAAAAAATTACTAACTAATAACTTGGTGCAGCTTATCGATCTATTTTATTTTGTTGCTGGCTCTTTCTATAAGTTGCTGCTTCAGTTACTGACCAGCAACAAGATATCTGCTACCTTTTTTCCTAAAACTTTCATAAAAATATAGCATGTACACAAATTATTACTAACTAATTACTTGGTACTCCTTATCGATCTATTTTATTTTGTTGCTGACTCTTTATGACTTGCTGCTTCCATAACTGACCAGAAATAAATATTCTGCTAACTTTTTTATTAAAATTTTCACGTATGCATAGCATGTACACAAAAAATTACTAACTAATAACTTGGTTCAGCTCATAGATCAATTTTATTTTGTTTCTAGCTCTTTATTACTTGCTGCTTTCATATTTAAACAGCAACAATATAACTGTTGTTCTGTTTTTAATTCTTTCTTATAAGCAGCATGTACACATTTATTTGTAACTTATTACATGATACAGCTTATCGACCGATTTTATGTTGTTGTAGGATGTTTGGGAGTTAGGGATCTATTTATTAATCAGCAGCAAAATTTTCATTAATTTGGAACTTCAGAATCAGTATTAAAACAAAACTTGATTTTTTAATTTTTAACTTTTGATTTTTTTAATTTTTTGATTTTTTTATATTTTTTGCACTATATTTCAGCAACTAATTAGCAACAAATTATCCCGTTTTATCCGCTACGGCGGGGTTGATTGAAAGTTTTTACTACTACCTTAATGTAAAGATAGCAGTAAATCGATTTTCTCAAAACCGCAACAAAATCGCGATTTTGGCAACTACACATGACAACAACAACAACTGACAGCAACAAATTAGCTACAAATTCCTAGATACAATTTTTAGGTTTCTGCTGACTTTTTACTGCTAACTTTATAGAGCTAGTTATGCATGGTACAGGTACTGATATAGCCTTGAATACGAAGTGAATTATTTGGATATAAGGACTAATACCAAGGTACGAATAATGTGACCTAGTTTGTACCGGCGTTACTATTGCATATTTTAACATGAAAAAGTAGTTATCGTGACATAACTGTAATAGTTGGACATATGTTATTGCGGATTTTTTGCATATATTGATGTTTTGTATAAAACCGTAGTACATCACTTTGCTCTATTGTCAATAGTTTCCACAGCGTACGCGATATAAAGATTCTATTTGGTATTTTTGGATTTACCTTGGGTATAACGAAGTTTTCATACGGATTCCTAACTTGTTTGATAATATAGGGTTCTAATTGTGAAAGAATATTTCAAATCAGTCCAGTAGTTTCGGAGCCTATTCAATTCAAACAAACAAATCTTCTCTCTTTATAATATTAGTGTAGATAAGTGCACGACGCCCTTTAGGTTATCAAGGCATCTTTTGATTTTCTAGTGTTTAGCATTGATACTTACACGAAAATTTGGACGCCAATGTTACTTTTATTAGTGGAAATATAAGAAATAAGGAAATAACAAAAGGAAGTATTGAACGTTCTTGTATATTATAATCATATAAAAAAAAACCTTGTCAAGTTGTACAAGTCTTTGTTTATGAAGTACAGACTAATAGCGTTGTAAAGTAGGCTAAAGACCAAAAAAGTAATTGAAGTACACAAACAATATATGTAGTAGTAGAAATCGTAAAACAAGATTAATACTATCAAAGTAGAAATAAAGTTCATTTACAATGTAGGTAGTAGGTGTTCATTCATTCCTTTCGTGTTCATTCATACCATACGCGATAGATTTAAAGTTACGGCCTATATACGTTACACAGCTGCGTATATACGTTCTACATCATTGATATGTACATATATGTACTACGCACTAGAATTCGCATTCCGAACATTGACTATGTTCTACTAAACTGTACTGCAATCCGTACACTAAACTAAATATTGCATAAATTGAAGATTTGTGAATTCGATACGATAATTATTATTACATTTTATTTAGAAATTTGTTTGTCTTATATTAAAGTCTTCGCGCATACGCGACTCTACTATCTCCCGCGCATGCTCGAAGACATAGAGTAGCGCACAATTTTTGTTTGGAATAGCTTCTCTAGTACGTAGTACATATAACTCAATGTTCTACGAGTATTCGTTCCGAGAGGGTACTGAACTTGCTTAAAATTATTTTGTTTAGGAAACATGTTATTGACAGTTTAAGTTTGCCTTACTGTTGTTATAAAAGCATATATTGTGTATTTTCACGCGAAGTGATGGAATATCGATCATATTACGAGGTACGAGTATATTCATACAATATATGTAACATACATACATAATATGTGTCATATACATATTATGTGTCAACATTCATCATCACTCCCTTCACAAGTCCACTGCCCCAAAGAATTCAGCAATTGTTTTAATAAAAAAAAATAAAGGAGCGTATATGTGTGATGTATTCTCCATTGATACTAACACTGTATCCTTTCCAGTCCAGTGCTTAAAAACGTCTTCCAATGCAGGGGTGAAGAGTTTCGGGTATAAAATATAACCGGTCTTAGACCTCTCTGCAGTTGGATAGGTACGTTCGTACTTTGGACCTGTACTCAGGAAGCCTTATTATTGTGTACGAAAGGATTCATAAAGACTCTCGGAAACGGACGCAGCTTAGAAGGGAAATCGGTCTGTAGTTTTTTAATAAGGCGTTATCGCCGTTCTTGAAGAAAAGATCACAGAAAAAGGAACAGTAGAATTTAAAAGGACTTTAAGTACCGGTTGTACTGAATCTTATTATACTATCCATACCATTCAAAGTGTCGGATGAGACTTGCTCTTAGGTCTATTATTCACACTTGCGAATAGCTCCAATGATGTCTGCTGTCTGATGTCCATAGAACGGAGCAGCATAATTCTGCTGTTTCGTATGGTGAGCGAATTTCTATACCGAAGAACTTTTCCCTGGCAACGAGATATTCTATCTGAGTTCTAAGGCGTGAGGTTCACAATAGCTACTTACTATCAGGTATGTGCCAGTTTGCCACATATATGGCTATGGAAAAATTCAAGCTCATCATTAATTATATTGCAAATACGCTGTATGAAATAAAATTAGGGAAATAAGGTAATGTTTAAGTGCACCCTTGCTGCACTATAGCTCCTGGGTAGTCGAATTCAGTTAGTATATAGTAGTGGATGTATTCATCAAACTCGGTCCGGAGAACACGTTTATTTAAATCTGTTAATTTGTTATAGTGTCACGCTATATTTATGTAATTTTCTTCTAAAATTTCAGCGTATTTAGAATGCTGTGATTATAACATTATCGCAGTGGATTACAACCCTATTGCACGAGAACCATGTTATCTGCAAGCCGCTTTTAATACTGAATTAGTTGGGAAGTGTTCTGCTCAATTAATTGATGAGATGGTCTTCAACCACGGTATCGACTTGTCCAAAATTCACGTCATAGGCTTCAGTCTCGGGGCCCACATCGGTGGGTTTATAGGCACTTACATCAAATCAGGAAGATTAGAGCGAATTACGGGTAGGTCTATTTTAATGGTTTATTTGAATCATAATTGGGTACAATATAGATATTTACAGCGTTGAGACAATATCAGAAAAGCGATTTCACTTCCAAACAATTTTTGATGATTAAATAATAAGATCATATTATTTTGCCATATTGTTTTCACCTGTACCTAAAGCGTGGCATTTATGGTAAAATCCAAAATCGAAATATTTTGATGAAGCTTTTAAAGCAGTTATGTCTTTTTCAATTAGGCTTATTGGTTATATTTTCATATTATTTTTTTAGGACTGGATCCAGCATTACCCATTTTTGCAACGGCGGATGTTACAAGAAAAATAGACCCGAGTGATGGGAAATTAGTCGACATTCTTCATACAAATGCCTTGCAGAAGGGCAAACTTGAATTGAGCGGGCACATTGATTTCTTTGCAAATGGTGGTATGACACAACCTGGATGCAAAGCCGACGCTAACTTTAGTAAGTGATAAAGATTAAGTATATCAGAATGAAGAAAAAGAAAATTTAGATATAGCTGTCTTTCATTTCGTATTATATTTAAAGTTCACTGCTGAAAATCTCTTAAGTCTCCCCCAAAGAATGTCTCATATGATGGACACCTGCCATAGTTGCTTGGAAGGCTGGTTGGTGACAGAAGTTTTATATTATTTTGATTTATTGTAATCCCCTCTGTAGCTTTTTATGACAACAATGATATGAAATGGAGTAGTGGATTCTCTTACACCGCCACTACAAGGCGACTTCACTTCACAAACCGGCAAACAACTTAATTATAATTTTATATAAACTCTGTTGAAATTGGCATTTATTGGGAGAGGCATATATGCATTATTTTTACAGCAAAATCTGGTTGTGAGCACGCAAGAGCCCCGGCATACTACGCAGAGTCAATAACAACGAAAGTGGGTTTTTATGCAACCAAATGTTCCTCGTGGATAGCCTATATAATAGGATGGTGTGACATGGTCAGCTCCGATGAAGACGTCTTATTTGGCGAGTATATGCCTAAAAAGTAAGTTTAATATGATTTAACAGTTTCTGTATAATCGAGTAGATATTCAGCTACTTGTTAGTCACATGAGCGTGTAAAATTTGTGTTTGGAAGAGATGTTAACTTTATTTATACGCGAAGGTATCGATGTGTATTTTTTATAGAAACGACAGCATGTACTACTGCAGCACCAGGAGAATTGCAGGTGCGTTGTCTGCCATTTAAAATAGAGTAGGCTCCTTTCTTGAAGGTCCCGAAGTAGTATTGGTCCGGAAAAATCGCTGGTGGTAATCGATTCCACAAGGAAGTTGTGCGAGGAAGAAAACTTCTTGTGTAAATCGCACAGTGGTGGACCACAAATCAACCAGATGTTATGGATGGTATCGCGAGTTTTGTCGTGATATGCAATGGTGAAATTGAGCGGCTGAAATTAGTCCGAACAAAAAAAGAGAATTGCAAAGAGATTCAACATCTCTTCGCAGTGCCAGTAAGTCAAGCCGATCAGAAAGAGCTCGGTCGCCGACGATTCGAACCTCTCTGAGCTGAATGTAATCACATGGAAGGAGCTGGCACTGGGGAGCCCCGGCCCAGAGATGGGAACAGTATTCTATGTGAGTTCGAACCTGCGTCTTATAAAGTTGCAGGTGGTGTACCGGCATGAAATACTGTTCTTCTTTCTTCGCTCAGCTGAGCACGCCAAGCTTTGTAGAGGCCAATATTGACGCTAAGGATTTCGATACTGACTGAGGCAACAAGGGGAATGCCCTGAAAGTGAGGAGATACGACAAAAAGGTTCTGGAGATCGAACTAGACTAAATTTTGTCACCCGCAATCTGAAACTTTGTGTAAGACATCTATCAATATTATTTAGTGCAATCATTAAAAGGCAGTCAAATCGGTCAGATTGGGAGTCTAATAGAAAAGTCTGTCATACAGAAATGAAGAAGAGATCTTGTTTGGAAAACGAGTTTGCAATGCACCGAACGTTACGTGGCTACTGCAGCGAAAGGAAACATGCATTTCTCTGCTTTTATACGGCTTATTCATGCACTAGTTTATTCAAAAAATATTTTACTGTTCTAGAAAAAGAACGATCAACCACTGAGCTAAAAGCACCGCTTTTACTTTTTAACTTTTCGCTTTGAAAATTAGTAATTTTCAAAAGTAAGAAGTTATAGATTTCGGTCCGATTTTGAGAATGCGAGTTTTCATCAAATCTCCACGTTTTGAGATCCTAGGGAGCCGTTCCGACTATTCCCGGCTGGACGTCCGGCTGTGTGTGTTTTTTTTATGTATATATGTATGTGTGTATGTAAATAAAATTTTGTCGCACGATATCTTTAAAACGAATTAACCGATCGAGATGGGTGACACGGCGTTCGAAAGTGTTCATTGAGACTTCAAGGTTTTTAGATTTTCAAATTAATCGAGCCGTTTCAAAGATTTTCAAAGAATAAAAACAAGAAAACAAAATTTAAATAGATTGTCGAGCGTTGCGCTTGCAAAAAAAGCGGGAAGATCCAGGGATGGCCTGCAGGGTCAACCGTTTTTCAAATTTTTGAATAAAGGCAAGTAGGTACTTGTACACAGTGAAAAAATAACTTGCTAAAATTAAAAATATTTTATATTAACCAAATTTCGATGACCCGGGCAAGACAGATGTAGTAAGTGCTTAGAGCCGGAAAGAGGTCATTTAAAAATATTTTTTTGCTATTTATAGAAAAAAAAATATTTTACGACAAGTTACGTCTATAGGTATTTGTTTAATATTCTTCCGTACAATATCATAAATGTTAGCCATATGAAAAGGCTTTGAATTATTTGTAATGATCTTCTGTACACATTTCCTATGCGCTAGAATTCAATGCCAAAGATGAGATAAATATTTACGATTGAAGTTTCCACATCCGACCTTAACGAGGTCAGTTCTTATTACGTATTTCAGTTCCGTTCTACATATTTGTTTGTATAGCGATAATTCTAAACTAAAATAGTTTTCTCTTTATATAAACTACATTATTAATATTGAACATAGATGAAGATTATTCGTAATTTTTTTTACTGGCAATGATAATGTTTACATGATAATAATTATTCTCTCCCTCTGTCAATTAAAATTTATTGTATTTTTTTGTTTCTTTTTCCCATCTTTATTCCTTTACGATCATAGTCAATCAATTATGAGGTATCTTGTAGTGGATGTTTAAAGGCTTAGATGTAATCTTACATTTCCCCTTAGACTAAAGGAGCCTATTGTTGGATAAAGGCCACTTCATTAGTAAAATTTACCAAAAGTTATGACGTGAGTGCTGCGTTTGGAATGCGGTGATTGTTTTACTAGAAGTTTCACAACTTTGACCCTGCTTCCCGTCACTGACCTGGGTGGCATACGTCCATCTGTCAGAAGTTACAAAATCTTTGGGACATTTTTCCAATTAATAATTTTTTTTTACCATTTCAAGTGAATTTGTGATCGTAAATATAAGTTGTAGAGCTATGGTGAAACAACTAAGATGTCATTATATGCATATTTCTCAAGTATGTCTTTAGTAATATTTTGAACGAAAAAATTACACTTAACAACCGAGCTGTAGTTACATCATCTGTTCAAGCGGACCAGTGTCGATTCCTTATACATCGCTTATTGTATGTCCAAGTGCAGGTACCGAAACACTTCCACACTTTCACTTTTGTTTCTTTTAATTTTATCACGTTTCCTTTGACGAAAACTGTACAGAATGGTCAGCGTATCCAATAACCTTATCTCAGATACTCAACTCGTATCCCTGCTGGAACTATCATTCGTGGAATGACACGGATTATTTGTTTTCAAGATTGAGTGTATTTGCTGTATTTTGATACATCACTTAAATCAACGACGGTATCGCATAATAAGCATTAAGATGGATACGAATAAGCTAGAATTAGGACGAGGAAATGCAATCTCGTGAGATTTTCATCAAGTCGAGATCTCACGACACCAATAATGACAATCTCGCAATCAACGTGATCTCGTGGGATTGAGACATTATTTTAAGCTTTCATTAGTTTCCAGCAAGAAATAAAAAATATAACCACGTTTTAGGAACGTTCTATTATTTTGTTAATATTAAAATCAGCTTATATACTAATAGTTACAATCATATGATCAATCACTATTCGGCAGCAGTGACAGAACTAAAACAGTTTTTTTTTTATTCAGCGCTTATCTACGATCTCACCTGATGGTAAGTGGTGATGTAGCCTAAGATGGTGAAGCGCACTGACTTAACAAAAGCCTATTCACTCTTGCCTTGAAAACACCCACACTGTAATCGGATGGAAAGACAGATGCTGGCAACTTATTCCACTCCTTTGCTGTACGCATGATGAACGACGTGGCGAACCGTTTGGTTCGAATGCGTGGTAAGTCAACAGCGAAAGGGTGGAGACTGGCCGAACGTCTGGTTGTCCGATGGTGGAAGGGAGAGGGTGGAATTAAGTTATGTAATTCCTGCGCACACTCTCCGAAATGCATCCTGTAGAAAACCGAAAGGCTGGCTACTTTACGCCTGTGTTCGAGGCTGGTAAGATTGGTTTTAACCAAATTCGGGTCACCAATAAGCCTCATAGCACGCCTTTCCATCGAGTTCAAAGCTCCTAGTTAAAGTTAAAAAGTCAAAGTTACAACCTATATACATCCCACTGCTGGGCACAGGCCTCCTCTCATTTCTGAGAGGGTTTTTAGGGCAAGGAAATGTCGACCGCGATACCCTCAATGCGTGTTGGCGAACTTTTACATGTCTTCGAAATATTCTTTTCTTATTTCTCAGACATGAAGGTTTCCTCACGATGTTTTCCTTCATCGCCGAGTACGTAGTATAACAGCACTTAAAATTGCAATTAACCATTTCATTGGTGCCGGCGGTTTTCATTGGTGGTTTCTCGCATACTGTAAAAGTTACAGCGAGCGATAACCATCTGAGCTGCCACGACTAAAACAGTATTCCTAGGTAATAAAAAGTTAGTAACAGCGCAGGTAACAGATTATTAAATCCCCTAAGAGGTTACTGTCTGAAGTAGACTTTAATAGACTAACAATAAAGAAGAGGAAGGTTATTGTATTATTTTTATATTTGTTTTGAAATACATTTCTTAGGGACTATCCAAGAGCTTCGTCGGGCACACGGCTTTTATACAATTTTACAGCTGAAAACGTCAATAAGCAGTTATTTGTACATTGAACAAGTTCATTCCTACAGTCCCTTCTAGCTTTATACAAGTACATTTCTTTTTAATGAGTGGCTGTTTAAGTCTAAGAACCTTCAGAATTTAACGAAGTGCATAAGTGAATTATTTGTTGCTGCGCCTCATGCACATAAATAAACAGACACATAAAGAAAGAAATACCTTAGTTAGTCTAGTTCATATTTAGCTAAATCACATAGATTACAGTAAGCCAACATTTACATTGATTCTTCGCTCAAACAATTCGCCCGCTCAATGAGTTATCTTCAATATACTACATATATTATGTACGTATTCTGTACGTGGTAGAGCCATGTTGCAGCTATATCATTAGTATAGTTGTAAAACGAATGGGTCGGCTCGACCGGGGAAGGACCACGCTCTCTCAGAAAACCAGCGTAAAATAGTAGCTTAACGCTGCTGTGTTTCGTATGGTGAGTGTAGAGAACCGGAGACCTTTTTTACTGGCAAAGAGGCATTCCATCTTAGTCCTCACGGGTGACAACGCATCTGCATCTTGAGTCTTTATTGAGGATAGATGCAGAAGTCTATGGGTCACAGTAACCACTTACCATCAGGTGAACTGTGTGCTTGTTTGTCACCATATCCTATAAAAAAAATATAATACTTCAACGGCTTTGAATGGTTAAAATATTTAGCTTTAAGTGCTTAAGCCTTAACATGCCTCTGCTATATCCGCACATCTTGTGAGAACTCGAAAGATATGCGAGTAAGCTTAAAAATCTTGCAAATTATATAAGATGGTTCATCCTGCGTATTCGTACTGATACCATACTATTTAACGTTGGCTATTATTTATATTTGGTCTGATTTACGGAAAATTAAATAGGATTTTCAATTATTGCAGTTGTATGCCTAAGTTAGGATTTATTATTATTAAAATATATATTATTATCGCCATTGGCAATATATGCAAGACGAAGATTCTTATTTTATCATTAATAATTTTTCAAATAATCTTGCTTTAATCACACTTAAGATACGCATGGATGTTATTGATTGGTAAACTATGCAGAAATGTTAAAAGTTAGTAAATTTTTGTCATAAAAAAACAGCTCTCTGAATGTAATCATCTTCAGCATCATTAGCCTATTAAAAGTTCGCTGCTTCCACAGTTGCCACGCTTGGCAGACGGGTAGCAACAGCAGTTTTTTTATTATTTTGAGTTGTTATCACAAAGATGATGATGCCTCTTACTTCTACCACGGGGTGATATGGTGTAGTGAACCATATACGCGGCAAAAAATAGTAATTAAGTATTTTTTTGGGTTGGGTTTAGAATCATGTCGCCTAAATTTGAGGAGTCTGTCACTGTGGGTGGGGGGGGGGGGGGTGTTCAGGGGGCTTATCTCATGCGCCCCCATGCAATTTTAGCTGCTAGAGCTGCGTTGAAATATTTCATATAATTTTCTAAAAATATTCATAAATCACTTATTAATACCTGAAACGGAACTTTTGACATTGACAGTAATCAGTAACAGATATACTCGACCAAAGAGAATATAATCACTACGTAATACCTTTATACTCGACTTCGCGACTCGCGTCATAAGTGTCATTCCGTTGCTTCAGAGTTTACGTGAATGTGCTCCTTATTGTTACTATCTGCCTCCTGTTTTTAGACGACTTGGCTACCCCTCTGAAGATCGATCGCTTACTATTTTACGACGTTTTTGGAAATGGTGGAAGTTATAAAATATGTTTACTAATTATAAAAGTTAACATTTTGGTGTTTTATTTGGTGCAAAAGCGAGCGAAGCGAGCTCGGGACTTGGGGCACCCCGATTCGGACAGGTTAGGTTAGAAGGGGATGGCGGGGTCGAGTGGGCGAACGTTGCGAGCGAACAGACCCCTCCATCCCCTTCGTGGTTATTTTTTTTATAAACCATCCAGAAATAGGGCTCCGACGGCCGAGCTTCCCTCGACTGCGCTACATTGTGTGTTGTTAGGCTACCTTCCCCCAACTCTCTGCCCCCACAAATCAGGTTTATATTGTCAAAAACATTACGAAAACTTAACCTAAAAACAAAAAGGGGGTGACTCTAGAACTCCCCTCCCCTCCCCCTCCCCCCCACCCCCAAATTCAGGAATAGAATAGAATAGAATAGAAATAAACCTTACCCTTTTTTTTCTACAGTAAAGTTCCAATATGTCATGTTTTGTTCCATTTGAAGGTAAGAGGGTCAGTATAAATTCGAAGTATGATCATTATTTAGGGTGAACAACATACTTTTTGCCTTACTGCAGGTCTACATGAGCTGCCTTTGCCTGGTTTCTTCAGGTCACTGGCACTGCGTAGGGATGTTGCATCGCCTTGCATTTTCTATCGAATTTACCACGGGGAGTGCTCTGAGGAATTGTTTGGATAAATTCCAGCCGCCAAATTTAACGAACACACATCGCGTCAAAATTCACGATACCATCCGCACCATCTGGATGCTTGGCGGTCCACGACTGTACGTTTTACTAGGAGTTTTCTTCCTCGTACAACTTCTCTGTGGAATTGTTTACTGATTGATGATGATAATTGATACGACTTAGGGACCTTCAAGAGAAGAGCTAACACCTTTCTAAAAGGCTGGCAACGCATCTGCAATTCCCCTGGTGTTGCGGTTGTATATGGGCGGCGGTAGTCACTTACCATCAGGTGAGCCGCGTGCTCGTTTGCCCCCTCTTCTATAAAAAAGGTCATACGCTAAAGTTTTAAAAAATAGTTATTAATGTAAAGATCTGTAATCGCCAGTCTGTCTGCAAAGCGTCTCGATTTGGACAAATCCAACGGTAGAACCAGCAGTGACTTTTAACGGCCTGATAACTAAGAGAAAATAAAACGATGCAAAGATACTGATTTAAACTACTATGTATTATATATTTCAACACAAAACAAAAATGATATTAATAACTGGTATAAAATTTAAATAATCTGCATAATCAACATGCTCAAAAGGGCTAACTTACTTTTAGTTCCTAATCAAATAACGTTAAATGGAATAGGTTGATAAATATATTTTTCATTTCTTGTACCATGTCAAATTTATTTGACATGATAGAGCCACGGTTCTGGCTCTGCAGCTATATTAGTAGTAAAGTTGTAGCATGAATGGGTCGGCTCGACCGGGGAAGGACCACGCTCTCACAGAATACCAGCGTAGAATAACAGCTCAACACTGCTGTGTTTCATATGTAGAGAACCGGAGACCCTTTTTACTGGAAAAGAGGGATTCTATTTTAGTCCTCATCAACACAATCGCAAACGCATCTACATTTTGATTATTTATTGAGGATAGATGTAGATGTCTATGGGTGACAGTAACCACTTACCATCAGGTGGACTTTCAGCTCATGTGTCACCCTATCCTATTAAAAACATATGATAGAATATGTAAATTAATTAATATGTAATTTTTTTTTTATAGGACAAGGGTTAAGGTAAAGAATATAATAAAACGTTAATTTTTTTTAATTTTAGCGCATCCGGTTTATACTTCTTCAACACCAACCCAGAGCCACCGTATAGCCTCGGAAGGAATAACAAAAACAACTTTCAGGCTAAATCTCAGTAAAAAGATTTATGATATGATTGATGGCACTTTATAATAAATAATGTTCACAAAAACCAAAGATTTTTAGTTTTGACTTACAAACTCACACTAAAAACACATTGGTACACAACAAAAAGAGGCTGCATGAGGATGTGATTCGGCTACCCCAGAAACAACGACTTTATGGTGGCTATTTAGAAACCTTACTCATCGCTATAAAAAAAGTACACATCCATAAAATGCAGAAATTAATATAAAATAATGAATTAATGAGGGCTAATAATCTTCCACTCACCAGATGTCGCTAGTTGTGACTGAGGTAAAGTTTTTTTGTTACACAATGTCAGTTAATTAAGAAATTCATTTTAAATAATAGTCTATCATTATCTAGAATATGATATTAAGGCCTTAACAGTGGTTGAAATGCCTAAATCTTGGATATTTAAGTAAAAAAAATCTCAATAACTGTTCATTTAATCCACAAAGAAAAAATACAGAGTAACAGAAGAGGATTTGGTAAATGTTTTTAATTGAACAAAATTGTATTTTTGTCAACACCTTATTAGAAAAAAAATCCCCAAAGAGTACCTATCTTTGTCATATTTTGCAAAATTTCTCCAAAACGGCACAAGCTTTTTAAATAGTTCTTACACTAAAAAAAAGCTCTTAAAAATATCAATATTTTTAATTGAGAGTTTTATTTTTATTCCCCGTTTTATAAGAGAATATATCATTTTTCCCTGAAATTGAATATATTTACGCGAGCGCGCATGCTCCGTCGCACTGTCAGCCTGTCACAGTCCGTTTTCGGACTTCATTGAGGGTGGACGGCGCGTCGGTGTTGGGGCAACTTCGTTCAAATATATATTAGTTTTTTAAAAGTTTATACTCAATTATAAATATTTTTATGACTAGAAATACTTAATTTAGTTAATATCTGTACACTGGTAACTGTAAATATTATTTGCTAAATAAATTAATTTTTAAAGTGCCCAAAGAAGAAGAAATTTTCGCGGCGACGTTGATTAGTGAAATTGAAAAATGCATTTTTATATAATTTAGATGTGGAACGACCAACATGCTCTCATTACTAAGATTTCGATAGTTTTTAATACCTATGTAATTTTATTGTTGCATATTTTTATTAATTAGTTGATACTGAATTTTATAATTATGTATTACAATAAAACGCTGTTTTTATGAGTATGTAAAATATTATTGGGGAGGGAAATATAGATACAGATACTTACATTTAGGTACACTGTTATCAAATTAAATCAAACAATTTAAATAAATAAAAAAATGGTGCTTCCCTAAGTATAAATAACTATATAAAGACATTCTTGGGTTTTGGTTTTTTTTTATGTTAGACAAACTATCATCTAAAAAATGTAAAAATTTTAAATTGGAGAGGGGTTTCTCTACGTGATAAAGTTAGAAATGAAGATATTCGCAGTAGAAACAGAGAAATTGACATAGCCCAACGGAATATTACAGTGAAATGGCAATGGGCTTGCTATATAACTTGGAAAACAGATAAAAAATAGGAAGGTTCTCGAGTGGCAACCTCGTATAGGTAAGCGAAGCAGTACTCAACTTTTATTCCACTTCACGTATTCTCATACGCTTTTCTTCACACACACACATACACACACACACACACACACACACACACACACACACACACACACACACACACACACACACACACACACATACGCACACACACGTGCACACACACACACACAAATAGGTCGCAAATAATATTTACCTACAAGGCAAGAGTGAATAGGTTTTTGTTAAGTCAGTGCAATTCATCATTACCACTACATATACGTAATGTATATACAGGCTACATAACCACTTACCGATGGGATTGTAGTTGCTTTACTACTTGCTGGGTAAAAATAGTAAAAAAAAAATTACCCTGTGAAAGTTTGCATTTAGATATAATTTTTCTCACCAACCATAAAAATATGATGAGAATATGCATATAAGTATAAAGGTTGCCTCACACGGGACAGTAATATAATATTATATCTTCCATTATCTACGCATGAAAACTTTTAAAATCTCTGAATGCCGAAGTATGTTCATATTAAGAGGCTGAATAGAGCCACATTGATATGCATGGGGATCGTTTTGTAATTTCACATCGTTATCGAAAAAACATTGTACGTATTTCAGGTAGCGGTTTGCAAAACACGATTCCACAAAAATTCACTCAATAGAAAATAATTGCAAAGTTGCTTCTGAAAATACTTAAATTTTCAACGTCAATTTTTTCTTACGTGGTAGAGCCATGCTGCAGCTATATTAGTAGTAGGTATAGTTGTAGCACGAATGGGTCGGCTCGACAGGGGAAGGGCCACACTCCCACGGAATACCATGTAAAATAGCAGTTTAACCCTGCTGTGTTTCGTCTGGTATATGTAGAGAACCGGAGAAACTTTTTACTGGAAACGAGGCATTACATCTTAGTCCTCACGGGTGACAACGCATCTACATTTTGATACGTAATCGAGAATGGATGTAGATGTCTATGGAACGTAGCAACCACTTACCATCAGGTGAACAGTGTGCTCGTTTGTCACCCTTATTCTATTAAAAAAAACTTTCTGAGATTTCAGTAAAATAATGTTAAGTATTGTAGGCACTCGTACAATTATATATCTCATGTTAATAAAGCTATTGGGCTATTTTGATTTTTAATAAAGTGATTTTACTTTATAGGTTAAATAATTTATTTACCCTTCTATATCAAGAACCGTTTTTCAGTCACTCCTATTGAGTTTGACAGTGCTTGCTGAAATTTTGCATCTTTAGATGGATCAGAATCGCCCGCTGATCCGGCTGTTAGGTATTGCAAAACTAATCGAAAATATTTATTTTTACTTTACTGCCGAAGATTAACTTGTTTTATTTTATTACGGTCAAATAATATTTATTAGGTTATAAAGCAAGTATTTACAAATATTTTCATTATTTTGTTATTCTATTGTTTACAGTTTTTATCAAGTCTTAGCTTTACACCAAGAATTACATTCGAAATTCTTGATGGGATGCGATGTAACGCGCATACTTTATTTTCATCAAGAACTATTATATATATATATATATATATATATATATATATATATATATATATATATATATATATATATATATATATATATATATATATATATATATTTGGTTTTTTTTACCAGTAGAGTTTCAACACAATCTTAAAAAAGTTCAATGAATTAAAAAAATGCCGATAATTATATAATTTCAAGTCAGTGTTTTACATTTAAAGATCAGTTATAAAGAGCTAAAATTCTTATTTTCATTTCGATTAATTTAATTCGAGAATACAATAAATGTAAAAGGGCTTTTATCTGCAATAATAATTTACATCAAAAATAACATAGACTTATAAAAGTCATATACACGGTCAATCATACTGAAGATTATCAATTGTACTACAAAATATTTAAAATACTATTTCCAGTATAATATCATCATTAATGTTTGACTGGCACACTTAAAAGTTTTATCACATGGCTAAATTATTGACTATTATATTATGATAAGGTCATGCTTTTCTATAAAAAGTTGCAAGAAATTTTAAATCACGGCACCTATTGGTTTGTTTTACTTTTTACTTAATTAGTGAAAAACAAGATGGACTGATCTAAAAGTTTACTTTCTTGTGTAAAAAGTGCTATTTAGAATTTTATGCATATAAATGATAATTAAAGTTTCTATGTAAATAAGTATAACATAACGGGTATTATATTCAATGGTAGCGGCCATCCATATTTGCAAAGCTAGCATCATTTTCTGTACAGAAACCGGCAAAGTGTTGCTCAAGGCACTATAAACAAAGCAGCTGATAAAATGTTACACTCATAACTGTTAACAAAAACTGTTTCTGCAAATGGTCTTATAGATAATAATAACTATTCCGCCATGTTAGGTGCTAATAATAGCTCCATTAGAAGGAAAAGAGGTAAAATTTTGTTTTAGAAATGCGCAATCAATATTGTTTTGTTTACAATTGAGCATAAAATAAATTATAACTTCAGCCAAAGAGCATAACTAGCATTATACTCAGGCCCATCAATTGGTATGGAAAAAAATAATTTTACCAGGTTTCAAAAAATCAATCAAAATTCAAAAAAACATAATATTAAAATAAATAAATGTATATATTATCTATGTCTATACATACATTTAATGATTTATGGCCGCTTAGTAACTGACGGTGACTCAGTATAACATCCTACAGTCACGCCGAAACTAAGAGGAGAGAATCACTGTAGAAAAGGTAATAATTTATTGCGGTAAAATTAGTGATAAAATTAAAAAAAACATACACACTTATCCAAGTTAATCTAACTTAGTCTAACTTATCCTTATGCGTTACAAAAAAAACAAATAATAAAATAGTGAGATGGCGTCAGTTTTTAAGAACATATATCAAAAATAAACAAAGAAAAATTTCAAAAAAGTTCAGTATTTAATTGATTATATACCGCTGACACTTAATCACGCTTTTCGAAACCACGCCAGTTGTAAACAATACTTGTGTGAAAAGACAAAATCTTCTTTTCAAATTTCCGCCGAGTTGTAAGTAGAAAGCCAAATAGGTCATGTGTCAATTTTAATTAAATATATTTTATATGAAATGATCTTGACTACGATTCATCAATTAACCATTGGTAAAAATTAAAACAGGAATTTTACAATTGTGTTTACAAGCAACATTATTACTTGAACCTTGCAGCTTATTCATTGTTTTTATTATAAATACCTACAAATATTATTAATAAATAGTTCCCATAATATTTTGGATTATTTTTTATTTTGCCCTATCTGCAATGTTCTACGCTCTATAGAAAATGTGGCGTATAACATGATTGACAATCTTTCGAACGTTTTATCTAGGTACAAAGATGTTTTGCGTTTTCGTCGCCTCCACATGATATTTTTGTCAGCATAAGGTACCCTTCTGTATCTGAAACGAATATAAATATTGCTACAAAGTAAAGTAAAAGGCTATACAAGTCCCTCTACTGGGCACAGAACTCTTTTTTATTTCTGAGAGGGTTTTAGGGCAAGGAAATGCCCGCCGAACTGCCCCAATGCATGTTGACGAAAATTGCAATTACAAATAGCATTCGTGCTGTCTGGGATCAAACCCGGGAAAAATTTACAGCGAACGCTTTGACCCAAATCAACTAATACGATACAAATAAATACGATTTAACATATATAATAAAAAACTCTTACGTACTTGAAACTTGAACACTTGATAGCTCGTGACGCCTACCGGACAAAGCTACAGCGCAATGTAATTGAAGATGCGTAACTACGACATAATTCTCAGT